>OZ024902.1:53315943-53761317 GCA_964017125.1 Flabesymbios commensalis | reverse complement strand
GAAAACTGGGACATCGCAAGGAGAAGTGGGACAGCTGATGGGGTGAAGTGGGACAGTTTCACGTACCGGGTATTCTTTACATCCATCGATACCAGAAATAAAGAGAACTATAAACAGATTTAAATGGGTACAAACAGTTGAACACATTCTCAAAATTAATATCTAATATATCAAGAAGTGGGACAATTATGTGGAGAAGTGGGACACTCCCATACATGCCATTACATATAGTCCCAGCTCTACCCATGCCTACCAGATTTATAACACATTCACTTACTCAATAATCAAAATAGTAAACAACATCTAGCTTATACATATCCACGAAAAAGGTAACAAGGATACATCATTTACAGTGAATATGAGATACTGCCTATATTCAACTCGTTTTACACATTTATACAAAGGCAGAAAAACAACTTTTTATACTAAAAATCTTAGTTTTGTCATTGCACTAACACAGTTGTCTGCAATTTGATTCCGGAGAGATATGTGGTGAAGACAACTAAGGGTCACAGAAAAATGTTTCCTAGAAGCTGATTGACTGAAAAGAACGGACATTATCAGCGGTGTCCCAGTCCTCCCTAGTCCCAGCTCTCCCCGGCCTCGATCCCCTGCACATGTATATATATAGATATATTATATCACCAGGAAATCGCTCACCTCCAGCTTCCCTCACAAACAATGATAAAAATATATATCAAGAAAAAAGGTAACTTATAGTTATAGCCCCGAATTGCCGTGTTTTTTATAATGTATATTGGAAATGTTGTCAAAAATATGTTACTATAATAAACGGTACTACTACTGTACTACCATACTTCATCTATAGACCCAAACAGTGATCACCCCAAAAAAAACTTTTTATGTTAAAAATTGACCTAAGTTATATGTAGGCTATGATACATGCCAAGTAGGTAAGGCCTATATATCTCATAGCCATAGTGCTGCAAATATCTCATAGCCATGGTACCCCACACTCCCCTACTCTCTCTCTCTCTGCTTTAGCCAGTTGAGGCCTATAGCATAAACCTTAGCCACACTAGGTCTAGTAGCCTACTTGGATATGTATTTTCACCTTACAAATACAAGTCGCACAACTAAATATCAGTTAAATTGTACTATATGGGTCAGATCACTTGGAAATGTACAAATGGCCACTTAGGGCTCAGATACTGGGTTAAATTTTAAACTTGCTCAAATTTACTTGTTGTGCTCTTAAATTAGAAACACAAACAGTAATCTAGCTTACCATACCAATTATATTTCATATCATGAAGAATTATAGTTTTTTCAGCATAGAACAAAAACACTATCATTTTCCATGATGTGCCTAACATTTTTAGGTTGCAACTATTAAAACCACCCTATGATGTATAGATAACCGCTATATATATGCCTCCCATAATTGGCAGTGATATACTATAAACTATCAAAAATAATCATTTGAAATTTCATGAATATTGGATGGATGGGTCTACTTGAAAATGTTATTTTGAGACGCAGTCTTCTTTCTTGAAATGCTGATTTCAGCCTCCTTACCAGCATCAAATACTGATTATGACATACATTGTATCAATATGATATCCCTGATGACATGACTGCTTCTATGACGCCGTTAGTTGATTTGTGAAGATAAGAAGATAACAAATTCACCAATTCAACCATTTTTTATCACTGCTATGTCAACAGAAACAGAAAATATTATTGAAATGTTAGGCACATCATGCATATCCTGCAATATCACCACATATGTTTCAATTATCGAAACTGATGGTTTAAAAACTAATATATATACAGTCTACACTTGGCATATGAATAACGAAGATTTTAGATACCTTCAACACGAATTATATGAGTGATATACACCAAAAAAATGTATTCGTATATGTTGAGAAAAGTTTATGTCAATATTCTTTTTGTACTTCACAACACTGAGCACTCACATGGGTATGAGAAACCGGAGTTTATTACTGTTAATGTCAGCCGTTTTAAGTCGTTAATACTGTACCAGATAAGTTCAATTAATGAAAGACATTTAACTGCGTTATATTCGCCTTACCGCTACAAATGTTCAACAAGTAATGAGTTAGGCACATCATACGATCAGCAGAATTTTTTTTCTAAAATTGAACTTTAAAATATCGTACAAATTCACGCTGGTATCCACAGACAGGTTTAATATGCACATCTTGACAAACTTTCAAGAGAAATGGTCGACTCCATCATAGTTTTAAAGACTGATTTCACATTCAAGTGATGTGCCTAACACAAATCTCAATAGCGTACACCAAGGATTACTTTAAAAATAATTATTGAAACTATTCATATGGACAACACATACCGTTTATACAAATTAATCTGATTATGCAAATGCATAGGTGTCATTAATTGGGTTAAAAAAATTGGTGGTGATGTGTCTAACGAAAAGTTGGGCACATCACCTTGTAGCTAATTATCAACAACAACGTAGAAAATACATTCTAAGTTCTAAGTTCATTCTCTATTTCCAAAATGATATTTAACAACTCACGTAAAATATGTGACATCATTGTGTTTACTTTGAGCCTCACTAACTGTATTACAAACATTGATTTGTTTCCCAAAAATAATAATTTTATGATGTGCCTAACCGAAAAGTAGTGATCAGAATTAAGTATTTACATATTCTCCAATTCATGTGATAATACAAAACATATCTAGGGCAGTTTGATCTATGACAATGGCAGAAAAACGCATTGAAATATATCAAAAGTCAATGTATTGTCGACAATCATGGTAATATATATCATATTGGAATCCACAGGCATGTTCAGGCATATAGCCATCAAAATAGTTTTGGTGTGTTGTCTATTTTTGTCTAATACCACCTATGAAGCGAAAATAATGTGCCTAACTATTTTCTAGCATAATATCTAATAGGGGTCGCTGGCGTAGAAGACTATGATCCACTGTCATTTTCTGTTGATTATTTTTATTAAACACCCGAAGCTTTATTATTGGGAAGGCACAACTTACCTCTTATGTTATTTCTTCATCGCAGTATACACCATAATGTATTTGTTAGGCACATCGCAAGTAAACTTTCGAAGGTGGTATAGGCTACATTATCTTCGGACATTCGGGTGCCATCCCAAAATATGTTTTATATGTTTTACTAATTTTTTAAATACCTTAGCATATATATGTAGCAACAATGGAAAATGACAAAAAAATTATATATCAAGCCTGAATGTGAGGGATTCTATAATTTCAAGCACCAGCATTGTCCACACCTTGTAACATTTATTATTGAATTTTTTGATATAATTTCATTACATAAATGCAGTGAATGACCTTTATTTTACAACATAGCAATATTACAACGCAAAAAATTCTAACATAAATATGTTTTTTGAAAGAAATGTTATGTAAATTTAGCCAATTTTAGCCAAAAAGCCTTGTCCCACATTCTAAATCCCACATAAACAGGCGATTTATTCTAGACTTCCTGTATTATGTTTGTTTCTGATATAATGTTAGTGCAAAACACTATCTATAAGATTATATACAAGTTTTTTTAAATATTTTTTTTATTTTACCACTTTTTGTGTCTGTCCCACGTTGCATTGACTCTCCATAACGTAATTTCTATACTTTTTATGACCAAAATATCACCTATCTGGTGCAAAACAGTTGCGCGAGACCTTCATGCAGTGAATCGTGAAAAAAAGTATAATAAATGTGTTTTGTTTAGAAATAATGTAAGGTTTGTGAAAGTCTTTGGGTGAGTATTTTAATTCAACGTCTCTCCATAACGTGATTTTTTACACATAAATACTGCAATTAAGCACCCTACAACCTCCGATCCTACTACAACCTCATTTGAAAAAAAAAAATAATAATCATAGTGGGCCTATAGCATAAAACATAAATACTATGCACGATTTAGTAAAAAACGTCACTCCATAACGCGTATTTTCTGTCTCTCCATAACAAAAATAAAAACGTTATGGAGAGAAAAAGTAGTCACAAATTATCCTTTTATTCATTTAAAAATAGCTATAAACCTTTATGAATTTGGTATTTTACCCAACAAGTAACACTTTTCTTTTTGTCTTTTTAATTGTGTTAGCATCGATATTTAGTAGGCCCCTATTTATTTATTTATTTAGTATTTATTTATTGTCACTCCATAACAGAAATAATTGTCGTTATGGCGAGACAATTGAAGTTCGTTATTATTACTCTCCATAACGACGTTAATCGTAACGGAGAGTAATTATTTCATTATTTAAGGGTTATTGTCATAAAGTGATTCTTTCTATATTAAGTGATCAACATTATAATAGTCATGTTCAACTAGGCTACTTGTTAAATATGGTATACTTTTGTAGACGGGTCACTGAGAAATTTAAGTTTGAAGATTACTCCGTAACATAAATTGGTCTTACCATAAGGGTAAGAAAAATTAAAATTGATAAAAATAAGCATTTAAAATTAGAATTAACAAACTGATTAGGCTCTGCTGACAACGCTATGTAAATAAACAAAGCTAAGCTGACATGTGTTTAAATTTTTGACAATATTCAGACAATCATAACGTTATATCAAGGAAAATATCATCACTGGTGCCTAAAATAATAGAATCCCTCATATTTGATGAAAACTTTTGAAGTGTCGTCTAAAGGTTAAAAATGAGTTATTTGAACCCACATATATGACACTGTCGGACTGAAAATAAGCACCAACAAGTCGTGAAACACAGTAAAACCAGAGACAGTTATTATAATATCTCTGGTAAAACCACAGAACTGGAAATATTCATTAATTCCAGTTCTGTGGTGAAACCTGCACATTTTCATCAAGCTAGATATCTATCGAATATAGTTGAGGGATTCTATAATTTTAAGCACCAGCACTGTCCGCACCTTGTAATATTTATTATTGAATATTTTGATTTAAGTTGATTACATAAATGCAATGAATGACCTTTATTTTACAACATAGCAATATAACAACTCAAAAAATTCTAACATAAATGTGTTTTTTGAAAGAAATATTGTGTAAATTTAGCCAATTTTAGCCAAAAAGCCTTGTCCCACATTCTAAATTCCACATAAACAGGCGATTTATTCTAGACTTCCTGTATTATATATTATATTTGTTTCTGATATAATGTTAGTGCACAACACTATCTATAAGATTATATACACGTTTTTTAAAATAATTTTTTTATTTTACCACTTTTTATGCAATTTATGTCTGTCCCACGCTGCAGCGACTCTCCGTAACGCTTATAGTTTTTAGGTAATTTCTATACTTTTTCTGATTAAAATATCACTTGTCTGGTGCCAAAGAGTTGCGCGAGACCTTCATGTAGTGAATCGCGAAAAAAAAGTATAATAAATGTGTTTTTGTTTAGAAATAATGTAAGGTTTGTGCAAGTCTTTGGGTGAGTATTTTAACTTAACGTCTCTCCGTAACGAGATTTTTTACACATAAATACTGCAATTAAACTTTTAAGCACCCTACAACCTCCAAGCCTACTACAACCTCATTTGAAAAAAACAAAAATAATCATAGTATAGCATATTACATAGATGCTATGCACGATTTAGTAAAAAAAACGTCTCTCCATAACGCGTATTTTCTGTCTCTCCATAACAAAAATAAAAACGTTATGGAGAGAAAAAGTAGTCACAAATTACCCTTTTACTCATTTAAAAATAGCTATAAACCTTTATGAATTTGGTATTTTAACCAACAAGTGACACTTGTTGAAATAGTAACTATTCCTTGTGTCTTTCAAATTGTGTTAGCATCGATATTTAGTATTTGTTGATTGTCACTCCATAACAGAGATAATTGTCGTTATGGAGAGACAATGTTCGTTATTATTACTCTCCATAACGACAATAATCGTAACGGAGAGAAATTCTTATTTCATTATTTAAGGGTTATTGTCATAAAGTGATTCTTTCTAAATTTAGTGATCAACATTATAATAACCATGTTCAACTACTTGTTAAATATTGTATACTTTTGTAGAAGGGTCACTGAGAAATTTAAGTTTGAAGATTACTCCGTAACATAAATTGGTCTCTCCATAACGGTAAATTAGTCTCTCCATAACGGTAAGAAAAATTTAAATTGATAAAAATAATCATTTAAAAGTGGAATTAAGCTCTGCTGACAACGCTATGTCAATAAACAAAGCTAAGTTGACATGTGTTTAAATTTTTAACAATATCCAGACAATCTCATATATCAAGAAAAATATCATCACTGGTGCCTAAAATTATAGAATCCCTCAGTTATAGCCCAGATGTGTAAATAAGAAATACATCAGGGGCCTACTCATCAGCGAAGCTAAGGCCAGTATTATACTCAACGACCACATTAAAAGGCAATTGTACATGTATATCCAGGCGATATGACCAGAGATTGTTTATTATCTCTGATATATATATGACCCATACAAAAATATATTGGCCTGCAACGTTTATTTTTTTCCGATTAGTTTGCAGAATAGTATACTGCAACTTGCATGTCTTTTAAATTTTATAATTAACAAATGGCTTGGCAAGAATATGATTTTGGGGAAGAACCACACGATTTGTCCGGGACTTGTCTATTAATGTGTCCTAAGAAGGAAATAAGAATGTAATTATTACTGTTTAAGCATTTTTTTAACTGTAACGTTAGCTTGAACCGGAAAATTAATAATTAGTCTACAAACGCAGGCGATAATTGGAACTTTTAACTACTATACTTGCCGTCAAATTGAAAATGATCGTCCTGTAGTCTACCCAGATTTATCTGGTGCTATGCGGACTCTCAGGTTAACTGGGGGTAGCAAACACTGATAAGACGTGCTGAACACCAGAAGAAGAGAGAAAAAGAGCCCCAATATAATTTGAAGAAATGCTACTGTAGTCGAACAAGCACTCGCCAGGCTGTGGGAGCCCTGTACCCAGATTTATCTGGTGCTATGCAGACTCTCAGGTTAACTGGGGGTACAACTCATGATCAGAGACAGAGAAGAAACAAAGAAAAGGGAGAGGGACTGACCCAAGAGTGTAGACCCCATTAACGCAATGTAAGCGGGAGGAGTAAAGTAGATATAAAATTAGAAAGTGGGAGGGGGTACGGGAGTGGGGAAATAGATGGATGCTCACTTCTCCAGGCCCATGGAGGCTTGGAGTCGCTGTAGCCCTGCGGAGCAGGTCACCACAGACAGCTGAGATATTAGCTCGCAGCGGGTCGATAATATTCTATTCTATCAACCAGGATCGCATGATTTTCGGCGATTTCCCCGTCAATTTTGAACCAATTTCCTTGAAATTTTACAGAGGCCATTTTCTATTAAAATCCTAACAGGGGTAAAAATTTCGCAAAATAATATTCAATATTTTAAAAGTTAGACCATTTCACCCAGCATTTGCCATGTAATAAAATTCCAAAATTAGTTTAATGGGTTTAAAGAGGAACGTCGTAATTTCGATTCATTACATGTCAAATGGTCTAACTTTTGAAATACGCTATATACTTTTACGACATTTTGTTAGGATTTGAATAGAAAATGGCCTTTGCAAAATTTCAAGAAAATCGGTTTAGAATTGACGGAAAAATCGCCGAAAATCATGCGATCCTGGTTAATTTGACGGCGAGTATAAATTTTAGTCATTCAATTTCAAGATGAAAATCAAAGCTTTAATTTAAATTGAAGTTTAATAGACTACGGCCCTAAGTAAAAGTCAACTTAAATTTGTCACTTTTGGGAAGTGTTGCGTTGCATGCTTATCGCTAATTACTCACACAATTAAAAATTCGAATCGAGCTGGTATGAATGTCAGTATAAAAGGCGGCCATTTTGTTTGAATTTCTGGGGTCTTTAAACAACATCCAGCGCCAGACAGGTGCCCCGTCTACGACAAGGATACCACTACCAGCGAAATTTTCCCTCCTGAAAGGCTGAATACCAAGTTTTACATAGAGATCGAAATTCAAAAGCCCATGGAGGAGTCTTTATTGCTGTCAAAAAACATTATGACATGACCCTCCTCCCCGATTTACAAACTAACTGCGAAATTTTATGGGCTAAAGTTCAGATATCGGCATCAAAATCATTAACCCTCGGTTGTTTTTATAGACCCGCTGACTCCAAAATTAGTAATTCAGAAGAGCTTGTGAAATCTTTAGACCTGATGCCAAAAAAATCAAATCAGACCATTGTCCTGGGGGAGATTTCAACCTACCTGTAATTGACTGGGACAATGAGGTGTAAATCCTAAAGCGTCAAACAAATCCCAATGCGAGCTGCTTTTGTCAAACTCTAGCCCTAGATACACATGCCTTGGCCCAAATTCATAAAGAACCTACTAGGGAAGAAAATATTTTGGACCTGGTTTAATTAAATCTTCTCACAGTGTACCTGGAATCTCGGATCACTGTGCTGTGGTGATCGAACTGGATATTGACCTGCCCTACCGCCGTACAAAACCCCGCTTAGTGCGTCAGTTCAAAAATGCTAATTGGGAAGCTATCAGGCAAAAAATTAGGAGCTGCTGGACCTCCTTTTCAAAAAATAGTCCTAGCCATTCTGTCAATGAAAATTGGTTAAAACTAAAATCCATCCTAAATCAATGCCTGGACAAATTTATACCAACAAAAATGACTTCCCCTCGTGAAAATCTACCTTGGCTATCCATCTATTCGGAAAAAAACATCTCTATATAATAAAGCCAAGCGTATGAATAAAGCTGACCTTTGGGCAAAGTACAAATTATATACACGGCAGACCCAGCGTGCCATCAGGTCTGCCAGGTGGTCTTTTTTGAAAAACAAACTTTCTGAATCTTTAGAACAATTCGAAACCACTCTGGCGTTATATTAAATCAAAACGTCAGGATGGAAATAGTGTCTCTCCTTTGAAGGAAAACGGCCAGCTGCATTCAGATAGCAGACGTAAGGCCAAAATATTAAACAACTTATTTTGCTCAGTTTTTACCTCGGAAGACACCACAAATATACCAAACTACCCGGACCACCGAATACTGAAATGCCTAAATTTGAAATTACTGTTTAAGGTGTAACTAAATTACTCTATGGTTTAAACAGCGGGGAGGCACCCGGACCAGACAAGCTCCTGAATCTGATTCTGAAGAATGCTGCCAACGAAATATCTCCCTTTCTTAAAATTATTTTTAATTAATGTCTACAGACGGGCAAATTACCAGATGACTGGGTAGAGGCTAATATTGCCCTAGTCTTTAAAAAAGGGGATCGGCACTCTCCGGCAAACTACAGGCCGATATCCCTCACATGTGTTTGTGCCAAATTACAAATTATGTCCCATTTTTCGGAAAACAAAACTTTAACACCTATACAACATGGCTTTCGCTCAAAACACTGATGCGAAAGCCAGCTTTTGATTACAACTGATGAATTTATTCAAAATTTTGAAGGCAAGACACAAACAGATGTTGTTGTCTGAGATTTTAGTAAGGGCTTTGACGTTGTCCCCCACCAACGCCTCTTACACAAACTCGACCACTACGGAATTCGGGGAACAACTTTTAATTGGATCCAAAATTTCCTGACCAATAGAACCCAAAAAGTAGTAGTTGATGGCAGCTCCTCAGAATCAGCCAGTGTAAAGTCCTGTGTGCCCCAAGGTACTGTTCTCGGACCCCTACTTTTCTTGACCTACATTAATGACCTCCCTTCCACGGTCTCGTTGCAGGTTCGTCTCTTTGCAGATGACTGTCTCCTGTATCGCCCGATAAAATGTCGGGCAGATCAGGAAAAACTGCAGAGAAACCTATCTGCGTTACAGGACTGGGCAAATCGATGGAAGATGTGCTTCAACCCCTCGAAATGCTCGGTCCTGAGGGTGTCCAGGCCAAAATAAAGAAACCTGGAATTCCAGTACACCCTGAACGGTGAAACATTAGAAAATGTTTCATCAACACCATATCTTGGTGTTTCCCTTAGCGAGACTCTGGAATGGGAGGCCCACATTAACAAAATTACGAGTAAAGTGAATTCCACACTGGGCTTCCTTCGGAGGAACCTGAAGATGTGTCCCCCTAAATTAAGGGAGACTGCCTATTTCTCCCTGGTCAGATCATCCTTAGAATATTCTTCAGCAGTTTGGGACCCCTTTAGACAAAAAGACATTAGTAAATTAGAAAAAATTCAAAGAGCAGCAGCAAGATTTGTCACCCAAAATTATAGACAAACAGCCAGTGTGACATCTCTCATTCAGAACCTGGGCTGGACTGACTTGAAAACAAGACGAAAAAATTCTAGGCTTTATGTATGTTCAAAATTTTAAATGTGTTAGTTGAAAATCCTATCAATGACCGTTTAATCCCGGCAGATAGAAGAACATGTGGTGAGCACAATCACGCCTATAAACACATCAGAGCTAACACCACACTGGGACAAAATTCTTTTTGACATCGAACTATCCCTGATTGGAATTCTCTTCCGGCAGCTGCCATAGAATCGAAAACTGTGGCAACATTAAAGAGTCAGCTGGTCGACTAGATCTGCCAGCCTCTTTCCCCCCCCTCCAGCCTGATACTCCACAATGGAGGGCTGCTGGAGTATTCACTCAAAGTTCAAAGTCATGAGATTTGGCAAGCATTATTTTCTAGTCTTACGGCAACTTCCCTGAAAATTTCAAGAAAAATTATTATGAAGTTTAAAAGTTAGACCATTTGACATGTAGTAATTTTGAATTATGACGCTCCTCTATAAACCCAATAATTTCATTAAGCTTTAATATTAAAATTCTACTACATGTCAAATGGTCTAACTTTTGAAATAATGACTCAAATTTCACGAAATTGTCTGGGTAGGCGCCGGAATAGTTGCAAATAGTGCTTGCAAAATTTCTTGTAAATCGATTAAGAATTGAATGAGAAATCGACGAAAAACACCCAACGCTGGTGGAAGTTGACTGCAACTATAGAGAAAGAGTTTCTTTTGTACTCCCCTGGGTAGAGTCTAGGTACATTCTAGCTGAGTAAACAACGGCCCTGGGCGAGCGCAGCGAACAGGGTTATGTACATTCATAAAAATCATTTTGACGATTTTTTCGCATTTTATCATGATTTAGCCTAAGATGTGAATTTGTGACTGCAATAAAAGACATATTTTTCTCTACATGTTTGTTGGTTCTTTTTCCTCACTTTTACTGGTAGAAATGAAGCCATCATTGTAGAATTGAAATTAATAATATTTGTTTTGAATGGCACTTTTATCACCTTTTCTGGACTGGGGTTTCCCATAATTAGATTTTTTGCAAATTTTACGAGAAGTGGTGCCAGCTCTAGCCTTCAATTCCATAATTGTCATAAAGCTTTTTTCGTAACTGCTGACATGCTAAAATAAATATTTGACCACATTCTAGAGTTTTCACAGAGCAAAAAAAATGCTGTGCTAGATTAAAATCTGAGCTAAATTATAAAAACGTCCAAAAGATGGCACCTCAATGTTGCAAATTGTTAAAGGGATACAAAATTCTAAAAATCACCCAGACACTTGAACTTTTTGAAGCAGCGGAAGAAAACTAGAATTTTAGATACATCAGGACACCAAATGAGTGCCCCGCAATACTGTAATAGTAGCAAATATACCACATACATACTTGTATATATGCACATCACAATCAGAAATTTGGGCATAGCCTCCAGCCCTTTTTTATGTTTTTTTTCCCAATCCATGAGGAGGTCATAGAAGAAGACAGATTTTGATGGATTTTCCTCCTTATGGCTAAGAACCTTCCATTTTTACCCTCAGTGCACCCCATGAGGAAGCATAGGGCCGACAAACAAAACTTCACCCATGTTTTACCCTGGGCAAACTATAATGCAGCCTTCCCCGGGTATCTCAATTCTTAGAGGTTCCTACATTGTTGTGTCCAAACAGCCTTAATGATGGCCTCCAGAACTTCCACATAGGGCAATGGACATACTAGTAGTTTATTTTCATTTTTGCATTTTTTTCCAATTGATTTTGAAAAATGGCATCCTTGTAAAAAAATTATCAGAAGGGGCCACAACATGCCTGTTCGATTTATCTTTTCAAGCAATTGTTGCAACTGTTTTGAAATTAAAGGCGAGAGTTTGCACCAGTTTTAGTAATTGCGAGAATTCTAATAATGGGAACCCCAGTATAAAGTGAGCTTGCAGTTTCTGTTATAAATAATCATGATCACTAATTAGTTTTTGAATAATGATAAATACAATACTTTAATTTCACTCATACAGTACTGTGCAATTGAAACTTGTCGTGAAAACGAAATTCCCTTTCATTTCCCTTTCACTCCCCCCACCTATTTCACACAAAGTCCCCAAATGGTTATTTTTGTGAAACAGTTTTCCCTCATTTTCCCCCCTTTTCTCCGACATGGGGGAAATTGATTTCCCCGCCAGGGAATATTGTTTCCCCATGGGGGGAACACAATTCCCCAGTTTTCCCCGAATTTCCCTTGAATTTCCCCTAAAAATCTCCAGAATTTCCCAATGATTCCTACTGATTCCCTAGTTTCCTGTACAGTTTTCAATACAACTTCACAAGTGTACATTGTCTTTGAGCATTAGGCCTATTTGATGCATATTACATGTATCTTTGAAAATGAGGATTCCACATTATGCGAGACAAAGAATTGTAAGTCTGCGGAATTCCGGGGAAATTCAGGGGAATTCTGGGGAATCAGATGAAAAGCTTTTCATTTTTAGCCCGCCTTTTAATTTTAATTAAAAAAGGTGGACTATTGCAATTGAAGTTCGGCGGCGTCGGCGTCGGCGTTAACATTTACTTGTGGGCGCGATAACTTGAAAAGTTTTTCATGTTTCCTTCCCAAATTTCTTTTGCATGTTACTAATGACCACTTCTCGGACAAGTTCAATAATGGCTGAAAAAAAATTCAAAATGGCTGACTTATTGCGATTTTTCACATTTTACGTCAAGAATTTGACCTTGTGGGCGCGATAACTTGAAAAGTTTTTCACATATCCTCTTCAAATTTGTTATGCATGTTACTAATAAGTAGTTCTTGGACAAGTTCAATAATGGCTGAAAAAAATTCAAAATGGCCGATTTATTGCGATTTTTCTCATTTTACGTCAATAATTTGACCTTGTAGGCACGATAACTTCAACATTTTCACAAGTATCCTCTTCAAGTTTGTTATGCATGTTACTAATAAGCAGTTCTTGGACAAGCTCAGTAATGGCCGGTAAAAAAATCAAAATGGTCGACTTATTGCGATTTTTCACATTTATTTTACGTCCATAATTTGACCTTGTGGGCGCGATAACTTGAAAAGCGGCTGGTTTAACATACCATTTATATCTTGGGTTGTTGTAAATATACGTGATGACATTCGTCTTTACTTTCTTTATCATAATTCGGCGGCGGGCTATTATCGAGTGTGCTCTTGTTTTTCACTAGTTTTTCCCAGGTGTGAGATACATTTCCCTCTTGGTGAAATCTAATTCCCCTGATTTCTCCAGTGGTTACCGTGAAAACTGGTGAAAAAAAAAATATAATTCCATTTCCCCTTCCCCCCAACAAGTTTCTATTGCAAAGTACTGTATGTTGTTTATGTGTTATGTAACAACATACAGTACTTTGCAATAGAAACTTGTCGGGGGGAAGCTTATTTGACCATTAATTTCCGGAGCGTAAATAACACTGTACAGTGTTATTTACGGTGTTTTTGATTGGTTACAGTATTTTGCAATGTCTGTGGCTCTAACTTGTTCTTCGTGTATAGCAGTGTATTATGGCACACGGCAGTAGCAGCTTACTTGGAAAGTAAGCTGTTACCGCTGTTTGCATTTGCACTGCAGTGTAATATGGCGCCTCGGTCCCAGCCCTCTAACAATACACTGTTTTTTCTGTTATCTTTTGTTATCTTTAATACATGTATCTTAAAACGTTGTATTTTTCTGTTATCTTTAATAATAATTAGAGGTGCATATGATATTTATACTCTGATAATATATACACTGTAGTATTATTAGCTACAGTTCTGTAAAGTTCTACACATATACTTGAGTATAGAATAATCAGGCAATAGGCCTATCGCTGGTATACAATGACGCGTAACTCACTGAATATGATAACGCAAATTCAGATAGACAGACACGCTCACAAAGCTAAAAAGTCAACCGTCTTGCCGATGACTTTTTGTCACCATCGACTTTTTAGCTCCCGCCGTCACCGTAGGTGAGACGAAGGGAGCTATGGATTCTACCTCCGTTTTTTTTTGGCCTCTTCTTTTGCCTATAGCTTTGTAAGAAAATAAGCTAGGATAACAATTTTTGGTATGTGGGTTACTTCCAGGTGGCTAATGGACAGGTTAACATATTTTTAATCTGAATTCAATACGCAAGGTTGCAGAGGAGAAAATGATGATGTTACGGCGTTGGGCCGTTGGGCCGTCCGTAAACAATTCGTTTCCGGAGCATATCTCTGAAAGTACTTGTCTGATTGTCTTCAAATTTTACACACAACACCCCTAGGGGGTCTAGTTGTGCCTTTTGGGGTATTTGAACTTTGACCTACTTCTGGTTCAGAACTATGACCTATTTAGACGTTTTAACGCGCACTTCGTTTCCGGAGCAGATCTCGAAAAGTACTGGGCCGATGACAGTCATCTTGCACATACATGTTCTCTAAGGTCCCTAGTTGTGCCTTTTCAGGTTTTTGGACCTTGAAGTTGACCCAGCACTTTGACCTAATTTATAACATCGGTAAATCCGACTGAAAGATTTTGCGGAATATCATGAAAACCGCTCAAGATAGCTACACCTTTACTATAAAACAAATTGTGAGGTTTCAGGAGAGGATGCATCTTGAAAAATTTCAAGTCGATAAAATTAAAAATAGCCGCCTATCGGCCATTATTCACCTCGACAGGCCTGATATTGCGGAATATCATGAAAACCGCTCAAGATAACTACACCATTAATATCAAATAAATTGTAAGGTTTCAGGAGAGGATGCATCTTGAAATATTTGAAGTTGATAAAATTCAAAATGGCCGCCTATCAGCCATTATTCACCTCGACAGGCCTGATATTGTGGAATATCATGAAAAACGCTCAAGATATCTACACCATTACTATAAAACAAATTGTAAGGCTTCAGGAGAGGATGCATTTTGAAAAAATTCAACTCGTCCAAGTTCAAAATGGCCGCCAATCGGCCATTATTCACTTTCACATGGCCGTTATTTGGTAAACCGTGCTAGATGGCTAGACCATTACTATAAAACAAAATGTGTGATTTCAGGAGAGGATGCATCTTGAAAAAATTCGACTCGATAAAATTCAAAATGGCTGCTTATCGGCCATTATTCACTTTCACATGGCCGTTATTTGGTCAACCGTGCTAGATGGCTAGACCATTACTGTAAAACAAAATGTGAGATTTCAGATGAGGATGCATCAAATTTAAAATGGCGCCTTTACGGCCATTATTCATTTTCACATGGCTGATATTTGAAAAAATTCGACTCGATAAAATTCAAAATGGCCGCTTATCGGCCATTATTCACTTTCACATGGCCGTTATTTGGTCAACCGTGCTAGATGGCTAGACCATTACTGTAAAACAAAATGTGAGATTTCAGATGAGGATGCAGCAAATTTAAAATGGCCGCCTTTTCGGCCATTATTCATTTTCACATGGCTGATATTTGGTAAACCGTGCTAGATGGCTAGACCATTACTTGATTACTATAAAATAAAGTGTGAGTTTTCGGGGGAGGATGCACCCTGAAAATTATGAATTCAAAATGGCCGACAATCAGCATTATTTACCTCGATACGCCTGATATCAGGTAAACCGTGCTAGATAGCTAGACCATTACTATAAAACAAAATGTGACGTTTCGAGAGAGGATGCCTTTTAAAAACTTTCGACTCAATCGAATTCAAAATGGCCGCCTATCAGCCACTATTTACTTTCACATTGCTGATATTTGGTAAACCGTGTTAGATAGCTGGACCATCACTATAAAACAAAATGTGAGATTACAAGAGAGGATGTATCTTGAAAAAAATTGACTCGATCAAATTAAAAATGGCCGCCTATCGGCCATTATTCACTTTCACATAGCCGGTTTTTGGTAACCGTACTAGATGGCTAGACCATTACTATAAAACAAAATGTGAGATTTCACGAGAGGATGCATCTTGAAAATTTTTGACTTGATCATATTCAAAATGGCCTCCTATCGGCCATTATTCAATTTCACATGGGCGATATTTGGTAAGCCGTGCTCGATGGCTAGACCATTACTATAGAATGAAATGTGAGATTTCAGCTGAGGATGCATCTTGGAAAATTTTGACTTGATCAAATTCAAAATGGCCGCCTTTAGGCCATTATTCACTTTCACATGGCCGATATTTGGTAAACCGTGCTAGATAGCTAGACGATTACTATAGAATGAAATGTGAGATTTCAGCTGAGGATGCATCTTGAAAATTTCTGACTCGATCAAATTCAAAATGGCCCCCTATCGGCCATTATTTATTTTCACATGCCGAATATTTTGCAAACTGTGTTAGATGTTAGTTCATTACTATAAAACAAAATTTGAGGTTTCGGGGGAGAAGGCACCCTAAGTTTTTAACTAATTCATATCGAATTCAAAATGACCGTGAATCAGCTATTAGTTAACTCGATTGGCCTGATATCGGGTAAACCGTGCCAGATAGGTAGACCATTACTGGGATACTGATTAGGATCATTAATTTCAATGGAGGTTTGCAATCTCTGACAGACTGTCTAGTTCTTATCTTACTCTTAGACTGGGCTTCTTAGACCTAGTTGTCTTGCGTCTTGATTTTTGACCTAGACTAGGACTACATTAATAACCCTATACAAAATTGCTTAAATCAAATTCTAATTCGGAGCGGGAGCTCCTGGACTTATGTAGTCTTGTTTACCTGGCAACAACAAGGTCGTTGGTGACAGGTTTCACTGTGTCACTGATTATATTTCCTGTGGCAAATTCTATACGGGTAGGCCTCAGAATGTCCTTATTGCTGGGATAACATTAACGCCTACCTCTGTTGCTGCTGCTAATACGGTATTGAGCAAATGCTGGTATCTGTTAGCTGTAGTTTAGGACTAGTCATGGTGACTAGCAACTTAAATTTGGTATTGATAAGCAGTAGTGCTGTCTGTTGAAAATATTTTTCTAGCCCTGTAAATGCTATGCAGTCCAGCTCTAAAAGGAACTATTTAATTGAAAATGTTTTTTTTATACTATATTGACATGCTACAGGTACGGTATGCATGATTCATTGCAAGATATTACTTTTTACAGTGATGGACTTATACATATGATTCTTTATCTAGTTGTATAAAGTTCAGTATCTGTTAAAATCAACTTTTTTTTACATCAAACATTTTTATACTTACATCTGTTTTCAGGAGGGAGGCTAATCAACTGCTTCATCGATTTGAAATATTGAAATCTACTTCAGACTTTAAAGAGTGAGCATTTAGAAGTGTACCTTTATATCAATTGAATGGCTCCGTTCAACATGTGCAATAACCTGTTCAGTGCCTGTTTTATAGTTTTGAGAAAAACGACGGCAAAGTTTAGCTTATATTTTTCTACATTAGGAACTTCTGAGTAAAGTAATAATAATAATCTTCCCTACCTCAGCACCTCAAATCAGTTATTATCAGCAAGAACCTATTAATGGCGCTTAACAGGTTATTGCATGGAGCCCTTTAATTGATAACTTCCTTGATGATATTACTGGTAGCAGTTTTAAAATTCATGATTATTTTGTCACCACAAAGGAATGTTTTAGGTCTAGCTTTAGGTATACTGAAGTTCAGTATGATTTGTTAAGCGCATGAAATATATGAGGGTTTTTTTAATAAAAAACACAAATAAAAAAATAATGGCTAGCTTTTATATTAATACATCTTTATGTACATTACTGCTAAACATGTTAAACAGTACAGGGCAGTCCCAAGTAGCCTACAATGGTAATTTCTAGGAATTGCAGTTTTCACTCCGCAATGTCAGTTTCCTTAACTTGTCGTTCATCTGAATTGGCATGCCCTCAATGTTTAATTATATCCTTGCATTAAGTGTTGCCTATGTTTCGGTAAATTGTATAAGGCATGCAGTATTTCCTGTGCCTCAACTTTGCTTTGTGCATGTGATGGCATGTGCATGCGATTGCATGCCTAACATCATCAGCACTATTTTGATGTTCATACTAAAAAATGTCAAAATGTGTTTTTATCCCTCGCAGCAAAGTTGCAGCGGGGGTATTGACGACGCCTCAGATGTCCGGCCCACCGACCATCTGTCCGCATTTCGTTTTCGGAACAGATCTTAGAAACATGTTGATAGATTTCTTTAATTTTGCACCCTCACATCCCTTAATACCTAGGGGGTGTAGATGTGTCTTTTGGCGTTTTTGAAATTTTACCTACTTGAATGGCTGATGATCGGGCATAATTACATGTAGCTCTAGTATGCCTGATTTCTGGCCACATTTCGTTTCGGGAGCATAACTTCGATTTATTTCATGTGTGCACACACACGTTCCTTAGGTTGGGTTTATAAAATTTGACCTACTTAAATAGCCGCCGTGATTAACTTTAATAATGTTAATATGCCTGATATTTGTCAAACCGTGCCAGATAGCTAGACCATTACCATGTAGAAAAAAATGTGCGGTTTCAGGTAGGAATATGCCCTGAAAAATTTCAACTATGGTAGATCAAATTCAAAATGGTAGATTCTGCCATAATTAACTTCGCCGTCACTTTTCAAACATTTATACTGTGCTTGATTAGCGTCGTCCTGTGGTGGCTGGTAATAGGGTGTACATCAAAATGGCATCTGAAAAAGTAGGGTGGGTGTGGATTCAGGTGAAAAAAGACATTAATACTGATTTGTTTGTTTGAATAAATATGTAGCAGAGAAAGCTGAATAGTGTAAGATATGGACGCAGGTATGAAAATATGTCCATTGATGCCGTAGCGGGAGGAGGAGCACACAGAACTGAAAAAGCTAGCTGTATATTATATAGATCATGATGTTTCAGACCATGGGCTGATATTACAAAGACAGTGAAGGAGTATAGCCGCCCTGCGGCTGGAAAAGCCAATGTGACAAAGACTGATTTACGTCCGGCAAATGTTCTCTTGAAGACAACACATTACCTTCTTGAAAGGTGAGTTAAAAGTCAATTGAACTCTGGCATGTCTAGATCCAGTAGAAGCCATTTCTAAGCCAGTGCCTCAGCACTTACTTAATAAAATGTCAAATTGTCATAAACCAGATAATTTTTGTATTTCATACAGTATACCGATATGTCCATTTATTGTAGATAGATCAGATGAGCTCGCAGCAGGGAATGACAATCAAGCCAACATGGCTGCTAAATGTTACTTGGAGTGGCTCGCTTGAAGAGTCTGCTCGGGTCGCTAGTTGGGGACGGAATGAACGAGAAAGGCGGGAAGCCAGCTGACGCGGTAATTCCTGGCGCTCGGCCCTACCGATAGACAGCCTTTCCTATTTTTCTCAATACGCCGACAATTCTCATTGATGCAAGTGACGCCACAGATTCTCAGTCTGGACGTCAACCCTGTGTTCAGCAGGAAACCTGTGTCCCCTTTTTCCAGGGATTTTGTCAGGTCCTGCCAATTTTGGGCCACCATCTGTCCCCATTGAGCACTCCAGTCAAATTTTCGTTCCAAAAGCACTGGCTTCAAGTCTCACCAATTGTGATTTACAACAATTCATCATATTCACTGCAAAGGTCACTAAGCAAGCCCACCAAAGCCAGAGCTGGCTTGTTCATTTGCCCCTCCTTACTGGAAGAGCTATATTTCCTTGCACGCCTGCCATTATCTTGTTTTCACACTTGCTGCAAGATCTGCATGGCAAGGTGTTGTCTGCAGATCTCCTAAAAATGAAGGAAATTTCCACATCTCGATACACCATGGAATTTCCCGCATTTAATAGCAGATTAGCCTGCTGACTATGTACATCTAGAAGGTCCGCTCCAAACAGTACATCCTCTGAGATCCCACAGAACAACATATCCACCTGCATTTCAATTTTTCCAGTTACAAGTGAAAATGTCATTTTCCTGAAGATTCCATTGTACTGTTGTACAGCAACGTGGCACCGGTTTCAATTCTGGCTCGTGGCCCTCTGGAATACAATTGCATAAATCAACAGAACTCTCGGACATAGACATAGCTCCTGTGTCCATACAGTATAGTGTTCGTTGTCCCTACGCTGTTCCCCTGGCATTAATAAATAGCAGTATGGCAAGGCTCACTGAGTCATGTAGAATTCAGTTTCAGCAGGTTGTGATCTACATGATTGTCTCTTTTTCTTCCAGTTTCTTGTACTAACATTGACGGAAGCTCCGATTGTCGCTTGACTCCCAACTGTCAAAATACCTGGGGTGGCATCATGATCAATCAATAGACCATCTTCTTTGAAACCGATCCTTTGGCCAGACTGGGAGTTTTTTAACAGGTTGACACATCTGCTGCGTTCTCCAGAAAAGCTGCTCAAACTGTCCTGTTGGGAGTTAGCTAAATTCCCTTTCTACTCCACTCTTCCCGCCAGTCTCAGTGGTCTGTGTGGTACAGCTCCTGTCGAATGCCTTCGGTACTCAAATCGAATACAGGACCATTCGCCACAGAGACGGCTTGCCATAGGACGTCTCACCACAGTTTTGGACGGTTTGCCACAGCTTTGGACGGTTCACCACAGCACAGCTGAGGACTGTTCACCGCTGGACCGATGGTCAAATAAGTTTCGCCACAAGGGAGAGAACATATATTGTAACATGAATAAAATGTTGATTATTTAAAATGGTTAAGCTAGAAGTGATGTAGGTCACAAAAAAATCATTTATTTTGCAAATAGAAATGATTATAAACGGGCGGCTCGCCACAAGTGAAATGACAACAGAGACAACATGTATACCGGTAATTTAATTTAAAAATGGTTAACGTGTTACTTTATTATTAATAAAAAAAAGTAAAAAAAAAAACCCATACATTTTATACATACACATTACAAATATATGTGAAATAATACAAAGTTTTCATACACATTGATAAGGGTGGGGGCCCTAGGGTATTGGTTAGCACCGCTGCCTTTCACGCCAGAGCTCGGGGTTCGGTTCCCGGTCTCGGCGATTTGAAAGAGACAAAAAATGTTTCTTCCCCATCCACGTGTGAAAGTCAGTATTGTGTGGAGCCTCCGTGACCGAGAGGTAGCGTGCTCGACCTCAGACCGCCAGGGCTCGAATTTCGAATCCTGTGTCTGGAGGACAGTGTCATCTCAATCATCTCACCATCCTCAGGAGGTTCTCCTGGCCCAGTTTAGCCTATATGTGCACAAAGGTGGCCTAAAGCCTGATTCATTTCATTTACACATTGATAAAGGTGAAGGTACAGGTTTTTTATAGTCTGATATCAAATCTGAAGACCTATCATTGGACTTTACATTTTTATCCCCTGGTCACTGGACCTGTTCATTCCTGTGCCTTTTCAGCTCCCCGGGGAGCATACAGTCCTGCAGCCGTTTCGGCGCATTGAAATTATCGTACACATTGCCATCTCTGTCCTACCAGGTACTCATTTTCACCTGAGTGAAGTAAAGCATTTGAGGGTGAAGTGTCTTGCCCAAGGACACACCATTGACAATGTCCCAAGATTGGGAGGGGAGAAATATGATATTTCTCTGAAAATCCTGCACCAAGCGTGATTGAAACCGCACGGCAGGCAGCGACATCGGCAGAGTGCCACGCTCTAACCATTGCGCCATGTACCTCTCTGATATAAGTGGTAATTAATTTATATCGATAAAATATATATTTTTTGTTTGTTTTGTGATTATCCTTATCATCATTCATTCATGAATACAAATACATACAATAATTATAAAAGAAAAAAAATACATACAAATATATACAATAATATACATGTGTACATATTACAAATATATACAATTTTTTTTAATTAATTCATTTATCAATAAAATATAATTATTTGTTTTCTTCTGTGATCATTAATATAATCATTTATGCATGCAAATACATACAATACGTATAAGAGAAAAAAAGGAAAAAAATACATACAAACATTATACAACAATATGGATCTACAGACCATTTATACATGCACATTGAGGCGGGCACATTTACGTAGAAGTTCTTTGCAGTTGATTTCCTGGTCGTTTTACTGGCGCCACAGGGCAAAGTACGCACCCTGTAGACGTCTGTACGTCACCGCTGGTATCTTCTCACTCTGTCTTCGGATACCAGACGGCATGTCAATGGCACCATTGTTGACTCTTGGTTAAGGAATGTGAATAGCTGGTAGAGCGGCATCTCTCGTCTTCCTCTTGAGTTGAGTCTGTTGTGGTATCCCTCTACGTCGCTGTTGGTTCTGATGCTCTGTCCATAAACTGACCAGGCGTCCGGATTCCAGGTGCTATGTATGATCCAGGTACCGTTAACATATTTTATCAACTCAAGCAGTTATGGAATTGTATCTTTCCATTGGCCATCGCGATCTTTTGTCAAGCTACAAAAGATGGGCTCAATCTGTCGTGCGGGAAGAAATGGGAGAGCCAGTATCTTCTCAATGAAGACATGGGTTCCCTCATCATTCACGTACGCAGGCTTGGCCCGATCTCCTGTGCCTTCAGCCAGACAGCTTAGTTCTAATGGAAAGAGCAACCTAAGCTCACTCCCAACCCCCACCCACATGGCCCTTTCGAAATCCATGACTAACCGCATTTTTTGTCAATAAAGTTAATTATGTTTATTTAGTTACAAGTAATATCAGTATTATATATAGTTAATTGCATTTTTGCCTACCTCTATATACACGCGAACAAAGCTGTGAGGAATTTTCTCCTAGTCAAGCTCGAATTCTAGGTCAGTTGGATCTGCTGGCCGGTCTGTCTATCGTGCTCTGTTAGCAATTCTACCAAGGCTTTGTAGTCTCGGCAGGACTGGACATAGAGCTGGTGTCAATTTCTCCTGCACGACTTCTTAAACTGTTCAGCTGAAATTGTTTAAGAAGTCGTGCACAGGTCTGTAACATAAATGTTTGAAATATGATAATATATGATGAAAACTAGTAATATAGATATATTTATAATTCATATACTACTTTTTTTTAACTTAAATTTAAATCGCACATGAATATACTACTTCTTGTAGCTTTCTTAACATCCCTGGAAATCTGCGATGCAACACGATCTCCAATACACTCTTTGCACGAGTTTGCGCATGAACAGGGGTACTGGGATGATTGCTAGTAGTAGTACTTTTCGCCCCCATTCGGGGAGGGTCATTAGGGATCTGTTTCGTCTGTTGGATGCTGTTACGGCATTGTACGGAAGCACTAGTCTACAGCAATCATCCAAGGGCAGCTGCAGCCTCCTCGTATCTGGCTATAATCTTCGGGCGGATTGCCAGTGGCGTACCCTGGTTCCTCCGCTCAACAGCGGAGCCAATGCAGCACCCGCATCAGTGCTGGCGCTGATGTAGGCTGTGGTAGCCTTAAATAACCGGCAATAGCGTGTTTGACATTAGGTCTCTCACGTGGGATGAATAGAGTTACCCAGAGGGAGTGATCCTTCCTATTGTTACTCTGGGGACTATCCGACCCGAGGATAGCGGAGCTGCGCAAAATGCCACAGAGTTTCATCATTAAATTGTACAGCGAAACTCAAGTCTCCGGCCGTCTGGGCATGTCTGGGGGTATATCCCCTAGACATGCCCAGAACCCCTTATCGGGCGAGCGAAGGAAAACGCTCTCAATAACCCACCATGCCCTATCACCCCCACCCTCACATCATCTGTACATCATTCATCTCATCAATTGACTACAACGTTTTTATCGTATTACAATGTCACTTAAAAGACCTTTTGTGCCGAAAAGTGACGTAAAACAAATATTTACTACTACTACTACTACTTGCGCATGAACATTAGTCTGTACAAAACAGTTCAGCTTTGGTCACTGTGCATGGCGTGTTGTTATTGAAAAGTGTGTAACATTATTCTGAACAAAACAGTTCAGCTTTGGTCACTGTTTGGCGTGTTGTTATTGAAAAGGGTGTATTTTGGCAGGTTGGTCATGTGGTCTCTCATTTCTAATGTAACTGTCGTCTGATTCGATAACCATGGCACCACACTTGATGTTTTTGTTTCTCACACTACAACGCCAAGTGGTAATCCCTTGTCGAGCTCCAACAATAAAGCAGAACATTTTATTACAGTACTGTTTCATTTCCAGCGTATATTTAACTGCTGTTGATTGATATTTCCAATATATATATATATATATATATATAAATATTTAGCACTTACCGTTTGTGCGAAGATAAACATATGAATACCCTTGATTATCGAACAGTTTGCGTCCTCCACGCTTGGTGCCGCCCTTGACTTCTTGGAAGTGGATTCCGTTGTCAGTGGTATCAACCGTCGCATCAGCTATGGATGACTTTTGCAGCGGGTTCACTTCCATCGGCTCGTCGTCACTATCAGAAGGTGGAACTTTGAATCTGGAAGCTTTGTATTTTACCAAATCGTGCTCAGCATTTAATAGTCGTGTACTCTCCATGACTGATACATCCAACTGAAACAATAACTCAACACATACAGTTTATTTTATCATCGTGTACAGGATTACCATATAAGTAATAAGGTACACTGATGAAGTGTGATATTTAAAATGTATTGCTTACCTTGTCGAAAGCAGTTGTATCCTCTCCGGTCGGATGAAAATCCCGTGGACAATTGGCACTTAACTATTCGAATGTTTCATCTCTCTGTATTAGCTGTGCGTAATCCTGCCGTGTCACTTCTGAAAGGAATATATATAGTATACATATAATTTCACTTTATGTTATATTTGAAATTCATAACTCGCTTTACAAACATGTCATCAAAAATAATTAATTTCGTCCTATATATATATATTTTACAATGCTCCTAAAATTACGACCTGCACGTCCACACCGCTAGCACACACCCTTTGCTTCACGCACTGGTCCATCAACATCGTAAGGCTCTTTGATGTTCTCGACATGAAATCTTCATCCGATATCCGATATTCCATCTAAAAATATTCTTAAAATTTCCTCTCCTCTAGTTTCTGCATCAGTGTTAGCATGAGCTTTGTTAAAGAGTCGCTTAAGTTCCGCAGCATAATCTTCCACGACTCACCGGCATGTTGCTGGCATTTGTTGAACATCCAATTTGCGTCGCTTGTCCTGTCCACTACTGTTCATAATATCACTCAGACTCTCATATCCGTCAGAGTCAGAATCTGACAAAGAAGGGATATGGCGCTGTCTAAGATGTGTATTTTGCCTTTGTCTCTGATGATGTACGATCTGGCCATAATCTTCGGGCGGATTGCCAGTGGCGCACCCTGGCTCCTCCGCTCAACAGCGGAGCCAATGCAGCACCCACATCAGTGCATGTGCTGGTGTAGGCTGTGGTAGCCTCAAATAACCGGCAATGGCGTGTGTCGGCATTAGGTCTCTCACTGGGAATGAATGTTAACCTTCCTATTGTTACTCTGGGGACTATCCGACCCGAGGATAGCGGCGCTGCGCGAAATGCCACGGAGTTTCAGCATTAAATTGCACAGCGAAACCCAAGTCTCCGGCCGTCTGGGCATGTCTGGGGGTGGATCCCCTAGACATGCCCAAAACCCCTTATCGGGCAAGCAAAGGAAAACACTCTTAATAACCCACCATGCCCTATCACCCTCACATCATCATCTGTACCTCATTTCATCTCATCAATTGACTACAACGTTTTTATCGTATTACAATGTCACTTAAAATACTTTTTGTGCCGAAAAGTGACGTGAAACAATGATTTACTACTATTGCTAAGAGAAAAAAATGATCCAGGTTAATCATGACATCAATCATAATATTATACATGTTTATTCTTCTTGTATGTTTACGGGCTTGCCTTTCAATTGGCGTCGCTCTCTAATGACCTTTCCTTAATCGTTGTCCCTCGAAAATTTTACCAGAATAGTCGATGGTGGAGCAGGGTAACCGCCACCAGGTGGGCGTCCTTTCATAGGCAGATGGTGTGCGGCGACTATATCTGAAGGTCAACTCTAAACTGCTTTGAAAAAATTTCTATACCGAATTGATAACATTATTTTTGTTTGACATTTGAAGTCCCCTGATTCTAATCGACGTTTTGCGACTTTATTGTTCGTTATCGTTTATTTCACAGTCCTGCCTGTTAACCTGTTCTTCAAATTCTGTCCTGCATTTTGTCCTGTGTCGATAGCAGACATGTGATCTATTTCATACAATCTATTACTATTACTTTGAAATACAGTAACCGTCGACATTTCCCCAGAAATGATGTGCCAAGTGCCGGTGCTGGGGAAGAGGTGTCAGCTCAGATAGCCGTCAAATCATTCAGGTAATAAAGGACTGATGTGCCAAGTTACAGTGCTGGTGCTGGGAAAGAGGCATCAGCTCAGACAACGGTAGACTCTCACAAGCAGTAGAGATGTGGTGGTCGGATATCATACAGGGGAAAACTGAAACCCTAATAGCCTTCGCCCTCCCCATCCCGGGTGAGATTGTGAACAGGCAACGGGTACTGGTGGCCATTGCATGCTCCTCAGGGGAATAGGTAGTGTGAGGAGGGACTCTTGAAGGGTGTGCGGGAGGACTCTGGAGCATCGGAACTGAGAGAGTGGCCACCTCTCCAGCCTAGTGGGGCAGCGAGACGACTTATTTGAGGAAGGTTCGGGTTCTACCCAAGGTGTGACGGTTTAAGATTTTTAAGGTTTCGATTTAAGAAATGTCCTTTCTTACCACAAGTTAAACAGTAATTTGGTAGGTGTGGGCTTTGTCGCCTGGCTAGAGCAGCTTGCAGCCCTTTCATCAACTCAGTCAGTTTGGTAGAGGTGTTATCTAGCTCCTTCTGGTGTGGTGTCAATGTTCCTGTAACCTCAGGTGAAGAAATACTGAGCTGGGGTCTGGACATAGATTTCTCAGCTTTTATGGATCGAACAGATGAGCAAAAAGTAACTTGCCACACTTTATCTGCCCTATCCCCAAATCTCCTGCTATGTATGGATCCTTTCACCAGCTTTAGAGAGTGTGGATGGATGATGGTCTAAAACTAATAGTGCCGCCCGTTATCTACAGCCCAGAAATAATGCGTCTAGAGAAGCATCATTTATTGTTCCATCCCGTGCATTCAAATAGACCCCAAACGCAAGCTGTTGAACGTGCTCCGCAAATTCCTACAACTCATCGTCCACCAGTTGGGAGATCGTTTGCTATTGGTGTCGTTTGGTATGCGGTGGGTCCTGTTTACCATACATGTACCCCCCTCTTTTCAGAAGCTTGGACAGTTTGGTTAGTCTTCACAGGCATGGGGTTGCAGTCGACCATAGTAGCTGACTGCTTTCACCGGCAATGACTCCACCTATCTTTCCAATTTAGTAAAGGTATCCCACATGGCAATATTCTAAAAATTGCACACCCAAGGTGAGTGGTGGCTCGATTCAGACATTGGTCTTGCATCTGACCCGGTTTTGTGTTTCAGCTCGAAAACTTTGTCCCCTTCCCGAAGACAATCCTTGCGCCCGTCTTTATTTGGATAATGTTATGAGTGTGTGCTGATGAGCCAGTAAAATTTCCTAAAGGCTACATATTGCCCAAAATTGTATGGGAGTGGTCTTAATAGATTCACTGCCCACCTAACTACATGTAGTTGAAATGGTGTGTTACAAAAGAAAATTGAGCTAAAATTAACTAATTTACACAATTTCCAAAGTAAAACTTAAAGCCGGTGGCCATCATGGACGCCATCTTGAAAAAAATGATTCTAAAGCTGAAAAGTGAGACTGACATCCTCCCGGGTGATTAAAGTGGTACGATTGTGCAACCAGTGATTACTAGTGGATGTCAGCTTGTAACACGAAATGCCATCTGAAGTCAACATATTATAATTTAAAAAAAAAAACAAAAAAAACTGCCATTATTTGCAGATGTTTCTTATTATTGTATCGAAATATCATCCTGTCTCCTCGCTCATACACCGCACATATTGTATATATTTCACTATATTATGTATTTGCACACAGGCCGATGGGCCTATGCTGAGATGAAATAAACGATCTATCTATAATGTGGTCTGCCGCCTATATACCATTGCTGTGAAACAGAATGCAACAGTTCAGGGAGCGATGCCCCCTGAAAGATGTATATCACGCGGAAGGAGCTGGGAATTATGGTGGCCCGCTGGCCTCTTGTTTGTATCATTTTACTTCCACTGGGGATGTCTTTTATTGTTTCAATATAATAATACAAATGTTTCAGAATTGTCCCAGAAGAAAACTGTTCATGGCATATTATTTATGAGTTTGTTTCTGATCGTCTGCGTGCTGTTAGACAAGATATGGTAATACAGCGTTTGTGTGACTTAAAAGCACAACTAGTCCTGGAGGCTGTCATCCGATTTCACATTTATTCCATCTACAGGCTAGTTATTTCTATATTATTTTTAATTATATCACAATGATGTTTATAAGATACATTTGTTACGCTGCTGTCCATCATCTGACTGTTATTTTTAGCACCACCATGTATCAGCTGGCTGCTCTATGAAGATTAACTCTTCTTTGCCCAAATTCCACACAAAGTATTCCTAGAACGTACTCCTGGAACCCAAGTTATTTTTTTTTCAAATCGTTATGCATTATTTCATGTAGACCTCCATAAGCAACCATTAGATGCAGCATAATGTAACTTGGCATATAGCTATATAACCCTCAGGGCTTTAATGTGGCTTAGTTGTAAGATGACACCAAGGTCATTTCAAGGTCCAGTAAGCTTATTTTTTTAATGTATTAAAAACTCAGGTCGCTACCGAGAATTCGCGTTATTGCGAACTTGGGCAAAGAAGTGATAAGGTGCCTGTGTCACCCGGCTGCTTTGTATGAAATGCTGCTGTTTTTTATGAGCTGGCTGTCCACCATAAGGTATTAGTGCCATGATGTATCCGCTGGCTGCTCAATAATATCAAGTAATAGGTTAGCAAGGAGTATCACTCATGTAGTGGAATATTAAGTATTTGCAGATCTAAATGATCAGGAAATAATATTTTGTTTTCTTTTACAACAGACTTTGTGATTCTCCTGTGTGTGATTTCGACCCCAAATTAAATGATACTCAAACACAAGAATGTTTAAAGAGACTGTTGTGTATTTATGAGAATCATAAAGATAATAAGATTGATAATCAGAATAACATACATGTTAGACAAGCAGAATTTGTTGGAATATACCTGCTTTATAATCTTGGAAACACAGAAGCCATACAGCTCGGTCTAAACTGGAAAAATGTACTGAGGTGAGAAGAAAACTATTTTTTATGAAACTGTATATGATCATTACTTGTATAATGATCATCGTGAATGGAGTACATGTATATAGTTAAACTAGTGTTTTTATCCAGTCATTTACATACCTATGTGCTTGCTTTTAGTGGCATTTTTTCATTTGATCTGGCACTCTCCATTTCATTGGCTTATTCAACAAATAACTTTGTTAAAGTTTTTCGTCTGGCTCAAGATTTACAAGCAATACCAGCATGTGCCTTCTATCGTCACATTTCAAATTTGTACAGGTTAGTCACAATTTATACTCATTATACCTTTAGTGGAGCTTTACGTTTTACCAAAACTTTTACGATAGTGGGACACTGTATTGCTGTTTTCAATGTATTTATTTTCTAAGCACCATCCTAGGACAATTATTGTATACTTTATTGTATCATCACACTTCTTTAGATTTATTTTGGCAAATGTTCACTAAATGATTACTCTTTCAATCTCTGACAACTTAAAAAAAAAGCGTTGTTATTTTGGAGGGGGGGGGGGGGTTGATGAGGCGGACGTTTTTGCAGACGGGGGACATTGTCGTCTTTTAAAATAGTGGCAGCTTCTTGTTTTTGTTGACAGACAGAGTCTTTTTGTGATGAGTTTTGGCTTCCACAGCAAGGTTTTACATTTTCCTTTAGTTGACATTGCTGACCGTCTTTGTATGGATGGAATTAACAAAGCTGAAGAGATATGCAGCAAATGTGGTCTTCAAGTTCAAGAGAATTGTGTCATATTTATCAAGAATAGTTTTGCAGAATTAGACAACACATCCAAGGTGAACCACAACGATGGTTGACAATAAAGCATATTATTTGCATAGGCCTATATATTTGAAGCATATTCAAAGCATTGCTCATTGTTTAAAGGGACTGGCCCACGCTAAAATCATCAAAAAATCGGTGATTTTACTTTGGCTTCTTAATATGACCATATGATGTAAACATGTCCATAGACTAGAACTGCAAAAGTTTTTTTAATTTTTGTGCTGCGCAATTACCAGTTAGACTAGATATAGAGACGAAATTCCCGTATTTCCTATTTTTGACATAGTTGTCAATAATTAGAAATCGGGAATTCCATCTCTATATCTAGCCTCACTGGTGAATGCGCAGCACAAAAATTAAAAAAAAAATTTGCAGTTCTAGTCTATGGACATGTTTACATCATATGGTCATAATCAGAAGCCAAAATAAAATCACCGATTTTTTGATGATTTTAGCGTGGGCCAGTCCCTTTAATTAATTTTAGACAGTATTTTGCCTTGTGTCTGCAAGAATGCCAGAAACTCTAGTTCATATTATAAAAAAACATAATAGTGTATATACCTAACGCTATATATGTAACCCTTTGCCCAATAAGTTATCTAATTTAAATTGCCATCCACTTGAAGTTTAATGTGTTCCCAGCAAACGTGAGGCGTTGGCCCAATGTTGGGCTGACGTTGGGCCAGCGTCGGAGACGATGGGCCAACGTCAGCCCAACATTGGGCCAACTCCTCGTGTTTGCTGGGTTTAATGTGTGACCAAATACAAAATTGTTGATATATATGGATGTAGGTTATATTGTGTTTTGGAAACAAAATATAATGCAGACACACTTTCTGAAAGTATTGGACGTACTTAGTGTTGTGCATAGTAATTAATATTATCAGAAGCATACAAACTGTATGTGTATGCGGCGGGGGGGGGGGGGCTGGCAATGTATTCTGGAAATGTATATATTTCACACTTTGTATCTGACCTCTCTGTAATACCTGATATAATTTCTCAGTTGCAGGTGGGGAAATGTCAACTTGTTAGCCAGAAGCTCGACAGTGTTGACATAGTTCAAGTTTTAAAAGGATATTCCCCTGATACATGACTTCCAATGCCTAGAAACATTTATGCTGATAAAATTGTATATGTGCAATATACTGTGAAAAGACTGCTCCAACCGATGATGATAGATCGATTGAGAATACTATAGCGATAGATACTTCTCTATCAGCAGGCACAGATTATAATATACAGCATGCATATTTTAAACTCAGCAGCGTCTGCTGAAGGTGACAAACGAACAAAAACATTTGTATAACATTTGTACGATGTTGGACATTGTACAAATGTTATACAAATGATTTGTTTTTGCTGGGTTATTGCTTTCAAATGAATTAAAAAAACGATGGCTCTTATACCACAACCCACCAAAATTATATACATTCCCAGCAAACACGAGACGTTCACCCAATGTTGGGCCAGCGTCGCAGACCCTGAGCAAACATTGGTAAGCGTCTCGTGTTTGTCGGGTTACGTCTTTAAAAATCAATCTATAATTGAAACATTCTGCACAAAAGTGGAAAACGATCACAGTTAGGAGAATATGGAGATGAAATACTTTTTTCGTTCTCAACTCCCTGTCTCTGAACTGTGAATATCTTCCTCTGAGTAAGGCTACATGTATTTACTGGTGTAATAATACAAATGGATGGGTCTGTTAATAGATCTGTATTGCGGTTCAATAGGCCTATCCATTGCTTATTATGTGTTCGCATGTGTGATATATTTTCAGGCTCCTGTAGTACACCATTGTTCTGTCGTATAAACACATAACACTTACAAATCTTCATCGACATATTAAGGATATTGAGCGTTAATATGTATTTAGCAGCCTCTCCACATCTGCACATTTTGCTAATCAACTAGTGAATATATTTTTTGAAAGGATGATTTTTACAGTACAGGGGGTTGACAACGAAAATATGTCCACCCTCTTATCCTCCTAATTGTGATAGTAATTTGACTTTCGTGAAGGCTGTTTCAATCACAATACTATTATGTAAGACATAGTTTCTATAATTTGGGCGTTTTGTGTTATTAGAAACATCTTTTATATGACTACTTTGATAGAAATCATGGGGAAACATTTACCCTTACAGCGCGGGGAGCGACTTTAGTCGTCAGAATCTGACGTCTGTAGACGTCAGATTCTGCACTGTAAGAGTAATACTATTTCTAATGGGCGTAGACCCATAACATAGGTATTCAAATGAATCAGAAAGAGCCAACTAAGACATTTCTGATGATTTCAAATTGGAAAAACCCCATTTAATTGCGCTGTTTTTTACAAATTAATTCGGCGCTTCAAGGGTTGAGGAGTTGTTCACATGTCACCAGATGACGCTCATCTGAATATAATCGCCCAGTAAATTATAGAGAATTATCTATCGTTATAATAGTATTCTCTATCGATCTATTATTATCGATCGCAGCAGACCTGGTGAATAACTGAGCTGTTGCATGCTACTAATAATATCTATAATAGACTATTTTATATATGTTTTTAAACTCACAAGCAGTGAAAGCCAAAAGCACTGACAAAAGTTTAAAATATATCATATTTTTATCACAATGTCCTTTTATAAAGGAAATTAAACCAGTGAATTTATTACCAGTATCTAAGCTCGAAACTGACATATATTACACAAATTGATGACGATCTAAAGACGGCTATACCAGACAAATTGGTGACTTTGTGATTGAAACGTCTTGTGACAATATTTATATATATTTTTTTAATCTGTCATTATTTTTATTTCTGATATTTATTGTAGTGAAACTATTTTTCACTGTTTTTAAAAAAGATTACTTGTTATGATATAATTATACGATTGTTATTATAATAATAAGTTGGTTTTAAATGTGAAAATACAGTGTTTCGTTTTGAAACATCTACCTTATGTTTATAAGTGCTAATATATGTATAATTATGACATATCAATAATAACATAATAAAATTGTTTTTAAACACACGAAATGTTTCTACCAAGTTGACATTTGATTCAAGATAATTATAGTTTTAAAATGAAGCCTTTTATTAGTAGAGATTGCATCTCTACTGTTGCGGTTGCCTGGGCTTAATGTATTTTAGTGTCGATTTATTCTAAGACAATGACGTTATATTAGTTGAGCTGTGAGCATATCTAACGTCATGTGTCTGTTAAAAATAACTTGTTTCATTGCATCACGTTCTCATATTTTGAGATTTCTGCTTAGATTTTGAGATAAACACTGTTAAAGTTTGTCTCATTTCACCTACTGAAGGCCTAATACAATGGCAGTCTTCACTGCTTGTAGTGTGTGCAGGGGATTCTCTTAGTACTCAACGATAATTGTCCTATTCGGTGACGTTATGCGTGACCTCAGCAGGGCTCAGTGATACCACCAAGCTCAGCAGTACCTAGCACTGTGAACAATAAATCCCTGGACTCCACGTGATCAGTGTTTGCAAGGTTTGGTGACGTCACGCGTGACCCCGGCTCGTGACCTTTGTAGCAGAAGCACTGTGGACAAAAACTCTGTATGGCCGGCATCGGGGCAACGCTGGCAGTAGGTGTTAAAACTGAAGCAGCGGCTAGTGCTGTCACAAGTCGGCTGCTAACTGTTGTATCAGTGTCAATCCAGCACTGGGCCGCAATGGGGAAACACTTGGAGCAGGCGAGAGTGATAGGCCTATTAAAAAAACAAATAGTAGGCCCATTGAAACATTGACACATTCTTAGGATCAATTTCACCACTCTGTCTGTGTAGTCGTCGCAGCACTAGAAAATGGTGTAAAATTCCCAGACAGTTGCCATTCAACCCATGGCATTGACTGAAAAAGCAGCGAAGATCGTTCACCCCAGATTCAGTGGCAGTGTTCTTGCTGTAGGCCTACTGTATAAACTACCCCAATGTTAAAGCAACTACCGCGGTTTAGCGTCTAGTATCTCGTCAAAGCAGGGGAAATAGAATCAGATTTTATTTTCCTCTGTCACAGTCATCACCGCGCACCACTGACACCTCAATGCCAGCATACAGATCTTATTTTATGGGAAAAGGGCTTCTGAAAAATAAGTAAATAATTGTATTATTTGATCAATTTGTTAGGCCCTAGGCCTATATATTTCCGATAGTTGCACAGAAATATCTCAAGGGTTCGTCAGCCGGCTGTTTCTAAGACTTATGAAACATGGAACGTGGCGTACTGTCACAGATCGATCCGTGTTGAACAATACAATAGTAAATTTGAGGTTCCGCATGGAAACGATCACGATGTGCTTCAGTCCATCTGACAGAAAAGCTGGCTCACAAGCCTAGATCTGACAAATGCGTACTTCCACATTCCTATAAACATTGGTCCCATTGGTCTTAATTATTTCAAGACGGCACTCTCAGTATATATATACATATTTCTAGGAGGGTAGTAGTACTGGTAGTAGTACTTTTTCCCCCATCGGGGGAGGGTGATCAGAGATCAGTTCCGTCAGTTGTCTGCTGTATGGCATGGTACGGAAGCACTAGTCTACAGCAATCATCCAAGGGAAGCTGCAGCCTCGTATCTGGCCATAATCTTCGGGCGGATTGCCAGTGGAATACCCTGGTTCCTCCGCTCCACTGCGGTGGTAATGCAGCTCTCGCATCAGTGCTGGCGCTGGTGTAGGCTGTGGTAGCCTTAAATAACTGGCAAAAGCCTGTTTGACATTATGTCTCCCACGTGGGAGGAATGGAGTTGCCCAGAGGGAGTTATCCTTTCTATTGTTACTCTGGGGACCATCCAACCCGAGGATAGCGGAGCTGCGCGAAATGCCAAGGAGTTCCAGCATTAATTGCATAGCAAAACCAAGTCTCCGGCCGTCTGGGCATGTCAGGGGGTATTTCCCCTAGACATGCCCAAAACCACTTATCGGGTGAGCGAAGGAAAACGCTGTCAATAACCCACCATGCCCTATAAACCCCACCCTTACATCATCATCTGTACATCATTTATCTCATTAATTGACTACAACGTTTTTATCGTATTACAATGTCACTTAAGACCATTTGTGCCGAAAAGTGATGTAAAGCAATGATTTACTAGTACTACTACATGTTTCTAGGGCGCCATCTTGCACCATCAAAGGCTAGAACGAGTTCATGTGGCTTTGTCACCTACACAGAGTAGCGGGTTACTGGGATGGTTGCTAGTAGTAGTTTTCGCCCACTCCCACCCCACCTGGGGAGGGTCATTATAGGGATCTGTTTTGTCTGTTGCATGCTGTATGGCATGGTACGGAAGCACTACTCTACATTGATTATCCAAGGGAAGATGCAACCCCCACGTGACTGGCTATGATCTTCTGGCGGATTGCCAGCGCCGCTCAACAGCAGAGCCAATGCAGCTCCCGCATCAGTGTAGGCACAGGTGTTGGCTTTGGTAGGGACCTTAAATTATCGGTGATGGAGTGTTGGCATCAGACCTCTCATGTGGGATTAATGAAGTTACCCTCAGCTATTGTTACTCTGGGGACAATCCGTCCCGAGGATATAGTGAAGCTGTGCGATAGGCCACTGTGTTTCAGCATTAAATTGCATAGGGAAACATCCGACCATCTGGGCATGTGTGGGGGTAAATCGCCTAGACTTGGCAAGAACCCCTTATCAGGTGAGTGAAGGAAAACACTCTTAATAACCCACCATGCCCAATCACCCCACCCAGCTCAATGCAAAAAAATTCTCAGAGTCATTATCAATTCACTCATTATCAATATCCCTATCAGAAGCCAATTGCTTTTGGAATCACTCAAGTTTCTTAATATATCCCAGACAGACTGTGGGGCTGGCGACAGGTCGACAGCCGTTTTCCTGACCGAGTTCACTTAGGCCGGTTTGTCTAGGTGGAATCAGAGTTGACGAACTCCGCTTCCGTCAAGCCCGCTGACGCTTATATTTTGCTCTCTTTCGTCCACTTTTCAACCTAGACACCGAAGCGGGCAGACGTCTCGCTCCACCAAGCGCCGAACAAGCCAACATGGCTAGGCCATCGTCCCCGCCATGAGCGAGTGCACAGCGAATTGAATTTTTGGATTGACTACAATAAATCAAAGAATGAATTCCAGGGAGTTACACTAAGTATTTTATCCCTTACCGCCGATCCGGCTGGACTTTGAGGAAGATTGAGGTTGGATGCTGGCGGTTCGTGCAAAGACTGCCGACGAACACGCAACCTACTTGGGGGCACACCAACTCTATAAGTAGTAGTAGTAGTAGTAAATCTTTGCTTTACGTCACTTTTCGGCACAAAAGGTCTTTTAAGTGACATTGTAATACGATAAAAACGTTGTAGTCAATTGATGAGATGAATGATGTACAGATGATGATGTGAGGGTGGGGGTGATAGGGCATGGTGGGTTATTGAGAGCGTTTTCCTCACCAACTCAATAAGACTGTCCTCAGATGACATATGCTTCTTGGACACCTGACAGCCTATATTGGCCAATATTGGTGTGTGGTATTTTCCAGGCTGTTAAGGGTTTCTCTGTGGAAGAAACTGCCAGTAACATGTACTCTTTCGATCCTGATATAGCGCAGTCAATTCTGACACGATCAACACTTAATAAATATCTAATTAATATCCATATGATTTGCGAAATCCGAAAAAAATGCGGGGAAAATAATATCTCAAGAATCGGTGGGTCGTTTTTAATTATTTAAAGTTATGTTATCTGTTTGATGGATATAAATTGACGCAATCTCAAAATCGAGGACAATTTGACAATTTCGGACATTAAATAGGGCATTTGAAATGTTTCAAATTATCCAAAATTATTTGATATGTTATTGAAAAAACACATCATGTATAACCTTTTATTTGATGGTTTAATGGATTGTTTATCTTATAACCGGGATTGTAATTGTTTGTTTGTTTGGTGCACCGACAAGTTGTCTTTTTCACACATGTCTGGTAAATGGATCGACGTTATGATTTTAGTTATTTTCTTGTAATACACTGCATTTTTATGTTGTACAAAATGTCATGCACTATTATATCGCATAAAGGTCAAGGTTAATTGATAACTTCAAGGTCAAAGTCAAGTTAATATTCGAAATAATATTTGGAATTTTTTACCTGGTGGTTTTCTTCTTTTGTGATAGGCGTTTCTGACATGGAATAAATCAATTTAATGCTAATTTTAATTATAGGATAGAGTTTATTTTGACGTGAAAGTATTTTTGTATCTATATGCAATAAAAAGTAGATACGATACTTCTAGGGCATACGTGAATGGCAAAATAGCCCACGTGTTGAATTTGTCAATTTATTGTTACAATCGATGATGCAGAATTTTTCTTGGTTATTCAAGTAAGTAACACTATCCTACTCGGCCCTTTGACGTTTGTCAATAGTGTGCATATATATACACAATATTGAAGAGAAAATATGACAGCTACTACAGGCTCTGGGAAATAGCACTAAAACTGGAAATGCTACTCGAATTTGTGAAACGTTTGAATTGAGTCCTTGTGTTTCATTCTTGATAATTGTCATCATGCTCTGTGATTATGGTTTATAATATTGATTTCTGATCCAGCCCTGCAAGGACAGTTATTATTGTTTTAAATCACACAATGTTACTAATAATAGCTGATCCACATATACAAAGTGGGCTTGAAGGATAATATTGTGCTAAGCAGCCTTGATGAAGAATGTATCCTTACTGTGCTGTATGTATACTGACATTGCAGGGTGGGGAGAGAGGATCTGTATTGCTGATGAATATGAAAAAAGTATTCCAACATGTTGAAGCGCTCTGATGTTAATCCAACCATCAAGATAAACTACACAGCCAATGCTAAAATTCTCGTTGATATGTTCAATAGCTTCCACCTCTCCTCCAATACCCAGAAGGTGTGATAAAATTTGTCTGCCAAGCAATGAGTTATAGCTGCTATTAAATATGTACATTGCATTTCAGTTTCATAAAAGCACTGCATGCTGATAAGCAAAATATATACAAACCTTTTCAAGATGACCAGAAGATGACCAGAAATCCATCCTGCTTTCTAGTTTGGACGATGGTGCCTGTGATAAACTCAAGACAGACATTCCTCAACGATCGAGGCAATGCTATGTTGATTTATTGGGCGGCAATGGTTCACGCAACACTAAAATGCAATATATATATATATAATTTCGATGAATATGTACCAATTACTGTCATTCTCCTAATGTTGAGCAATAACTCTCTTACATGAAGCGTGATGGTTTTGTTAGAGATACTTAATTAGGAGAGAATCGCCAAAGTCACAACACTCTATAACCAAGGGATGTGGGTTTGCGGAAAACGGTAATGCCAGTTTTAAAAGACAATCTTTATAGAAACCGGGATACATTTTTGCGTACCGCTAATTAAACTATCATTCATTTTAAATCTTGGTTTTTATAGCTCTAATGAAATATTTGAAGAAACGTGTTATCTCCACTTGAAAAAAAAGTAACAGAGGACAACTATGACAATATGCATGTAAGCCCCTAACGCTTGGAGGAGTCCTTTCCGCTACATTACATTACATGACATATGTCAGGATATGTCATATTCCATGATGCGTGTTCTCTCCACATCCCCCGGTCATTAGTTATGAATGTGCTTATTCCAATCCAGCTCGTATGGGTGTACATAGAAAGTGAATCAGGCTGAACACCTATCACGAAGAAGTCTAGGGAGTGTGGCCGTAGTGATATACAGTTTGTGCAATCTGGACACTCACCCGATGAAATACTGTAAACATTCTCCATTCACAAGTGGGAATTCTCTCTTGCTCTGACCTGATAGCGGTACAAAAAGACGCCGACTACCTCTTTCAGGACCTGCAAGATATCCAAGTTCTAGTCACAGGCGACTATCGCATAGTGATCTGATATATCAACACGGGAGGTTTATCTCCACCAAACTGTCGATAGAAGCATAAGATCCAGAACTTCTTTTAGAGGCGGAATCCCGGAGAGAGGATGGGAAGTCCCGGGAGTCCTCAGCGTCTATTTGGACCGATTATATTGCACTAATAAGCCACTCTCAACAGATCAATATCTGAACAAAACTGGTTCAGGAGATCATTCTGGAAGGTCCTACGGAAATATCAGATCGACAGGTTTGCAACATAGCTGGTCAGACCTCCTACTATAATCGGGAATCAATGTATTCCACAACAACCGGACGAAGTACCGCCTACATGCGTGGCCGCTAAATTATGGGGGGCCTTAAAACAGTGGTCTCTCTGAAGCAGCTATTACACTGGCTACAAGATCACATCGTTAATTATTTGCTAAACTATACGAATCCCAGTGGTCTCTTCACAAGAAGTGGTGCTCAAAGAGGGAAATAAAATCGGGTTTTTTTGGGCAGATTTATTCATTTATTTGTTTCACGAGAGCCATACAAGCCGAGAACAGTTGGAAGTATACAGAAGCTCTATCTCTGGGGTGTTAAGACACACTTAAAGGCCCATGCCCAGGCAAATGGCATGTTTTTGTTTTAGCTCTGTTATAACTTTTTGAGTGTTTGAATGAGTGAAGGCAACATTCCCGATAGATTACAACTTTAAGAAACATCCGTTGGCAACGTAATCAGGTCTCGAAAAAGACAAATTTTGACAAAATGTCGGCCATCACATTTTTGTCTTTTATATATCTTTATTTATTTCAGTGACATCATTATTTTAGATCCACCCGTTTTTTAATGCCTGAAGGTTCAACACCTCTAAGCTCGGCCAATTGACATGTTTCAAATCTTTGCGGGAAATCGTGAACATCGCCAAAATACACAGGTAATATTCATGGGATGTTCGTGGCTGGTGTAGTGACAAAAAGAAAGGGATTTTCCTAAACAAATCAACATCGGACCCTTCATCCAGACCCCCAGCGGGGGTTTTTATAGAAAAATTTCATATAATTAAAGAAAAGGTTGTCCGAAATTGTATGAGCACCGCGAGATACACACTTACCGGCTATATATCTCTTTCAAATGGAGGGCAAAGAAAGATAATATAGATTTACGATGATATAAGCCTGAATAACACAATTTTAAACTGTGAAACTTGTCAAGTTGAAGGAACTTGAGAATAGGCCTTTAAAGCGACACGACCAGGCCAAAATCATCATTATGATTTTGGCTCCTTGATATGTCTATGATATGTCAACATGTCCATGGACTAGAATTGCGTAACGTTTTTAAATTTTGTGTTGCGCATTTATCAGTTAAAAAAGAAATGAGGACGAAATTTAATTTCAGACATCACATGCATCTCTAAATTAAGAAATACAGGAATAACTGATAAACAGTGTTTTCGGTACACTTGCTACGTTGCCAAAGCAACCCAGAATTTAGAAGACTTGAATTCTAGTGCATGTACACATATTATGGACATAGGCCTACTAAGGAGCCAATAACCCACCATACCCCATCACCCACACCCTCACATCATCATCTGTACATTATTCATCTCATCAATTGACTACAACGTTTTTATCGTATTATAATGTCACTTAAAAGACCTTTTCTGCCGAAAAGTGACGTAAAGCAATGATTTACTACTACTACTACTAAGGAGCCAAAATAAAATTATTTTGGCCTGAATATGTCGCCTTAAGATAGAGGACCAAGCATTTATGATTTGACAATAGAATATTGGTTTGGTGTAACTTGCAAACGTATTGGTGTAACTTGCTGCCCGTTAAATATGGTTGCAAACATTACATTGTGATTTTAAAATAACTATTGAAACGATATACTATGAAGGCGGCGCCCCTAAAATTTTGATTCTCTCAATATTCTATGTACACCCCAGTCTCCATGCAGTCTATATTACACGCAATATTTTAAAATTTCTCTATGAACCATAAAGTTCGGTGTTCCTCAGGGGTCAGTACTTGGACCAATTCTATTCACGCTGTAGGCCTACACTACACCTCTAGCCTCAAAAATAAATAAAAACATTCATAAGTGAACCACCAAAAGTACGTTGATGACACTCAGGTGTACTTGGGGATATCGTTACAGGATACGAGCGCTAAAATGATTGCAGATTCCTTAATCACCAGCCGACTAAATTACTGCAATTCTCTCCTTTTTAATGTTGATGACAAATACATGAAACAGGTACAGCGAATGCAAAACTCATTAGCTCGAGTCGTATGTAAGACATCTAAGTTCTGCCACATGACACCTGTTCTCCATTCATTGCATTGGCTCGAAATCAAGTACAGAATTGATTTCAAAATTACCCTTTGGTTTATAAAACACCCCATACTAATGAGCCTGTCTACCTTTGAGAATTATAGTCGTTGTCAGAAAAACAAAGAACCCGTGTCTTTGCATCTTGTTTCCCATCCTAATAGTCTGACCTCATGTTGCTCTTACTTTGATGACTTTGACTGACTTTGGACATGATTCTTGACTATAATTTGTTTTGAAGCGCCTCTGAGCTGGTCATACAGGGATTTAGGCGAATTAGAAGCTTTATCTATGAACTTAATACAAAAGTCAAGTCACAGTTAATGCACGTCTGGTAGGACGGGAAGAATACACAGTTTTTAAACGCAAGTGTACTAAAGTTAAAATTGAGGGGAGTGATAGTGTGTGAGTGGGGGAGATCAAAGTGTTATATAGTTTAAGGTGTGATGTAGTGGTCTTCTGGGGGTCGTCAGTCTATTGGAGCTGGCTGTTGTTGTGGGCAACAGCAACAACGGAAAACAGTCATAATTCTGAAATGAAATCACCTGGTAGATTTTAATGAGGTATTTTATAAACAAGAATCAAGGCTTAACCAAACAAAACAATTTTAAGAAAAATAGTACACAAAAAATCAAAGAGGCCGCCGTTTTGTAACCATGAAATATACATCTTAATTATTAGCTGGGCTCTGTTGATTTATATCAAAAAACACATCTGAAAACAACATATCACGATAATGTTTCGGAAATTCTTTTTATTGAGAATCTAAAGTAGGGGCCTACATTTCAAAGTAGATTAAACATGTTAACTAAGCATGAAACATTTATGTCTATGGGATTGGTTTAACAGAGCCATCCATATTGTGATTGTAAAATAAAAAATACGGTGCAAGCACCCAAATACCCCTCGGCTGATACAGTGACTATGCCAGGTTTCAAGGCATTTAATTGAAAATAAGAGCGATTTATTAAAATTGATATAACCAAAATGGCCGCCACAGCCTCGTTCTCAATCTCGCATGAAAACGGACAATACTAATAGACTCGCAGACCCTGAAAACCTATATATACCAAGTTTCGTGGTAATTCTGAAAAAAAGTCGAGAAAAAAAACTAGTCGCCAGATGACGGCCATTTTGATCATCGGTGGAAGACTGAAATTTTAATCGGGTCGTCCCCATACTCATGGGTAACTTCACATGAAAAATTGGAGAGATCCAATAATTATTTTTCAGGTTATCGCGTTAACAAGGAATTTTTAAATTAAAAAATCAAGATGGCCGCCATAGCCTCGTTTTCAGTCGCACACAAAAACGGGCAATAGACTCGCAGACCCCGAAAACCTATATATATATATACCAGGTTTCAAAAGAATTATAAAAAACAATTAGTTGAAAAAAAAAATTAGTCGCCAGGTGGCGGCCATTTTGATTATTGGTTGAAAGCTGAAAATATAATCAGGTCATCTCCATACTCATGGGTGACTTCACGAAAAAATTTGGGAGATCCAATAATTATTTTTCAAGTTATCGCGCGTTAACAAGAATTTTTTTGAATTTTTGACCTTGACTTGTGACCTTGAGTAAAAAAATGTGCCAGGAAGGGTTTAATGTTTGCATGAATTATGAATTTAATCTGTTGCACCAGATTAGTGTAGTAGCCAAAAGGCTGCGTGTAGCGCCGGCGGCGGAGACGGCGGCGCACGAAGGGGACTACAATACCCCTTCGGGCCAAACGGGCCAAGGGGTAAAAACGCAGGTTAGAATTGTGATCCGATATTTTCACTACATATTTAGTAAATTGGCAAACCGATGCGATTGAATTTCTAAAATAACGAAAATATATTATAATTATATATGTTATTTGTATATATAGTATTTGTTTATGTTACCAGAATTATGGCTTATTATCATGGTTATTGTGAACGGGAAATATTCAGTTGAGAAGTATCCATTATACCTTATAGTTTGGACTGCTATGCAACAGACTCGCAGTCCAATAACAATTCAAGTGTTTGTTAACAATAATCATGAACAACATAATACAGGTCAAGATTACTGAAATTATTGTGCTCACGTAAACAGGTAATATAATGTACAATTAATTATAATACGACCCTGTTAATGCCACGAGTAATAATAACAATATATAGTAATATTAATAATATTTGTAATAATATCTTTTTATAGCTTTTTAAACACAAAAGATATCGGGGAATGTGTACCTAAATTATTTACAGATACATGCACATACTTATTTGCAGTTACCGGTATATTTATTTACAATATTCACATATATTTTATTGTCTCGATATATCTTGTCCTGCTTGAACCAAAAGGTCATATCTGCTACTTTAATAAGTATCAGATACGACCATTTGATTCCAACAGGACGATAGTTAGCAAATTTGAATCAGCAATATTTGTAACTGCAATAAATATATAGTGGGTCAATCCTAAGATCAGTGCCAAGTTTACATCAGTAAAACCTTGGTTTATTATTGTGTTCTAGACAGAAAAATGCTTCAAATCATTACTTTTTTTAATTATATACTTCAGAAATAAATAATAATTTCCTTCAACATGTTCAAGATTGTTATGACTAGCCACTCTTCTCTAGTATTGGATAAATTTACTATAATAATTAGTTTTTTTTTATATAGCTAGGAGACCGACTCGATTAAAATAAGCTACGTTTGTATTACATATATCCCTATGTACATGATGTAGGCCATGTAGCGATATTTTCAATATGAAATTGATGCAATGGAACAATGAACGTTCCACCATTGGATGTTTGGGTCAAGTAGCGATTGTTTTGTTATTTGAAAGTAGTCGTCCACTTCTCTCTGTTTATCATGACATTATAACTCAGGATAGGTTATACCGGTACTCAGAAAGCACCATGCGGGTTATGCCTGTTAGTAGTTATCTAACAGGTGGCGCTTACTGTGGGTGACAGTGGACGATCACTTTCACCATCATACAAACTAGACTACCTATTTTAAATGACTACGTGGGGTCGTCATGGGTTGTAGCATAACATATTAACTTAACTTTCCACTGGCAGTGTTGAGGGAGATTGAGACAGCCAAATAATTGCCACAACCAGTCTCCAAGTATAACAAGGGCGCTAAAATGATATTATATACTTGTGCAATAATCAGATAATAGAACTATAAAATAATCTCAGGAAAATTTAAAAAAAATGTTTTAAAATGAATTTTAGATCCAGGTCATCGGGTAAAGAAGAAGCCCGTTGAGCCTATTTTAATTGACTAACAAAAGAATGAAAAATACAGCCGTTAATATGGCTAAGACATAGGGCCTTATTATTACTCCCTTGTGCTGCTGGAGCCGATATATCCGGCTTCGAGTTTCAGAGCAAATAAAATTACACTGAAATCCATCAAATAGTTTCTGATAGATGCTCAGTTAATCAAAATATTATTTTTCACACATGTTTATCTCTCATAAATAGTCATATTTTTCGTCATTTGAAGTTGGAAATTGCGTTAGCAATTCCAGCTTCAAATGACGAAAAATACAATTGAAGCAACTCGGCAGTACAAGGGTTACCAGCCAGTCATTGTTAGTTGCGACACAATGGTGTTTCTCTGAACAATGTTACTTTAAACATGTTAGTCAATAAAGAGTAAAGTGAAACTCATTCTGCGCCACATCAGATGTTCGAGTGAGGCCTACGATCACACTGAATCTGGAAGAATTGCAGGGAACATTGATATCGAGCATTGATGCTTCACCTCCTTTTTATCATTTTACATCATTTAACTTACCAAATCCTCGAACCCAGCAGATTTGAATTAGAGGGTGACATGATTGGTGTTGTGGTGCAGTTGTACTGACACCATAAGTTGACCTAGTACACAGAATTCAATGTTGGTAAACTTAAGTATGTATATCTATTGGGCATGGTGGAGGCCTAGAGCTGTGCAGAATAAGCATTAAAGGTAACAAGAAACGTCAACCAAATTCCAGACAACATTTCGACTTCAGCTATAACATGGTTGAAAGCGTAAATATGCCTTCAATTTACTTGGAAGAGGTAACCTTTCCACATCCTGGCTGTCAAAATACACCCTAATGGCAAGGCGGCAGAGACTCTGAAGGTCAAGTTGTACAGGCACACGATAGACGTTAACACCACACACCTGCTGGTAAAATGTACCCTGTTCACCGTGAGATATGGCCAGACCAGTGCCTGTCTCAGAAAAAAGAGGGAAAAGTGCAGCTGGGGAAAGTGTTGGCACCTCTGCAAGATAGTTGGTTTTTATTGTGTGCAAAATCCGAAGATCAGCACTGTTATAGATAAGAACACGCGGAAAATTAAATAGACCATCCTTCACCGATCTGCCAAGGACCAGAGAGGCGAGATAGATTCCATCCGGACTGTACACTATGTTGTGGGTTGTTTGATAATGTACACTGTCACTGTGTACAACAACCTGTTCATCCTGCAGGTCGTACACACACACCACGTCACGTCCGCTACAAAGATAGTTCCCAATGGCCACACGTCGCCAGCAATACCGTGGATCAAAAGCAACAAAAGGTCGCACAGCCATGTTCTCAAACAATTTCTTTAACAAAGGACAGTTATCTCCTTTACAAGACACCAGCTTCATCACATTACGGTACTCGCCGCGGCAGAAATTAAGAACATACATAGCATTTGGTTTTAGAATGAAAGAGGAGAGGTCTGGACTGATCATGCAGTCACATAGGTAATGTTTGCCACTGACTTCTTCTTTGAATATGCCCACAACAGAGCCTGTCTTCATATGCACCACCATAAACTCCATTATGTTATCTTGACAATTCACTTGGAGTACTGCTATGCCGTCGCGATATCCAACTACTTGCACTGCTTTAAGGTAGTGTCCAGATGGTTCAGATTCTGAATACAGACGCCCTTGGTAGGCACATGGTAATCGGATGTGGGTATCTCTCTTGAAACAGCCTTCTGTGATAGTGATTAAGAAAAAAGGTCGCTCCATAATTATATTTGGAGAATCATATTTCACACTAAAATAGCGTCCACCTGTGCACCATGGTTGAAGACGGGCCTTAACATTTGAAGTGTAGTCAATCCTTGGATCAAATCCCCACAGCACTGCGCTGTACTTCCAGCTCGGAAGAGCTCCGTTATAAACCAGTGCCCATGCCTGCATGTCTTCTACGAGGCTGTCAGATGCCTCACCACTGCTTTCTCCACCACCCGCAGTTACGGCCTTCTTACTAGAGGCAGTCCCCATGTTCTGTGTGGGGTGTCCTATTGCACAATTATATCGAGCTCGTAGATTTGGTCAGTATTCAATCTTCTCCTAGATTGGACATCTGTCAAATATACAACAAACATAATATTTTTAATTGCTTTATTCCTATCTATGTTTCATGCCTTTATCGTTATTTGACACAATGCATTGTCATAATTATGGTAGTTCGCGAGTAGGTGCGTGAGCGAGTGAGAGTTTGAGACAGTTATATCATTTAAACATAAAAGTAGGCCTACAATATTGCTAGCTGGAAATAGTTGACATGTGTTCATATCGTTGAATGATACCGTACACGTTGCTATTTTAATGCTTTTGTTATCATTCCAGGTTTCTGATTTATGATGCTGGTGTTATACCAACAGCTGATTATTGTGCCGCAGTTTGGTATTTTAAAACACATTCCAAATGCGTAGCAGTGCAAAAATGGGCTATATGGTGGTATTTTTAGCTGTTTAGGTGTACACAAGTTTGCTCCCATTCCAGCTATTGAGTGATATTATAGGGTCGTTATACCTTCTAAACATACCATTGTCATAAAATTTATATTATACGACTTTGGAATCGGCTAGTCTCTATGGACAATAACCGATTGACAGAAATATGTATGTAGAATCGTCATGAAAATGAAACTAATAGTTGGTGTGCTCAAGTGCTTCGTATTTTTTAATCTATTGGACTGGGAGATATTTCATGCCAATATGCAAATGTGTAATTTAAATAATGTAAGAGAGGCTCTGTCTGACAATTATTTAGAAATATGGCGTTAGAGTGTATTGAGTAAACCTAAATTACGTATGTATAGGGAATGTAAAACTGATTTTGGACTTTAAAACTATATATTATCTGTTAATCTTTCTCGACAAGAAAGGTTCTTGTCACAATTCAGATGTGAAATTCTACTTTGAGGTTAGAAACTGGTAGATTTTGGAGAGAGTCGGTTGATGATACAGTCTGTATATTCTGTAATTTAGGTGCCATTGAAGATGAGATGCATTTTATTTTTCGCTGTACCAAATATACAAGAGATAGATAACAATTAAAGTCCTAACCCTTCATACTATAGATATGAACCTTTGTTTTGCTCATTTGATAAATTCAGGTTTCTCATGCAAACTTCTACAAGATCTTTATCAAAATTTATATGCATAGCATTTAAAAGGAGAAAAGATGCTTTGTATATCTAACACGAGTGTGACATCGTTATTTTGAGTGTGTTTTAATATCAAACTTCTTTATTGTTGATCGTTGCAAACAAACTATATACATCTCAAACTACTCCCCATCCCATCGTTAACTTTTTATATTTTCATGTTTTACTTTCAAAGTGACTTATAGTGGTTGTCTGTACATCAAATGATTATTATGTTTTGTATATTGTTGACACTATAATAAAAATATTCCAATCTAAATATGCAATTTTGAAAAAATGGCCGCCAATCAGCAATTTCTTACTTTATATCTGCGAATATGTGTTTTCTTTGACCACCGAGCACCTTATTTTAAATTAGTAACCTATCAAACACACAGTCGCAAGATTTTTTAAATAATAAGAAAAATAGTAAAAAAAAATAGCCGCAAGTCAGTCACCATGGTAATTATATTTTATTTCTATTTGCCATCTTAGCTCCTTGATATGTATTCTTCTTCCTTTTTTCTTCTTCTGTACTGTACCGTACCGTACCGTACTGAATTCAATAATTAAATATTATATTATGGATGTATCGCTTCCAAAAACAGAGGCCGGCCCCGAGGGCTCATTCGGTCCGGTATAATTACCATGATGACTGACTTGCGGCTATTTTTCTACTAATTTTCTTATTATTTAAAAAATCTTGCGACTGTGTGTTTAATAGGTTACTAATTTAAAATGTGGTTTTTTTTTATTGCGGTTGTTCACATGCCATCATACAGTGTTTCAAATTCTTCAAAGGCCTGGTGTGTGCGGTGCTGTCTATGGTACCTTGCACTATAATTAATTATAGTGAAAGCGACGTAAAACAATATTCACTCACCCACTCTTCTAAATGAGCAATAGTTATCATTGTACAGGACAAGTCGCTCTATGAACTGATACACACAATCATAACCTGTTCATCAAGTGAAAGTGGTCGCAGCCGTGTATGTCTATATACATGGTATGTACCATGCTGATGACATACGTGAACAGGTTTTTTGAAATAATATAATATTTTGAATAGGGTCACGTTTGTGTTTTCTGTGACGATAATCATAATGATAAATGCATAATGATCATAAATATATATATTTTACAGTAACATTAACACGATAAATCTCTAACTCTTATCATGCTTATTAACCATTTCACCGCTGAATTAAAACGTTATAAAATGCCTGAGCGCTGAATTTATTATTTTTTTATTTAAAAACAGTAATTACTTATGTCGCCAAATCCGCGGTCTGCCAGGTGGTCGCCTTTCGGCGCCACCCGCGGTGAAAGGGTTAAAAGCCATCGATACGTGTGATTTACATAAATGAAAATATGTACACAAATAAAAAATATTGACAACTAGCTCTACTTGAAAACATGTGTGTCGCTGTGCTTCTCAGATTGATATGGATACATGTATATGAAAATAATAATATAACTATAAATGATAATGAATATACTAATATAGATAGGCTAGATTACACAGAATGAATTTATTTTTGACTATATATTATAATATATCTATTTATATTATGCTAATCAAATTCTAACAGCCCCCCCCCCCCATGGTCAACGTTCTAAGGTGTGTGGTCCGTCAGAAGTACGTCTAAATATTTAAATCAGTGTTCAAGTGTAACGACTCACCTGCTTTAAGATACACGAGATAACTATAAAAACAAGATAGTATATATTTTTTTTATATATCATGTCGTAACTGATCATGATACCTAGCAAACACGAAACATTAAATCAATGTTGGTTTAATGTGTGCCCGCCATCTACGACGTCGGCTTACCATTGCCCCAAAACTGGTTCAATGTCACGAGTTTGCTGGGCATGATCAGTAATTACAGCATGTGTATATCAGTTCCAGTTGTATGTTTTACATCGCAACATTGTTGAGCTTTTTTTCAACTGCATGTTTCACATCACATTACCATGGTTATCATCATTTAACTATAGCTCCTTCCGCATCTTTTCCATTGCTACATTGTTATTATAATTAGGAGCGCAGTACCTGTTCTTTATGAATGAATTGGGTTTTGTGCCACGTTTGTCTACAAGCCAAGAAAACATACGTCATGCTGTACATGTTGTGTGTTTTAAACAATGTTATATTAGATGCTGTACCGTATGTTTACATAACTACATTGTTATGAACTACTTCCTGATCGATAGCTTACATCACACAATTGTTATTTCTGAGCAAGTTCACGTTGCATGGTTTTAACTTTACATAGGCCTACAACATTCTTATAACAAATAATTCATACTGCTTGTCTACAACACACTGTCTTTATACCACAACATCTTTACATGAGCTACTTAATGCTGTAAGTTGAATTTTTGTAAATACATTGCACCATTGCAACATTATACTATGTTTTTCGAGCTAGTTCTTGATTTGTTTTATAATTAGGGGGCCACTATTCAATCTCTAAGAGGTGGATTATCTGATTATTGTCGAAATAAATATTTTGACACTGGATCTTCATAAAATACATAATTGTCAGAAGGACATGTTGTAAATAAATATTTATTGGCTTTGAAAATGTTTTCGCCTAACTTCGCTCGCCATTATGACATTTCAATTAAATTTGTGAAGCCTCGCTTACCGCTTGTTTCCTTAACCCCCACATATTATTCTATACTAAAACTGGTTTGGGATCCGAATTTTTAGACAGAAAATAAATTTAGTGAAAAATTTAGTGATATTTAGTGATAGTGAAAAAAATATTTTGCTTCAGACACAAATTATTTATCTCACCTCCTGTCTGCAATATTTTTTTTTATTTCACACTCTGTGACCCTCCTGTCTGCAATATTTTATTTATTTCACACTCTGGAGGTGAAATAAATATTTGTCCAGTTCAACCCACCCCCCACCCCCATCGCAACATTGTTGAGCTTTTTTAAACTGTAATATGTTGAATGGTAGCTCATTTTTACCATAGATATACAGTGCATCAGACGTGTTATATAAGGAATATATAGGTATTCATTGGTTATACCAAGAACGTTCTATAGAACGTCCTTGGTTTATACTATTATATGAGCTTGTGTGACGCTGGCCCCGTATTCAAACAATAATAGTGTAGAAAGTGTTGTGTTCACTGGGAAGACAGTAATTAACTGATTTACCAACAACGTGTATCACAGTCAAAAACAGTACTCGTGGTGCTTTTGACTTTATTCGTAATCGACTCAACATTTGAACCATTAGCATCAAGCTTAATAATTATGTTATTTGATTGCGCCTCAGCGAAATATTCAACGCTAAACATGCTTGGCCAACGCTGCAAAATGTGAGCCAATTTGGGACCGATATTTTGTACCCGCTTCATCGTCACACAGGCGTTTGTCGCTACACCCACACCAATGGCCGTGATAGTGACGCAATATTCGTCCACGACACCAACTAACCTGATGTGTCGCCGCTACAGTAGCTGAAGAAAAAAACACCGTCATTTTCCCTGTCTGCTTCCGCGTCATTTTTCAACCATCACTCGTCCTTTGGGACACCATATTTCTGAGAACAATACATCAACTCATATTCAATGTCCACTTGGTAAACGTTTAGCAGCCACAACAGACGGCACTAGCGACCTGACGATGCACATTATCTGATTATTGAAGGCGTGCGCAGGCGCTCTCACTCAGCATTATTGGATGTAAATGATATCTGCATGGCTCCTGCAGCGGAGTCTGCAGGGAGGCTGATATGTGTATACACGAATGTGGGCGCTGTACACAGGTACACCGTTCTGCAAAGCCAAAAGGTAGTAAATGCTTACTTGAAATGTAAACAGCCACTGCCTTGTGGTTTTTCACGGCAGTATAGTCGCTGCTGAGTCAGCATCCAGCCCTCACATGTATTATCCGTGCGTAATACTGGCAGTGATTATACATAAAGCCTGCGCTTTATGCAGTTTATCGATAGTGCGACTACAGCTGCTGCTACAATTATAATAGACTGACTATTAATTTTATTTTGCCTGAGTTTGTGTCTTATTTAGGGGAAAGAGGGATAGCCTACTGTGTGTGGGAAACAGTTGACATTTCTGTACACCAGGGCCCGTATTCTCGTACAAGTTACGATATATCGTAGGCTTCTGATTGGTCGAGATGGCCATCTCGACCAATCAGAAGCCTACGATATATCGTAGTCCTTATGAACATGTCTAATATAACGTTTCAGGTCCTTAGGTTAAGTACTTTTGCCTTTAACAAGTGTTCAGAAATAATAATATTCACGATTATATTTGTGGTTAAGAGCTTAAAGTGTTTTGGTTGGAATAATATTGGCCCAGCGTCGCAGACGGTGGCTCAGCATTACATCAGCATTGGGCCAGTGTATCGTGTTATCTGGTGTTTCTGGCCCCTGGATGTTAAAGCATCACCAGCACAATGCAGCCGTCAGAAAACACGGTACAATCACCCAATGCTGTTTCAATGATGGGCCAGCGTCAAAGAGTGTGGGTCAACATTGAAACAGCATTGGTTGAATGCCAAGTGTTTGCGCAAAGTATACAACAGACCTGGTGATAGATTAGTGTTGGGCCGTTGTAGACGATTGACCGGCATTGAACCAGCAATGGGCTGTAGTGTAGTGCTCCCAATGCTTGATGTATGGGAAAGATTCAGGAGAGGGCTCTAAAGTGTGTTTATTCCAACCATACCACCTCATATGATTCCCCTGAATAAAGCTTGCCTGCAATCTCTGGAAGTTGGGAAGCAGGTTAACATCGCAATTCAGACTTTTAAAATTCCTTATGATTTTGCACCGACCTACCTCCTGGAGCTGATTGAAAAACGCTGTCGCACCCGCAATTTAAGGAAATTCTGAAAATATCCTGAAAATTCCTCTCATTCAGAGGGTACGACATGGAACAAGTTCCTTTTGCTTTTTGGCCCTAAAAATCTGGAGCTCAGAGGCCTGAAAACATGATGGCCTGGGAGCTTATTTTCTAGGCCTGTAATATATCGAATAAATAACTGCTAATTTATGTTCTTCAAGAAAATCACGCAAATTCAAAATAGTGAAAAATATGGTTTACGTTCAACTCATCACTGTTTTTAGGCGCGAATTTAGGCAGGTCAGATGAGAGCAGCTCGATCAGTGGCGGGCCAAAGGCTCGGAAGCTGGCCCACACTTAAAAGAAATATACAAAGATGACAGTCCTATTTTTTTAAGCCCTGACATTCTCCATACAGGGTCCGAAATTAAACATGACATTATGCATGTCTCACCCATATCGCACAAATCAACAAATCATAGATATGCCTAAATGACATGACAAAATAAACTGTGTACTGTGAAATGTACCTATCATCATTTCCAAAATAAGAATTAAGTTTTAACGTGTTCCATTCTTTTGCAATGATGCCCGTTATCTGACACTTGGTACTTTTAATGTCCCGATTATACCAGTATACAGACAGTGTCTTACTCTGCTGTGATCAGGTTTAATTTGGTGGGGCAACATTGTTGACAAATTGTCAAACTTAAAAGCTTAATAACTCAGTAACCAGAAGAGTAAAATAAAAAAACAGCTATGCAGCTTTTAGTAACATATGAGGAGCGCACAGTGTGGGGCCCTGCGCGAAATTAACGTCGATACAATGGTCTCAACCTTAACTCGACGAGGCTGCCATTAACGTAACAATGCTGTTTCTCTGAAAAACCCACACGGAACCGTAACTCGACGAGGCCGCCATTAACGGGATAGCCTAGTCACATTGAGAAGGGACAAGCAAAGTTATTTCTCTGAAAATCCCACACAGGAACAGTGGGGTTCGAACCCGGGACGCATGAATGCCTGGCGAGGCAGTCAGGCGCTCTATTCAATTAAAAGTACAGTTAACCGTCAATTGTAGTTTTAATTGAACTTTAATACATCGTTCTGTGTAATAAGAGGGTGAGAAAACTGAGACATATTGGTTTACCTGTGACCGCTCAGCCTGTCTGTGTGTCTGTGATTGTCCCATTCATTCGTGCAGCCATTTCTATAGTGCAGGCGGTCAAATACGCGACGTTGACAAAATGCTGGTCTAATGCTGGTTCACCGTCTACGACGCTAACACGACATTAGCCCAGTATTGAGTTAACAGGGGGAGGGGAAGGTCGTGTATGGTGTCACACTGAATGTGGGCCACCATCACAGACGGCAGGCTAACTTTGCCCCAGCTTTGTTTCAATGCATCGTGCTGGTATATATATATATAAACATATTTATCTTCAGGTGTATTGCTCAAATAGCGCATTAAGCGCTAGACGAGGGGTTTTCCACATATACGTAACATTTATGGACAATACCAACAATACAGTACAATACAATACAATACAATACAACACAACACAATACAATACAATACAATACAATACAATGCAATGCAATGCAATGCAATGCAATGCAATGCAATGCAATGCAATGCAATGCAATGCAACGCAACGCAACGCAACGCAACGCAACGCAACGCACGGCACGGCACGGCACGGCAAGGCACGACAAGGCACGACAAGGCATGGCATGGCAAGGCTGAGTAAGGCAACGCAACGCAACGCAACGCAACGCAAGGCAACGCAACGCAACGCAACGCAACGCAACACAATATTTAACATTAATATTCAGTAAAATTTTACGTGAGTTTTGTTTCATATAAAGCAGCAAACACAAATCGAGAAAAATATCGGAGCTCCTTGTTATGTCACCAATTTTACTCGGTTATGGATAAGGTTAATGTACATTATTATGTCGACCAAATCTATCAGAATTTCAAATGAAATTTTGTGTGGCTTTGAAAAGAAGAATATTTTCTTTCGAAGATAAATCTTTGGATCCAAAAAGTAAAATTTTAATAAATGTTTTTTTGTCTAAAAATGGTAATGTAGCCGGATGTAGAGAAGGAGCGATGATATTTCCAATTGCAACCAGTAGTCTCTCTCATTGAGCAGCATAGAGGGGGCAGTCCAGGAGATAATGAGAACCAGTCTCATGTGTTACGCCACAAGAGCATCTAGGAGAGTCAACAAAGCCGAGGGGAAGGAGATGAGCATATAACTGTGACATTCCGAGACGCAGACGGGTGTGCCAGATGGAAGCTGCTCGTAAACCTGAATAATAATGAGGTGGTGGGCGTTTATAACCAAATATGTCTTTTATACGTCGCATAAAGAGAGATAAAAATCTAGGTTTTGAATATTATAATCCAAACTGTTCCAGTACCTGATAGATGAAGGATTTTTTTTGTTTTTTAAATAGGAAGTTCTACATCGTGGCACCCTGATGTTATTATCGCTTCGTGTAGCATATGTGGTCGAGCTAGCTGTTGGTTGACAAATTTGGGACAAGTACAACGGTGTTAGCCCATGAACAATCTTAAACATGTAAATTAGCTTATGCCACTTCCTTCTTTTAAAGAGAGGTTCCCAGCCAGGTTCTAATAAGAGTTTTTCTGAGCTGGTATGCCTCATCCCACCAGTACATATCCGAGCAGCCTCCATCTGCACACCCTTAAGTCTGTCTGCTAAATATTTAGGACAGTTGTCATATATTACAGCTGCATATTCTAATATGGGTCTAATACGGTTAATAAATAGTCGTTCAAGTGCTTTCCGGGGTAGAGTATATTTCAGGCATCTCATTATGTTTACAATTTTTCCTCCTTATCAAGTATGTAATTTTCCCATGTTAAAGATGTATTTATTACTAATCCAAGATGACAGTGCTGGTTTACTTCTTCGTGTATAACTCCATTAATAGTTAGATGTGGATGATGTAAAAGTTTACGCTTTCTAGTCAGTGTCAATGCTAAGCTTTTTAAAACATTGAATATCATAAGCCATTAGATAGACTAGTTAAGTAAGTATTGGAGATCAGAATCTATCTAATCCGCTGACACAGCCGGATTTGAATCTACAATTTTTATGAGGCAAGCATCGTCAGCATATAATCTAATGGCACATGGTAAGTTTATAACCATGTCGTCCAAGTGCACAAGAAAGATTGATGAACTCAGCTGCGGTCTGCATCAGTAATGACGACCAATAAGTAACAATATCATCAATATCATTAAAAACATTAAAACCAGCAGCCCAAGATGCAGAAGATAATGCTTCAACTAAACCATCTAGGTTACATTTTTATAGTTCCACACAGTACGCTTAAAAAACGATATTACGTCTTGTAGATAAATACATTTTACAAATAATATTGCAATGATCTATTTTGACGAGAGGTGGGATTACTTTACATTCTATAAATTTTGCATAGTGCAGGTCGACAAGATGCAGATTTACAGCCGGGATGCTCATCCACTCGCACCACACGCAGGTCAACTACAGAGAGCCAGATATTTGAAATTTAATATTTTGTCGTAAATTTGTAAAGAAGAAAATTAAAGTCAAAAGTGTTTGGACAATTGAAGATACATGTATAAGCTCGATTTTGGTGTAGGTGAAGTGATACAGAATCTTGCAAAAGAACGAAATGACACTGAACTATTAATCAGAATCAGTGGCTATGATCTATTCGCCTGTGAGGCACAGAAGCACCCAAGCTGCCATCGGGATTATTTGTTGGATAATCCTGACTACTGGAGAAGTAAAGACCGGGATGCAAAAGCCAAACAGACTGTATCAGAAGAAGAACATCACAAAGCGTTTGGTGTAGTCTGCCAAGTAATTGAACAATCAATAATAACACGATGAACATGTCATGAAGTTAACAGAACTAACTGAAATGTACATCAATGCACTCAAGGGTACATCAGCTGAAAACCTTTATTACATGGGAGAGAACCTGAAAGTCAAACTTCAAAGAAGTATATATGGTTCCCAATTATCTTTTTCCATTTTCGATGGAAGGGGAGGTATGAGTCACAGCTGGTGTACTGACCTAAATGTTGAATCTGCAGTGAAAGCCGCATACAAACTTGGGTCGTCTGATATTATTAAGGATGTTGGAATGTATCTATAGCAGGTTATATATGATGCATTTGCTGATTCCAAGACCCTACCATGGCCACCTTCAGCTCAGCACTTGGCAAACATGGCAAGATTACTACCAGATGAACTCAAAAAAATCCTCAGCTATGTAATTGCAGGCAAAACGGAACTCAAAACACAACAAATCCACAGGCTAGTGCATCCATTGGCCAAGCTGTCTGTAGAGCAGCTACCAATGGCCGATGGAAACTACCAAAACATATACTTATATGTATGAACTTGCGACATCTGTTCCGTAGCAGAGAACTTATTACACTGATAAATCGCATGGGACACTGTGAAGGCTATGATTTCTCCCTGGAGCTTGAAACAGCTATAGCAAATGCTCTCCAACAAACTTCAAGTCTACTGTCCAATCAAATTTTCCGTGAGCCAAATGTGCCATCTCTGTTCCATTCAGATTTTGATAACTTTGATGAGTATGTGAGCGAACTAAAAGGCGCAGGCTCCATACATACTGCACATGGCATCATGATGCAGGAGCTGAAATGTGATGCTGGTGAGCATGGTGGTAGCGTCATGGAAATGCCAGCAATGTTAAGAACCACACAGAGAAGTATGCAACTAGGGGAAACAATAGATCTGCCTGATTGTTATATTACACAACGAATAGGTCCTGGTTATAAAATACGTCAGTTGACAGCTCCTGGAAGCGAAGAAGCTATGGCAAAATCATGCAAAATCCATCGCATGTGGATAGTCATTTGTCGGTTGAGTGATGCTAGTGAACATGAGATTCCTGGCTTGGCTGGATTCATCTCACTCACAGGTATGTGTTTATTTAACATTCTATAATAACAATATATCTTCAGTAATATATTTAGTTCAGCAAGTACTTGGACATATAAACACCAATGACATCCATCTATCATAGAGATTATTTGTTTGCTATCCCTACTGCATACTTTCTCGTTTTTAGGTATGCAGCCACAAAACCTCACATCCATTGACTACTATTTAGTCATAAACCATCCCATCACTCGAGACAAGACCGTACAGGAATGTCTGCGGTATGCCGAGGATGCCACGAAGGAAGTTGGCCAGCAAGCCTATTTGATCACTACTTATGATCTTGGCGTTTGTATGAAAGCTTACCCGCTAGTTTGGAAATATCCAGTGAAGTATGCGAAGCACATAGTGATGATTAGCACATTTCATGTAATATGTGCATATTTCAAGATGATTGGAAAGAAAATGAATGGAACAGGTATTTCAGACATACTTCTAGAAGCTGGTCTCATGTCAATGGAACAGGTATTTCAGACATATTTCTAGAAGCTGGTCTCATGTCATCTGGTTCGTTGACTGGTGTGCTCTCTGGAACAAATTACAGCCGAGCTATGAACTGTCACAAGATCATGATGGAAAGTCTCGAGAGGTTGCTACTGGAGCAATATCTGGTATCAAAGGGTGAAGCAAAAATCTTTGACGATTTATCCCAGGAGTCTATGTCTAAACTCACCAACCTAACTGACAATATTTCATAAGACACATTGAACGAAGCCATGCAAGATGGGGAAATACAGGTTTACATGTAAAACTACTCCCAATACCGAGACAGTGTACGAGCTGGTCATTTGGGGAAAACTGCTCAGCTGTGGATTTCATATATGGATCATGTAGCTATTGTACTGTCACTGAACGAGGCTGTTAAGAACAATGATATTAGATTGTATGCTCGTTGCATATATTTGATGCCTGATCTCCTTTTCAGTTTTGGTGGACAGAACTATGCAAGGTATTTGACTTTCTTTGCCATCTTCATGGCAAATATTGAGGAATCCCATCCTGGAGCAACTGAATTACTTGAACGGGAAGCAATCAGGGTAGCCAGGTCTTTTATTCCAGGTTGTCGAAATGCCGTTGACAAAACTATTGAGGAAACCATAATGAAACATGCAAAATCTCATGGCGGTGCAGGTGGAAGTGGGACTGGCATTAGTGGCTTTCTCAGAAACACAGAGGCCTACCAGAGATGGATGAGAACAAAGCATGAGAGAGCCATGCTCCTTAAAGTCACATTCAGTATGGCTGACATGCTCAATGAGACGGAAAGTGGAGGTAAACACAAAGATGACCGTCCATCAGAGATTTAAAAGAGCAAGAAGATGGTGTCAACAACTATGAATGCCATAAACAATTTCATTAATCCATTTGATGTGGATGATAAATCACGTCTCTACTGCATATCCTCTGGGGCTCATGCACCCGTTAGCATTGTAAACGATGTTCTCACAGATGAGGAAATTGGGAAAAATGCAAAAGAGACATTCATCAGAGAGAGACTTGAAAAAAAAAAGTTCTTTGAACCTATCAAGAAGCTAAATTTAAAAACAATGAGTGAACTGTCAAACTGAAAACGTCAAAGAATAAAGTAGTGGAGTACAAACAGCAGAGTAACATTGCGTTCCAACTTCTGGTAAAGTCACAGCAGCAGGAAGCGAAACTGAATATGAAGCATTTACTTTCCTATCCCCTCACCACAGTACCATACAGCATTGCGACCGCTGATGGGTTTCTAGCATCCACAAATAAGGCCAAAAGATTTCAACATCTGGTGAAGGGAATGGATGATGCACCATTTCCACCACCATCATCTACACTCACAATAATGGATGGAAATAACTGCTTCATGACTGAAAACTTCAAACTGATTTGTTTAAAGGTCTTTAATATGATACCCAAGGATGGTGATGTTATATTTAGTACAGACACATAAGGAAGATTCTATCAAAGCAATAGAGAGAAAAATGAGAGGCTGTGGAGAGAAACTGGTCGTGAGAGGAGAGAGCATGAAGAAGCCAGACAGCTGGAAATGCTTCCTTGCCAATGATGACAACAAAAGGCAGTTAGTAAAGGTCATGCTTGATGAATGGAGCAATGACAGCATAGCGACTAAACTGCATGATAGGGAGGTGATATTCATCTGTGAAGGATTTGCATATTCGCTGAAATCCGACAGTGGTGAGACTACTGAAACAACTGAGGGGCAAGAGCTGTACTCGACACAAGAGGAAACAGACACCAGAATAGTTGTATACTGTATGTATGCAAGAGACCACGGCTATAAAAATGTACCGAGTCAAGAGCTTGGATACAGATATCTTCTTCATCTTGCTTCACTTCGCACATGTTATTAATATCCCAATCTTATTTGACACCGGGACAGGGAACAATAAGCGATTAATCGATATAACCAACCTGGCGGAAAAGTACACACCCATGTACTGCAGTGCTTATATGGCCCTGCATGCCTACACACATTGCGACACCACGAGTAGCTTCAAGGGAATCGGCAAGATAAAGCCTCAAAAAAAGCTGTCACAAAATCCCATATATTATCCCATATTTGCAAGCCTCGGCGATTCATGGGATGTGTCTGATGAGTTGATGAATAAACATGAAGAATTTACATGCCTCATGTACTCCAGTCCTCAGTACAAGACAGTAGATGAAGTGAGGTACGCAATATTGATAAGGAAGTGTGGAAGTGGCGAGCAGTTAAACTCATTACACAATATGGATGTGGCTACCCTACCACCTTGTCGAAAATTTCTTGAACAACAAATAAAACGAGTAAATTATCAAGTTGCCATATGGAAGAGATCAAATGAGCTTTATCCACATATACCTCCTCCAGAGGAGGATCATGGATGGATGAAAGGGGAAGATGGAATGGTGGAGCCATTGTGGATCAGAGGCAGTATATTGCAAACGGAACTTACTGATAGCAAAGAGAACACCATGGAGATTGATCGTGATGAAAGCGATACTGACGCACCGTGCACCGATACCCTATATGATCAAAGTGACAGTTGTAGTGACAGTGACTAAACTCAAATGATTTATAAGAAATGAATGAAACATAAACATAGATAAGCTCACAATTGTTATAGTTGTATACGAACATTATCTGATATTTTTTCTTGAATATAGGTCGAGGTAAAAAAAACAACATATTTGTAAAATGAAACCTCATTTCAAACTTAACCCGTTTGTGACGAGCCCCGGAGATCTCCGTGATTTAGGGAGTCCGTTCAGATACGAGCCCCGGAGATCTCCGGGTCTGATTGCATGGGATAACTATGACGTCATAAAATAATCTCGTTTCAGAACCAAAGCAGTAGCATAATAATCTCGTGTTCAACGGGTTAATAAAATTGCAAGCATACATGTTATCATTTCAGAATGGTTTTATTACAATCTGTGACCAACAAAACATGGGTCTAGTCACTTTATTTGTAGTTATCACTAATATTGACCGATATATCAACAGAAATTGTTTTTTCGGTAATGGCGGTCGAAATAGGGCCCAAAATCTGTGCTGGACGAAACTTATGCAATGGTAACATCTTTCTTCCACCTCAGGGCATCCCCATGAACTAAAAAAAATTGGTGGTGGAAGACTTTTTTTTTTGGGGGGGGGGCGGTGCATGGCAAGTGCCTCTGCCTGCTGGACTATTAGGATTGTCGGCAATAACCAGGTCTAGCAAGTTTTGGGGAGAACTGTCACATGCTAGCCGAGTGGTTTGATTTATAATTTGGGTGAGATCCTTGTCCTTAACAAGGTCACGTAGCAGGCAGCGCAGTTCACTAGAATCATGATTGTCACCCCATAACTTGCATCGATCGTTAAAATCACCTGCTACTACAATACTGTCGGCGCCGCTGTCTTGTGCTAATGCTATTGAAGATGTTAGAGATGATAGGAATTTATCTCTATCGGCAGCTAATTGTCCAGGAGGACGATAATATACAGCGAATAAGTTTGTTGTTGTTTAACAAACATTCAATCCAAATACATTCTTAATTAGCATCTTCTAGATCGTTTCTACGGCGTACAGGTAAATGGTCAGCGCAGTATATAGCAGTACCGCAGCCGCGCTTGTTTCTGTCCTGTCTAAATGGTATAGTCTATGCTACACAAGTCCACCATCGACCCGGCAATGTCCAGCACCGGCGACGCTGGCTCAACATTTAGCAGACATTGGATTGGTGTCAGCTTGTACTCTGTGGACACACCACTGCTAACAGAAAGCACTGTCCAGTGTTGAATGGTTGATGGCCAGAGTCGGCGAACCAGCGTTAAACCGACATTGGGTTGACGTGTTGTGTTTGCTGGGCATTGTGTTGTAGGACAGTTGGCCGCTGATACGGGACCACTTAGCTATTCAGCAAACACGGGGTATTCACACAATGCTGTTTTCAATGTTGGCCCACCGTCATCGATGATGGCCCAACATTGAAACAGCATTGGGTGAATGACAGTGTTTGCTGGGATATTAGCTATCAACCTTTTAGCTGCAGAAGGGGAGACATCTCCAGTTTTTGTTTACAAAAACGGTGAATCTTCTAGTTTATTATAATCATCGGCTATTGGCATTTGCAACCAGATATTAATAGTGGAAGATCGAGCATACGCTTTGGCAGAAATGAATGTCTGTGTTACTAACTGTTCCTTTAGACATGCATAGGGCTACATAGCTATTGGACAAAAATAAGAAAACAATTACAAACTCTGAATAATTTTAGTACCGTTATGTATTATTTAAGTGAGAAGTCAATTCAATTATCGAATAGGTATAATATCATACCCCATCTGGGCAGGAGTGTTTCAATATTAGGCAATGTTATTTAAACATGTTAAATGCTTGCATCGATTGAAGCGGCAGAAGTTTTCCACTTTCCTTGCTTTAACAATCAACTTTTATTGAAAATAAAATCTTTACAATTATTCCTAATATACTCATTAGATTGACACACCCACCCCCACCAGTCTAAAATAATGGTCGGTTTGGTGGAAAAGATCTACAGAGGAAAAGATATACCGTGATATACTAGACAATAAAAATATGTGTTTGTTCTTATCAAACTAGGATTCTGGAAGCGCTTTGAAGTGTAAATACGTTGTCAGCCTTGATAAATCAGTTTTGACAGACTTTCTCATGCGGTTCTTGCATTATAAACTGAAACAAACAAAAACTGTGAGTATTTCTTTTATTAAAACATTAAAGGTTCTCTCTATCTTTGGAGACACGGACCATATACAAAATGTTTGTTTAATTTACATGTTTCATATAAAAGCAGTTCAGTACATCAGATTTGACTGGATTTCTTTCCAATACACGGAATAACCAGTTTTCCCTCCGTTAACTTGCAACACATCTACACTTTTTACCATGAATCCCTGATCAAGTGCAAATAATTACAGCGATGCAATGCAAGTCATTAATATATCTCAAGAGAAAACTTCGTTATTTTTAGTTATGATATTTACTTTATGGTTCCTTTTATTTATAATATATAAAGTAAATCTATTGTTATAATTACTTTCCTGTAAAATCGCAATGAAAACTATAACTTAAAAGTACTAGGCATTAACAAAAACATCAATGGCGTCGTCAGAAAGCACAAAACGCCCATAATATTTGGGGTAAACAAAAATTGTGAACTACCTGATTTTCTATATATAGAGTGCAAATCTTGCATAAAGGTAGAGTGAAAAATACAATTATAATGATTGAAAAATTGAAGAACTGAGACAGAATGTTTCGAATAGGAAGAAAAGTAAATAATCGATTACTATTGTACAGCAGTGACATACGGGAAAATATGGTTCATTCTCGTAACAACAAAATTATCTGATGTATTTTTATGAAAAAAGACATCAAAGAGTCAACGTCCGATTACTATGCTATGCAAAGTTTGTAGTTAATTTGGCTATGTGACAATATCATGGTATACCATCGCATGCTCATGAAACATGTCATCCTTTATATTACAGTATACATGGCTCATACATTTCTCTCTGGATTATTTATTCAACATGATTGAACAATCACAAAAAGTTTGATACATTATGTGACTAATTTACATTTACCCTGAAAACAGACACGCATTTTATAAAGCTTAACACTATCATGAGCACATCAGTTATTCGTTATCACTTGATAATAGTTTCACGACCTTGTTTAGGAAATCCAGACTTTCAATAAATGTGACACCCAATTTATTCTCACCACACAAAAATCGGGTTTTGCGCGTTAAGATCAAACACAATATTTCACGCTCTCAAAGCTGTTGTGAGATATTGCCAACAAAACGTGGTTCTTTGCAGTCAGCTCAGTGGTGATAGTGTTAAGACTAGAGTGCGTGAAAAGAGCCAAGAAATGTTGTATGATACTATTCAGTAACACCATATTATTTGATGAAAAATCACATTTTTAGATTTAGGCTGCAAATCCAACGGCTGTAAAAAAAAGTAAAAATACTGATAATGCCTGGAATGTTCTTTCAACAATTTATATTCATGTGATGAAAATATTTATAATTTTTGAATAACCGTTGAATTGATTAAACTGTTAAATGGTTGAAGTGATCAGCTCCCAGCAAACAAAGAGACGTTAAACCAATGTTGGTTGAATGTTGGCCCTCCGTCTTCGACGCTGGCCCAACATTTATCCAACATTGGTTTAACGTCTCATGTTTGCTGGGCTCTGTCAATTAGCTATCTATTATATGATAATATGCATACAGATCTTGGCTCACTAGTTGTATATATATATATATATAAGTACCTTGTATCCAGACACACTGGGGAGTGGTAGAGCACCAGCACTTAATCAGCCCTGATATAGTTATTTACTGACCACAATACACTGACAATTGCATGCCCTGATTACGGACTTAAATACACCATTGAATACTTGAGTGGATATTATATAACATATTATGACATTTTTTATGACTACAAATGATTACAAAAAACTCGTTGTGCAACTTACAGCACAAATAGTGAAGAATGTACAGTTGGATGTTTAGTGTGATAAGAATCCTTATCAATAGTGTACTTTTAAAATTATGATATCTGAACAAATAAATTATATGGCTGCACACATGGCTAGTATTGGTAATACTTGAAACGCAATACTAGAGTTATTTTCCATTAAGAATTATGCCGAAAACAAGTAAGAGTTGTGATGGCATTAATAAGCTTTTGTTTCACTTGAGGCTTAGAAGATTTGACCTAAAATTATTCAAAATGTATCTAATAGTTTTCATGTATGGCTCGCAAAGTGCAGCATTTTAAATCACTCTTCTCTTGACTAACAAATCACATGAGGTAAGTAACGGTTTCAATTTGTCACCTTGCTCTTCAAATGTAATTTCTGTCACTTAAAAAAAAATTCACCCACTTGAAGTTGTGTCTCGCCTCCGCGACCCACAACTTCAAGTGGGTGAAAATTTTCTAAATTGGCCGATACAACATTTTATTACCAATGTGACAAATTGATCTCCTTCCCTTATTTTCACGGAAAGGAGATCAATAAGTGGTTAATAAATTCTCAATAGACTGGAGCACATTTGGTCACCTTGGACATGAAAGGGTGTATTTGCCACTTTACAAAGTGGCAAAAACACCCTTTCATATCCAAGGGCACGATTTATATATGATGACATGACAGGTTGAAGTAATCATTGACAAAATCAACCACTAAGTTCATACATGGTAGTAATTGTCCTAATTATTCACAAAACAAAAACAACAGTAACATTTTTACCCTTTGCCAATTTTTATCCGGGTCAGCATAATCACCGATGCTGCCTGCAGAACATATAATAGTACAGGTATGTAGTACGAAACGGCCAGATCTAATACCCAGCAAAGAAGACGTATAGTAGAAGTATATGTAAATATAGAAAATATGTGCTTTATACGGGGCAATATAATACAATGACCGGGATTAGATCGGTATGATCACCATACCTGAAGGTCATCAACATCAAGAGTGTGTCAACAGTGTATATAGCATTTGTGTAGGACAAGGGGAACACACTATTAAATAAACTACTACAGTTTGTATAATACATGTACATTCATAACAAACAGCAATATGTGTTTCTACAATTTATCGCAGTTCCAACATGTGCAACGAATTTATCATTTTAAATCTAAACAAAATTTTCTACATATGTCGATACATTAACTTGTGCTTTCACAAATTTACTGAAGCTACTTTTGCCAATTTTACTTTTAAGAAGTGTAGGCTAACCAATGTACCTAATTTTCCACTTTAGCCTGAAAATACACCTTAATTGAACCAGCCTTAGTACGAATTTCAAAAAAAAACAATGAAAATTAAACCATTGTTTTTTGTTTGATAGCTCTATATTACTTGCATTTGTTTTATTCGGATAATTTACATCTCTTACAATTGAATGAAAATATATTCTATTTATAAATGTGAATCAAGATGTGAGGGATAATGTACTATACAACCATAACAATCTGACAATACATACACATCCACTGTTATAAGGGAGTGCTGGTCACTTCACAATCGTTGCTACCATGAACAACTTTTATATCTATTGGTTTCCTACATTCACTTACAAATAACAAATAAAACCAGTAATAACAGTAGTACATATTACTAAGTCATTGCCTTGGTGCTGAAGTGTTATATATGCCGCCCAACGAAGTGGTAAATACAACCCTTTGACACCAGGCGACAACCCAGTAAACACGAAACATTTGTATAGAAATTTGTACAATGTTAGAACAATGTCAAAGACATTGGGCCAATGTTGTACAAATGTTATACAAATGTTGTGTTTGCTGGGAAAGTGATCAGATGACACACAAAGTCAGGTAATGTGAATATGGCACATATGCATTGGGTACAATAATACCTAATGCTAAATCATAACAATATTTGTCTATAACGGTGATGAACCTATGTCCACAAAATGGAAAAGAAATTACACATTTCAAGATCTGGATAATCTGGGAAGTAAATATCCAGTAAACCATTCATAAAGATCAACCTTCATCTACTATTTTCCGATATGTAAATTCAACAAACAAACAAGATATTTCCTTTGTTGGGAAGGCATCATTTATTAAAACTTTATAATTCTGATATTGAATAGGCCTATGAAATGCACCATGTGGCTGACATAAAATAATTTATCAAAAAAAAACATTTTTCATCTAGTGTGTGATTTACTGCACTAATTTGGTTTTTTAAGCCCTCACGATGCATTAAAGCATCTTTTACATCCATCAAAACAGATTTAATTTTCCTTTAACTAGGGGTTTTTGAGTGAAAATTTTAATGAAACTAGTTTACTAATACATGTTAATTTTCTTTAATTTTTCACCCACTTAAAATCATCTTCATCCACTACAAGTCGAGAATTACGACAGCAATTCGCGGCTTGTAGTGGATGAAGCTGACAATAGTAAATTCAGGGTTGAAAGAGTTAAGCAAATCAGGGTATTTTTATTGGAGTTCGAAGGGGGTAATGCTCGGTAACAAAAAAAAAAATCCTGTGCAGATACAGTATTTAGAAAAATGCAAAAAATTATATTGAAAAAAATAAAAATCTTAATTCCAACAAACCAGATCTTGACATGTGTAATCATAGGTTGCAATCATTCAAGAAGTTGCTAAATTATATAGTCTACTTACACAAAAATGTACAAACAAATCTCAACGTAACATTGAACAAAACGACTGATAAACATCTAACAACATATTATAAGTGTCTCATATTATATTACTAATATTATATTAATATATTATATAATATATATTACTTTTATGTATATTGGCAAATAACTGGAAATGGGGAAGTTTTCAAACATCTGTTGTTGTAAACAACAATTGATTCCATTGAAAGTTGGTGCTGTATCTGTCACTAGTTGAGTGGAAGATACCATCAACATGGAACATTGTTATTGGAGTATAGCAGTTCTTGGTGTGGGAACTACATTTTAATAAATATATTTTCAGTCAGCTACTAATTATAATGTGTAAGGAGTATTTCATTTCAAGTATCTATTTAGGACGACATGATACATTTCTCAATTAACCAAAGACAAAATAATTTCTAGAAAAAGTAAAGAGCTTGATTACTATATAAAAAACAATACCTCAGTAGCACCACAAGAAGTAAACAGTGTAGATATATATATATATATGAATTTGTGTTGCCTCCCAGCAAACACTAGACATTGAGTCGATGCTGTTTTAATGTTGGGCCACTGTCTACGAAACTGGCCCAACATTAAAACAAAACCGGATTAATGTCAAGTGTTTGATAGGTACCAATAATAAATCAATTTAATAACTCTTGATTTCGAGGGTTATAGAACAACACCTTTTCAAAGTGGCAGATATGACCATATAACACCAGGCTAACAGAATGGTGTTAAACTATCATAAATACCTATAGTGTCCAGTATTTTACTGCAGAAAAAACAATGCCAATAAAAAACTGGGAAAAAAGAATAATTTGATGTTGTAGATCTACATCTATGCATTTTCACTTGATCCAGTGTAACAATGGACTGACAACAAAGGTTCAAATCAGGTGTATATCGTATACAATCATTAGCTGATAGCTTAGTACTATCTTTTTATCAAATATTAGGCGAGTACCTTTTTATCAAATATTAGGCGAGTACTAAATTCAATATGCATATTTGAGACAATGCTCCTTTAACTGCACAAAATCAAATTATTTTTATTCATTAGAAAGATCATTATTATTTAAACAAAATAAATGACCCACAATATAATTTAAATAAAATGTGTGAATGCTAGTTAGGAGTAACGAGTGTTCAAGCATTTTTAAAAATGTGATTCATTATTGATCAAATTAATCAAATATAATTATGTGTCATAATATTGTGCTAAATCATATTACGAATTGTATGCACAGGGCTTGACGAATCCAACGAAAACCCTACACATCACTCTGTTCTTCTGTGAAAAACAAGACGTGCTGAATTGTGCTGTATAAAGTTCTATTCTATATTGATGATGCATGCTTCCATCTTCTAGGTTTTTCCGAATCACATACAGTACAGTAGTTACTTAGTCAAAATAGACTCTTGACCTGAGCGGACAAATATATTACAGCTTCCTTAATGGCAACCAACATTCTGAATAATCAGTGAAGTCCTTATGTGTATACCTATTATAACCATTAAAAACGCCAGTGGCAAGCATTGGCAAGAACTTTCTCACACACTGAAGAACTAGCACACAGAATTGATGGTTTAACCCTTTCAGTGCGGGGACCGTCTTAATAAGTAACAATCTTATAAAGACTTCTGTAGACATCAGATTCTATTAACGGTCCACGCACTGGAAGAATTAAAAGATTTCTAATGGCTGTAGACCCATAACAGAGCTGACAAAGACATTTATGAGTTTTTCAAATTGAAAATAAGCCTTTGGTCTCTAATGTCATTACAAAAAATAATTCAGCGTTGTAAGGGTTAATACATTCACCATCAATGGTCACTTCTGTAAGCTTAATGTCATAGCATTAATTTATAAAAATGGACGTTTGTACGGAAGGGTTAATGCTTATGGAGTGAAACGGGGAAAATCCCATCAAACTTTTATTTAATTTATTCAAGCTGAAACACAAAATGATACTGGTACTTAAAATATTTTTCTGATTAACTTACCACTGTTCTGCTATATCATCAGTTAGTATTTTAACTCCATTTGAAGCTGGAATTGTTAATAAATTTGCAACTTGGAAAAAAAACATTCCCGTTATTGAATTTGATTAGGTGAGCTTCTACCAAACATATTTTTATCACTTTCAGAAGAAGTATTTTATTTGTTTTTAACATGAATATACATGTATATATATATATATATATATATATATATATATATTCAGGTTTGGAGGTAAAAGGTTTTAAAATTATAATAATATGAAATAAACTAAACAGAATGCAGTACCAAGTATCATTCACCAAAAGCAGTAGTTCCAGTTTAACCCTTTAACCGCCGGTGCCGCATATATTCGGGTTTTCAATTTTTATTAGCACATTAAGTACCACCTTTTAAACATGTTAAAATAAAATGTGACATCAATCAGCAATATTTGAAAACGGTTGACCTACATTTTGTCAAATCTGAATAATTTTTACTCACTTGAAGTTGTGGATCGCGTCAGCGAGACACAATTTCAAGTGGGTGAAAATTCAAATCGAATAATTTGGAGGTTAAAGGGTTAAAGCATATAGGTATTTATAACACAAACTAAGGTGAATTGTGAAGCTTACACTCCCATACCAGCACAAAGTTTTCTTCAGCATTATTGTTTGATACTTTTACTTGTATTTATATTATATTATTGCATTTGAAGCACTTCTTTACATAGCAATATCATTATGTGAGATGTATAATTTTGTGGCTTTGGAACAGTTATTGTTAAAATGTATGTGATAAGTAGGGAAAATGTTTAAATACATGTACAGTCAACAAAGCAAAAATATATGTAAAACATATATAAATAATTTCCTCTGAAACATGTGGATACAATAAAATAAACCATCAGAAACATTGTATCCAGGCTGCAGTTTACATAAATAACCAGTTCAAAATTGTGTTGCTCACCATTGCAGTAATCTTGTAACTGACATGTAGATTATTGTGTATTATCCCAGATGCAAGTGTATCCACGACAAATGGTGGGTTTAAACATAAGATGCTAATACAAGTCTATTAACCCTTGTACTGCTGAATTGTTTGTGAGTATTTTTCATTCATTTGAAGCTGGAATTGCTGATGGATTGTACCATTTCTTTTAAATTAATTCTAATAAAAAAATATGCTAGGCATAAGTGCGACGATGGAGCTGAAAGGGTATTATGTCACCCGGATAATGCTTAAATGTGTTCAGTTTGACTTGAACACCATCACATTAGGGATAATACACAATTTGCAGCACAAATATTATTAACCCTTTCAAGCCTGAATTACCATTGTCATCTTCATCCGCTACAAGCCGCGAATTGCTGTCGCAATTCTCGACTTGTAGTGAATGAAGATGACTTGAAGTGGGTGAGAAATGAAAAAAAAATACTGTGATTTTTAAGACAGTTCCACGAAAATTGTCGCTCTAAAACCACCAGTTGTGGGAGATTAAGTAATTTTTCAGAGATGCAAGATGATGCTTCGAGGCATCGTGAGAGTTCAAAAATACATTCATAACCCGTGGTAAACTAACTGAGATTTACTAACAAGCTTTCATTTATCGTGATAACTGACAACCCTTATCAGATTGAATCACCATACTTTAATAGTATATGTATTTTCATTAACCCTTGTGCTGCTGAATTATTTCGGACAATTTTTCATTCATTTGAAGCTGGAATTGCTAACGCAATTTCCAGCTCCAAATGACGAAAAATAATCATATCTATGAAGAAATAAACGTCTTTCAAGTTGTATTTTTACAAGAACTAAGCATATGCCACAAAATATTTTAGCAATTAGAGTTCAATTTATTTGGTCCAAAATTTGCTTGAAAACGCATATACGGTCCCGGCAGCATAAGGGTTAAAACTTGTCTACTCCTGCCTGATTTAAATATTTTGGTTATTCACCCCTGAATATTTAGAGCAGTATTTTTTTGTTTTTTTTCAGTGGAGGATTCTGCAGGGAGTTGAATGCCGGGTACCTGTTTCTAAGATAATGTTGTAAAAGTAGATATCAATCAAGCCTGGATACTCCAAATCTCATTACCGCTATATATCTAAATAAATTGTATTCATTTTAGAAGTAGAATACTGTTGAACAATGAGAACGTCCATCAGATGGATGTGGAATATTTTATAACATATAAAAAGTGGTCCATTATTGAAAAAGTGGATGGATCCAGACAAAACAATGGAAAGATGGCCCAACATAGATGTTGACCCACTATTGGCTTAATGTTAGCTCAGCTTCACAGATGGTGGGCTAGCATTAAACTAACAATGTCAGGTCAATGTCTCATCACTAAATATGTGACTTCTTAGATAAGGGCATAACATTTAATTATGTATCCTACCTTTCAAGAAATGAAAGGTAGCTGTTGAGATGTGATAATACTGTAATATTATGACAGCGCCATACATAATTACAGCTGATACATGCAAATGATAAATGAACATATTAATACAAATATTACATAGATACCAATAATAATATATGGCCCCAAAGGAAACAATTGACAAAATAAGAATATATAACATTTTATGACCCGTTTTCTATTGGTGGCATCGCCATTTTGTGAATAAAGCTCGCTATTTCGCACTAAAACACGCAATAAAACCTGATCAAGTGAACACATCAACAGACGACGGGACATGTATTACACAATGCACAGAAACCTAGTGCAGATAACATACACAGCAGAAGCACCCTTGCTCACTGGCAGGCAAATGCACCACCACAGTAGAGGTAGTCAGTTACCTGGATATAATTATATAATAAAAATGTCACATTAAGTTATACAGTACTGTAGTATATATATTAAACATTTGTACAAGTATATAGAATTTGAGGTTTGAGAAATATCCCTGTTATGATGCTCCCTGATGTGTAAACTGTATAATGAACTCTTGGTGAGGTGACGTGATGTGCACACGCCAACCCTCACCATTTTGTCATGTTGGTTATGATAAAGGAGACACAGCGACTGAAGTTCCGCAAGCTAGTTGAATAGTAGATTGTGTGCAAGGACATATTTATCGTGGATAATGTTTCTCCCTGAGACTGTGGCACACATCATGTATATGCAGGTCTGATGAGTTCTGACATGAAGGGATTGTCTCCCAGCGAGTCGAGGTAGATACATGAACCCCATACAGTTTCAATCCTCTGCATGCTTTCTGTGCATAGTAACATACAGCATTTGGCATTCAGTGCAATGCTTCATGTACTTCATGTAAGTACTTTTCATTCGCCCACGTGAATCGCAATAGCCATCCATGATTTGACGAGGGATCACCAAATATTCCAGCAAGCACAGGATTCTAATCAAACTGGGGTCTCCAGAACTCCTATATGGCCAAACTAGCTATGCGCTATGTACAAAAATATTGCAGACTTCACTATACGTACAATGTTATACCACTTGTACAATCATTATCTCACCGGAACCAAGACATTGATTTTAGCTACTTTAAAATTACAATGCTACCGTTTTAAATACATTCCATGATGTATTCAAATAAACACTTGTTAACATCATTTATACAAATGGGCCTAAGATATCCTAGCGATTAGTCCATTTTTTCATAATACATACAACAAAGTTTTTTAATCAATAACAAAGTGCATGATCTTGAAACAAACAATTTTACCCTTTCTGGCTCCAAATTGATACGTGATCGTCTGCCACCAAACACAAGCCACTAACACAGCGTTGATACAATATTGATACATCAATTTCACACCTTGATGTAATAATGAAACCAATGTTGGGCTAACATATTGTATTTGCTGGCTAGGCGCTCCAAGCAAAGAGTGCTTGGGATGAACATGCAAAAACGTCATTCCTGCCATTTATTCAGGCATCAATAAAATAAATCAAATTTACCCTCTCGATTAAAAAGCCACACAGCCAACGCAAGGCATTGAGCCTATGCTGGTTTAAGATTGGATGAATTGTCTACTAGAATAAGCCAACATAGGGTCAGAGTCTTGTGTTCGCTGGGAGGTAGTAGTAGTGAGTGGTGGCACCGAGTGACCTTCACTTCACGCTCATGTGTAAACCTGAATTCTCGTGTGCCGGTAAACACGACGCACTAAACCAGTGTTGTTTTAATGTTGGGCCAGCGTCTGTGACGCTGGCCCAACAATAAAACAACACTGGTCCAATGCGTCGTGTTTACTGGGGTGCCGGGTTTGCCGCACACTATGATGCACACCATGCTGTCCACCCAGTGTTAGATTAATGACTGGCATCATCATGTGATACTGGGCCGACATTAATCCAGCACCAAGTGTACGACCGCTCTCCTTTTCACTGCTCATTACGTAGCCATTAGGCTCCTCTCTTTAGATTACCCTGATTACCTACACAAGTTACCCTTTGACCACAGAGCAATGTCGATTGTCCACTTAGTCTTCAGTTAGTTACAGGCTGACTTTGCAATCACTCAGCTCTCCCAGTTTTTGCTCACCTATCTTCTTCTGACCACTTTGTTAAGCACGAGGCGCTATGCATCCGGAAGGTGTGTGCACCCATAGCACAGGTGCATAGGAAAATACTGTACAGACAAACATTAAAATACCCGCATCTGTCCGAAGTAGGTTGTGTTTTTTGTGGTTGTCACTGAGGTATATTACGTGTATTGTGATGTGCAACCACCACAATGTCCTGGTAGCTCCCTGCTGAATACTAAATGCCTTAGTTCGGACCACACCTTTTTGAACAAGGTGACAGCATACACTTGGTCATCTAAACGGACCAGTGATTGCCTTGTTACTTATGTTCTATGGGGCAGTGGCTGTCGGTGGCTAACCACTGTAGCGTCCTGAGAGAATTGAGGTTGGATGCTGCAGCTTGCCAGTCTTGCAGCAGCTGCCGCTGACCAGCCCCCACCTGGAGACAGTCTTGTGCCAGCATCCTGAGATTTCCTAGCAAGTGGTTTGGACTGCATGGAAGGGGAAGATGTAAATGTTGCAGTTTCACTTTGAATACCTGGGTGCACATAGTCTGATTGATCCAGCTGCTCTTGGTGATTATGACTTACTGAGGTAGATTGTGGTTCTGACCACACTGAATCATCTGTTCTATCGTGTTCCACAATGGCTTCATCCAGATGAAGAGGGCTGTGAGTATCACTGTCTATAGTGGTAGTTGTAGTACCAGTGTGCTCTCCTTCACCAAGAGAGCTGTCGTGACCACTCTCTCTATTCTCAGCCAATGAGCAGGCCAGGGTCACTCTGGCCTCCTCCTGTGCGTTATTCGGTTCCTCCCATGTACCACACATAGAATGCTCCACGTGGGGACGCCGGTGACAATTTTCAGGGGTTTTGTCATGCAACGAGGTGCTCCGTAATGGAACCTGCAACAAATAATACTTTGATGAGCATTGTCATTCCCTGGACAGATGATAAATTGCATTTCACATGTCAAAAGTGTACAACGCAATACTTCATCTAAGATTAGGAATGGATATCCGAGTAAACACAAAACATTTGTATTATATTTGTACAATGTTGGACCAAAGACGTTGGGCCGACGTTGTACAAATGTTATGCAAAGGTTTTCTGTTGGCTGGGAAGGCACTACCGAACAGTGGGTCACCCAAGGAGTCATTTCTCATACCACTCTCCCCTGTCAAATTATAGAAAATAAAAATCAAGTATAAATTGGGTGTGTAAACAATGCACACAGCGCTGTCATGAGTTATGTAATAGGTGTGAACGCCCAAAGGCTGTGAATGTGCATTATCATTGGAGTTTTACCTCTATGGTTACAACAAAGGCCAGAGTGGGAGAGCTTGTGAAGTGACAATAATTCAAATTAGGGTTCAAGAAGTACATTTTGTCATGGGGTACTGTCCAGTTTACTTTAAAAATCTGGGAGACTAGAAGAAACATTGGGCTACATATTTTTCAATTATGCATTAATTGTCTCAACAATGAGTGATATTATCAGATTCAAGTTATTTATACAATTTTTTATTAATAAAATAATTGGAATCCCATCATTCAAGTACTGAACATTCAGTCCACTAAGGATATTTGATACACACACCAGTCCATTTTTACCGGGGGTCTGCGACGTCTGGTGACTTTTAAAGATGCCTGCAGTATTTCTCACATGAAGGGCAGCATGACAATAATGAATGGCAGCAGTAGAAAACCCAACAATCACCCCATAATATCAGCCAAATAGACAGTATTATAGTATGTATTTGTAATACAACTGGGAAGAGAATTTAAATCGATTGTAAAGCATTAAAAATCACAAACCATCATTGGCTTCGGCACAATTGCGCCATTTAGCCATAAAAGTGTCTAAATAAAAACGGTATTACTAACCTCTGGACAATCATCATCAGAAGAGATTCCTCCCTGCCAATCATGTCTATTCTGACCTTTAGCAATACCATTCTTTTTATGACTGGGACCTATACTCCGGATGCCATTCACTGGTAGTTTACCATTGCTTCGGCCATTCTCTCTTCTATAGTAATCATAACCGCCTTTGGCATCACTCTGCTGGTTTTCCGGTAGATGTAATAGCATTGGCAGGAAACTCTCCATCTCATGCTGGTTGTATTGACGATGATTACCATGACCATTAGGCAAGTAGCCATTACTGTTCACCTGAGGTACACAACCATTACTCCTGCATGGTGTATTATGGCTGGCAAATGCAGTACGTGGAGGACAGCACCTACAAAGTTTGATTTAGGTTTTATTTTATCAACTGCAGTGTGTATGTGAGTAATGTTTATTCAATTCACGAAAACTATCAAGCAGGCTGTATTGGCAATAAAACAATTAGAGTTGACATGAGATTTCATAATGTATCAATCATGATGTTAACACAAAGATGCATTTATTAACTCTTTCCAGATGAAGCCCAAGATATCTTGGGTAAGCTCCTTTGCCATTTATTGACTCATTCCAGACTGAGCACGAGATATCTTGGTCGAGTTACTTCAAAATTTATTAACTCATTCTCAGACAGAGTCCGAGATATCTTTGGCAAGTTACTTCGACAGTACAAGACGAAGCCAAAAAAAACTTTTGTGACCTCGTAAAAATTACATTTTAAAAAATATTTTTATCCACAGAGACCTGTATGTACTGAGAGTGCAGCTTTAAATGAGGTAATATAATGATTGTGAGCATGAAATAATAATGTGTATAATTTTATTTTGTGACCTCTAGAAGAAAATTGTCTTTGTGTTCATGTCAATCCGAGGTGCCCTGTGAAACTGAACAACTTATATTACAAATATTTGAAAATGATTTTTGAAGAGAATGAGGGCATTGATACCTGTTTCGAAGTAGGATAATAATTGCACAGATGATTATGCACGCAAGACCAATACATGCTCCAACAATGATCCCCATTTTCCTCTCATTTGCCATGTTAAGTTCTGATTAAAAAAAAAAAAAAATTATATATACACACTTAAAATTATGTAGATCTATGTGTCATTCTATAATAACAAATTGACTTTTATAGGACAGGAATGAATAAATTAATATTTCTTTAATAAAAAATAGTCTTTCGTAAATAAAAAAAGTTCAGAAATTAAAAGAACATTCAGGGAATGCGTTATGTATGCAATAACCATCAATACAAGATTAATTGTTGTCTTGAATGAAAATTCAGAAAAATAAATTTGCATACAAGTATCTGTTGCTGCACACCTAACAAAAATGAATGAATAGCCGACTGCAAAAATATCAAGGTGCCACTAATTCCTCAGACAATAGTTATTCCTTAAGCAACAATTACAAAGATATCACAACAGTGTCAGCTACATAGAAAATGTGTACTTCAAATAATAATTATTTAAATCATATAACATGTACCCTATGTTTGTCAGTTTAGTGCTAAATTAAGTTCATTACATAGTTTTCACAATATTTATTGAAATATTGTGTATTGCATATACCAGTTATATTATAGAAGATTAAGAAATTATCAAAGCAAAATGTTTTGTCTCCTGCTACCTGATAACACAAACCATTCAAACAATGTTTGTTTAATAGTACTAGGTCAATGCCGTGGATGTTGGTCTAATACAAAAATAGCATTGGGTCTATGTCTTATATTAATGAGTGAGAATTCTATCAAAGGTGACATTACCTAGACGGTCATTCGTATGAACTGATGTAGTGGGTGAATTGGGCTCAGCAAATATGTGGACATTGATTGCATCTGATGGTGGACCAACACCACCACTGGTTCGTGCAGAGAGCTTGAAGTAATAGTTTGTATTGCCCTCCAAGTCTTTTATAACAGCACTTGTCTGTGTACCTATAGTATCAAAATCAGCAAAAGCTTGGCATTATAAGTTGCAAATTCTTTATGTAGAAGCGCTTTTAAATTGAATACCTCGTCGTGATTACCTTTATAATATCTGATTGAATCCATCAAATACAATGAAATCACATTCCATGTTATACCAGGTTGTATTACACAAGTATTTTTGTAGAATAATTCATACATGAAATTATTGTCAGCAAATGAAATAAATGCTCCCATTTTTTAATCATAATTTGTCGACTATGCAGAGGCATTGTAAACAACAAAGGAAAATGAAAATAAACTTTCTTTTAAATATAGAAATCTTACATGAAACTAATTCAAAGAATATCAGTAACCATGAACCAAATCATGCATTAAACAAATTTATTCAGTTTGATGGATAAACAGGAAAGAGCAAAATTGATGAACATACCACTAATATTCTTAATTTCCCAGCTATCGTCTGGCATTTGCACATCCATTTGATAGTAAATGATGTAGGATCGAATAATTCCATTACTTTCCCTTGGTGGTTCCCAATTCAGCTCTACCATGCTACCACGTGAAACACAATTCGGATGTTGTGGTGCAGTGGGTTCTGCAATATAAACATGTCATAAAATTGACACCAACCACTTTCTTCTTATAAATTTATTCTTGACAGTCATTAAAAAATTCTAGGTTTAATATATACACTTTCGATTTTCTCAGTACATGTATATTTAAATTCTTAGACATAATAAACAAATATGTATTAATCTGTCACAAAAATGATTATACAAATGACTAAATGTATGAGCTTCGAAATGTGACCAATTCAAGTAAAATACAAAAATTGATATGACGATACTAAAACTTCTAAAGTAATTATTTTAGCACGGATTATTGTAGGTTCAATAATTAAACCACATACTTCCTTCCTTAGTCTTGCACCGTACTTCATTACTAGGCAGACTTGTTTTGTTTTTAGAAAGCGCTCGAACAGAAAATTCATAAAGGGCAAAAGGCTTCAGCGTTACCACTGTTATTCCAAGTTCATCACTGTAAAATAATTTCATCATATTATTTTTACAGACAGACAGATAAATAGTTTTTTTGGCTCATCCCAGTTACAATAATATATCACATTTACAATAAAATACAGTTACCGGTAAATTAAAAGTAACAAGGCCATCCTTTAAGAGTTTATATATTTACACCATCAACAAAATATACAATACAAAAGAAACATCGATCATGTATCTAGCGGGATTTGATTTGATTTTAGATCAATGAATTGGTAATATGTCCAACATAATATTTAACCCTTTAACCACCAAATTATTCAATCTGAATTTTCACCCACTTGCAGTTGTGTCTCGCTGATGCGATACACAACTTCAAGTGAGTGAAAATTAATCAGATTTGACAAAATGGAGGTCAACTGTTTTCAAATATTGCTGATTGATGTCACATTTTATCTTTAACATGTTTAATAGGTGGTACTTAATGTGCTAATAAAAAATGAAAACGGGTAAAGGTTTAAATGAAATGACCTAACTCACGTTATATAATACTCAGATTTGGATGTGTTTCTCAGCTCTCTGTCCTCATGGAATAACACTTGGCTGCAGCTCACTTTAAAATGTGTCACTTTACCAGCATTGGCTGGATAATTCCACGTAAGACTAATACTGGTATCATTCAATGGTATTGCATTAAGATGAACAGGCTGTTGAAGTTTCATTGGTTGTGTCTCAGAGTCTGGCAATTCAGGTAATCCTGTAGATATTCAAAATGTTAAGAATATCATATTTAACGGGTTAAGTATATAATATTACATCTTCAAGATTACTTGAATTGGGCATGAGAAAAAATTTTGAAAAATGTTGATTACAAAAAAATCAAGACTCGAAATATAAAACAAGAGCACACTCGACAATAGCCCGCAGTCATTATTGAACTTAAAAAGTTATTGCGCCCACAAGGTCAAATTATTGATGTAAAAGGCAAAAAATCTAATAAATCAGCCATTTTAAACTTTTTTCAGCCGTTATCGAACTTGTCTGAGAACTGCTTATTAGTAACATGCACAACAAATTCGAGCAGGATAAGTTATCGCGCCAACACGGTCAAATTATTGGTGTAAATTGAGAAAAATCGCAATAAATCAGTCATTTTGATTTTTTTCCAGCCATTATTAAACTTGTCCGAGAACTGGTCATTTGTAACATGCATAAGAATTCGGAAAGATACATGAAAAACCTTAGTTATCGGGCCCAAAAAGTCAAATTATTGACGTAAATGCAAAAAAATTCAATAAATCGGCCATTTTGATTTTTTTTCAGCCATTATTGAATTTGTCCGAGAACTGCTTAAAGTAACATGCATAACAAATTTGAAGAAGATACATGAAATTTTTTTCAAGTTATCGCACACGCAAGGTCAAATTATTGATGTTCAATGCGAAAAATCAACATAAATCTGTCATTTTTATTTTTATTTTCAGCCATTATTGAACTTGTCCAAGAACTGGTCCTTAGTAGCATGCATAACAAATTTGGGAAGGATACATGAAAAACTTTTCAAATTATCGCGCCCACAAGTAAATGTTAACGGCGCCGCCGAACTTCAATTGCAATAGCCCACTTTTTAAATTAGAATATGGGCTAAAAACACTTACTGCGAATGAATCTTACACACAAAAAAAAATGTTGATAAACTATGACTCACCAGAGGAAGTCATTGTTCTGACTGTGTATGTTGGGCTTTGGACATCTTTCTCCTGTAATTTATAAGCGACCAAGCTGATATTGTAGATGGTGTTTGGAGCTGAAAAAAGCAATTGTTATATTTAAAATATGAATTGGCAGTAGAAAAAATTGAAGGATAGGTCAATAAAGCTTACTTTTCACTTCACATTCACCTCTTTACCTGTAACTCTAAACCTCGGGATACAACTTTTTACATAACAATTTTGAGAAGGATGTGATTTTTTTATATAAATAAAACTAATTATCTTACCCAAATTCATGAGAGTGAAGGTGGTTGTATTTTGCGTGACTATCACTGTGAGCATTTTCTGTCCGCTGCGCTGATAGTTTATTTTATAACCATCAAATTTGATCAGGTGACCTGCAATCTTGGTATTCCTCCAGTTTATTTCTATAGCTGTGCTATTCAGTACGATTACTTCAACCTCTGGTGCTGAAACTGTAACAAAAAAGAACAGTTTCTGAATCATAAACACCAGTGTATATTGCTCAGTTATTGTTCACAAATGAGGTGATATAACTAGTCAACCAATGGTGGTTTAACGTTGGCCTACCGTCTGCGACGCTGGACCAACAATAAACTGACATTGATTAAAGTCACTAACTCAGCCTCCAACATACCATTTCCACCCCTTTACTGAAATAAACAATTGATATATATTACTCAACACCCCTTCTTTTCTGTGATTTTGTACAGTATGCAACATTGGTTGACATAGCAATAACTGAGCGCCAGAGTTAAGACAATCGGTCATTACACCAGCCTTCAACATCTTACAACAGCTTACATACTCAATTGTAAATGAAAGAAAATTTTGCAATACACAGGGCTTAAGCGATACACGATTCTTTAATTGATAACTTTGTCCATATCTTTACCCTTTTTGATGTAATAGAAAAAACTTTCAAATGTGATTTACTCAAAATGGCACCCGTGTGGCATTGGACCTTGTCGCCCCCAGGCCTTCAATTATAATGTTTATCTGAAAATCAACAAAAGCAATGTGTACATTATGTGGATATCAGCTAACCTTTAGTGCCAGCGCCTGTATTTTGTGTCTGCCATGGCCAATCTCTATCATCTAATGTTGGAAAGCTGTGTTTGGTGCCAGCTAAAACACGTATCTCATAGGTTCGTCCAGGTTCCAGATCTGCAATTTGTTAATAAGCAATACTAAGACTAAAATACCAAATTTCACAAATGCAGCCCACTTTTCATGTTGGATGTATTTGCCAGACATATTTACAGGTTGATGTCTGGAAAGAGGTACTAAAAAATTATGTCAAGGTTCACTATAGGAAATTTATGAAAATGTGATGCAACCTCACTTTTACTTCATAGTTGCTGGGGAAATGTAGCTGTGACTGGTGCTTAAAGGGTCAATAAAAGTACATTTAAGTAGCCTAGTAAGTATCTAAAATACACTAAAAAGATGACTGCAATGATTTGGGCAAACAACTTCTCTTCTACATCATAACTGACATGTAGTTGAGGTACATCACAGCAAAGCAATTAACCCTTGCCATACGAAATTGAGTTAGTACTTGTCATTCATGTCTATCGGGATTGCTAATACCATTTTCAGCCTAAAATGACCAAAACATTATCTATTGTATAAATTTGATTATGTGGGCCAAAAAATAGCTCTGTTTCCGATTACAGACAGACCCTATATTAACCCTGCCTCCTCAGACCTTATTTTTTTATTGTTTCCAGATATGTGTGAAGTTTATATTGTTGCTTTGTATATCAGCGTGTATTTTTGTTGGAGGAACCCTTGTGGGGCAATTTAGCAGTTTCTTAAATTGCAAAAAAAATTCCCCAAACTATTTTTTTGGAGGACCATGGAACCAGAAATCCTTCAAAAAAATAGCATAAAAAATTTACCCTGGAAGTAATCAGAAATGAAGGTATTTGGGGGGCCTTTTTGATTGATTTGATTTGGTTTTAAATATATACAGGTCTACAGGGATAAGAGTATCATGGTGAATAAAATAGTAAATACTGACCTGTTATGGTGAACTCCCGAACGCTGCTATTATTTATATTAATTACATTGGTGTCTGGTTGATGCACCTTGCGATACAAGATACGGTATGCAGCAATACGACCCCTTGCTTCATGCAATGCCAATTCTGTCCACTCTACTTTAATGCTGGTTGGGCTCACAGAAGAAAGTTTAACTCTTGGTGCAGAAATAGGAACTGAAAGTAAAGAATATATCACAGCATAATTTTTTTTTTTAAAGATAGAAATATTAAGATTCTTTCAGTGAGGGGATCGTCTTTATACGTCAGAATCTGACTTCTACAAGCACATCAGATTCTGCCGTGTAAAGAGGGTCCCCGCGCTGGAAGGGTTAACAGCACTGCAATGCAAAATTTCACATATATTATCAAAGGAACGACCCTGAAATATTACTTAAAAAAAAGGGACTTTTTCTTTATAAAAAAAAATGTTGACTTTAGTAGACATTTTAATACAAAACATGAGTAATTTACAACACAGAATGATGTCTGCAAATTCACCAATCAAACTATATGGAACGTAGATGTGCATAGATCTTGAATAACACAACTTGATCTAGTTATGTAGAAAATTAGTTTGCGATATAAGATAACTATTGAACCCTTACAGCGCGGGGATCGATTTTAGGCGTGAGGATCTGACGTGATTCTGACGACTGAAGTCGATCCCCGTAAAATATTTCTAATGGCCGTGGACCCATAACAAAGGTATTCAAATGAATCGGAAAGAGCTAACAAAGACATTTATGATGATTTCAAATTAAAAAAAAACCCATTTGGTTGCAATGTTTTTTACAAATTAATTCAGGGCTTCAAGGGTTAATAGTACTCACCATCTTCTCCTGTCCTCTCTGTAATAGTTTGAGAATGCTCACTGGCACTGACTTCGTTGTATGCTACCAGATATAATGTATACTCAGTGTAAGGAGGAAGCTGATCTATCAGTAAACTTGTCACAGTTACCACTCGCTGGTGTTCAGCTCCACCTAAAATAATATATGTCGAAATGTAGACAAATTGCACTTACAAAGAGTAGGGTATATAGGAATGCACTAAAAGTAGCAAATTATTCACAGAACAAGAGAATAATATGTTACATGTATCACACAAGTAAGGCTAAAGAGAAACTATGTGAAGTCAAACAAATGGCTACATCAGAGGATTAAGAACCGCAATGGACTCATGAACAAAAAATACTGTGCAAGCACTAGAACACCCCTTGGCTGATGCAGTGCTTCAAAGTGTCAAAAAATATGACACAACTGCTTCCAATAAGTTATGCCAATAATAGAAGATCAATGATGAAATCAGGATGGCCACTATAGGCTCGGTTTGGATCACACATGAAACGGACAATAACAATGACTCACAGACCCTGAAAACCTATATGCCAGGTTTCAAGATATTTAACTGAAAATAAGAACAATTTATTTAAAATGATAAAACAAAAATGGCCGCAGTAGCTTCGTTTTGTTCTCACTGAAAAACTTGAGGACATAAAAGACAAAGCAAAATGCTGTAATAACTGTGCTGCTGCAGGTTATTTACAATGAGCCTCATCAGGTATTTAGTGTGATGGGTAAACTTCCAACCTGAACAAAAACCCACAAGGATCGGGAAGAAAGAGGCTCTTTACCATACCATGTAATAAACATGCTGTTTTCCTTCCTTAGATTAAATCAACTATTTTTTAATTTATCACCACAAAATAATAAATAGAAATCTGCTGGCAGCACATTTATTAAATGAAGATACTAGTATTTATTATTGGCTACAAGTACAAATATACCATTCACAAATGATATTTCTCACCTGCAGTTGGAACAAAATGGACAGAATAGGCTAGAATTGGCAGACCATTCTTCACTGGTGAAGGATCCCACTGAAGAGAGATGCTGGTACTACTCACACTCTGAGCACGCAGATTTCTAGGTGGGTCTGGTGCATCAACTGAAAAAAAAGTATGATAGATTAACTACCATGACTACTGCGTCACATTTTTTGATAATGGGAATATTTCTGGTCATAGGGGCTTCATACATCGATATTTAACCCTTAGAGAGCTGAATTTTTTTTATGAAAATCAGGAGTCCAAAGGTTTTTTTTTCAATTTGAAAGCATAATAAATGTCTTAGTTAGCTCATTCCGATTCATTTGAATACCTATGTTATGGGTCTACAGCCATTATAAATATGTTAATTCTTGAAGTGCAGGGATCAACATTAGTCGTCAGAAAAAGTCAATCCCCGCGCTGTAAGGGTAATCATTTCAATTCCATACACAACTATAATTATTTTTATTCAGCATCTTTTGAATACAGTGAAACAATTAACAAATAATATCAGCCAAAATTTAGACATTTTGCTTCCATTTTGACAGGCCTAATAATTTTCACACTAGTTATGGATGGCATCAGCTGGACACTGAGAAGTGATACAAATTTAATCTAGATAATTGTGGGTTAAAATAAATTACAATACAGGTGTATATACCTGATGGCTTTATATAGAGTCGAGCGGTTGCCTGTGTGAAGCCAGCGGCATTCTCTGCTCTACATTGGTAAAGTCCAGAATCACCAGTGACACTAAGCTGTATTGTTAACATTCCTGTCTCCATTTCTTGTTGGTTTCGTCCACCTCCATCATGCAGCTTCATCTTAATTCGCCCATTAGATTTAAGTGGCTGGCCATTTTTAAGCCATGTGATGATCAGCGGAGGTGAACCAGTGAAGCGGCAAGTGAAACGTGCAGTAAGGGCTAGAGGTTTCTGTACATCCTCCGGCTGCTGAGCCAGTTTTGGTGCAACTACAAAATATTGAAATACAGTAGTGACAAACTAGATAAATTAATTTGAAGCTGACAATACCTTTATTTGGCTACACCAAATTTTCCTTATGGGTGATATATTCAAAACTGATTAAGTATTTTAATTCGACTGAGAAACATGCAATAATCTTAAAGTTACATTTTAAATTTTACTCTGGTTGCTGGCTCCTAATATTTCAAGTCTAAAAATCTGTCAACCATAAAGTGATCTTCTTGTGGCCCGAGTTCAATTATGATGGTTAAATATTTGTGTTTTGACAAATATATTTATATAAATATATGTATCATTACCTTATTTAAATATATACATGTAGTGACAAACTAGATAAATTAATTTGAAGCTGACAATACCTTTATTTGGCTACACCAAATTTTCCTTATGGGTGATATATTCACAACTGATTAGGTATTTTAATTCGAATGAGAAACATGCAATAATCTTAAATTTACATTTTAAATTTTACCCTGGTTGCTGGCTCCTAATATTTCAGTCTAAAAATCTGTCAACCATAAAGTGATCTTCTTGTGGCCCGAGTTCAATTATGATGGTTAAATATTTGTGTTTTGACAAATATATTTATATAAATATATGTATCATTACCTCATTTAAATATATACATGTAGTGACAAACTAGATAAATTAATTTGAAGCTGACAATACCTTTATTTGGCTACACCAAATTTTTCTTATGGGTGATATATTCAAAACTGATTAAGTATTTTAATTCGACTGAGAAACATGCAATAATCTTAAATTTACATTTTAAATTTTACTCTGCTTGCTGGCTTCTAATATTTCAGTCTAAAAATCTGTCAACCATAAAGTGATCTTCTTGTGGCCCGAGTTCAATTATGATGGTTAAATATTTGTGTTTTGACAAATATATTTATATATATGTATCATTACCTCATTTAAATATATACATGTATATGGGTATTTTAGTGCTCCTGATTAACATACAACAAGATTGTGCCCACAGTGGTCGAGGCTGATCTCTACGGAGAATTTCCGACCACTACTTCGTCTGTGCGACCACTAATATTGATCAATCTAAAGGCTTTATTCCTTGAAAAAAAGCACTTCTTTGTTGTTCCCTTTGCGCAGTCGAGCAACTAAAGTTTACTTATCACACACCCCAGAAAACACAATAGATGGACTCAATGTTGAACCAATGTTGTTTCAATGTTGGGTCCAACATTGAAACAACATTGTTTCAACATCTCGTGTTTGCTGAGACTGGGCACAACCTGGATACAATATTTGTACAAACCTAGTACTGTGAGTCTTGTCTGAGTGATAACAGTAGCCTGGCTGTTTGGTTTGCTAATAGCGCAAAGATAAGTCCCTTCATCTTCTGTTGATATGTTAACAATCTTCAGGTTCCCTTCTCCCAGTTGCTGGAAACGAGTTCCTGTAATGTCTTTTCCATCTGTAAAAAAAATTGAGCAATGCCTATGATCATCAAATTCAGGAGAATCATGACAAAAGAGGCTTGTAAATAAGTGATAAGCTTTGATGCGATGTTGGAAGGCCTTTTATTTGCGTTTGGCTAACTGACTGCTTTGTAATACTTTACATGTATAATGGTTTTAGTAACAGTTGTTCATCAGATGTTTTTTTAGAGAAAAAAACTGGCCAGATACACAGCACTGTCTTAGCTGGGATTAGACAAGTGCCCGTGTTTTTTTCTCAATTATAGCATAACTGCCCGTGCATCTCCTCCTTTATAGTGTAATTTGGACAATTTTTGCCCGTCTTTTTGACTTTCTACCCGTCCAAAAGACGGGTGCACGGGTCGCTGGCTAACACAGTGTAACACAGTTTTAAGCCACATTTTGATGTTGTCAGGCCTGTGTTGGAAATGGCGCTGCAAGAGATACATGTATCTCGATCTCACATTCCACATTCCAATTAACACAATGCTTTGAAGTGCCCTAGGCTTATTCCCATAGTCTGACACTGGGTATTTGTATATAATGTGTTGCATAATTCACAGTTTTGCTTATGACTTCTAAAGCAAACTATTTTAGTCTTTCTCAGCTATGTTGATTTTTCATTCTTGAAGATTAAAAAAAATTGTTAATCATTCTAGGCTGCATAACTTCATAAAATTTAATTTTCAAAATTGACATGTCAGCCCATATTGCTGCTTTAATAAACTTTAATTGTTCATATGCTTATTCTTCTACTTCACAAACAATTACATATTAGTGTTTTAGGTATAAATAATTTAACAATTACAGATACTTACCACCTCTTCTCCATATGATTGATACTTGTGGTATTGATGTAACTGCACATTCAAAAACAACACTTTCTCCCACTTTACTGGACAGCAGTTCTGGACCTGCTAATAACTTTGGTTCAATGCGATGACGTCCTACAGAAACAAGACAAGATGCACAATATTTTTCTAAAGATATAATTTTACTGGGATTGTAAATAAAAACATTCATCTGGTGGAGCGAAATTACCAGTTATTTGTCACACTGCAGGTAGGCCCTAATAAATTGTAATTTTCAGGTTTGTTACCATGCACATATTGCTAGTTACATACTTATTGCTAGTTAAGCACAATTTCTAGCCTGATTTTGGGACTTTTCACAAAGTTTAGAATTCGCGAATTTTCATTTTTCTCTAGTAGTGCTTTTATAATCATAATTTTCTTGAGATTCTTGAATTCGCAAATTTGTCCTACTGCGAAATTTGCGGTAAAAAACCCCCGCGAATATTACCAAATCTACAGTATTACCTGCGGCAGGCGGTTATGTTTCTGGTGAAAAAGTAATGAGCAGATTTGCCTTAAATTTTCGCCAGGGGATGATACGGATTACGACACAAATGCAGGATGCGCATTACGATCGAATTGCATGGATTATAAGGCCGAGTGAAATACTATTTCCATCTGGCTGCATTGAAGGCTATTTGTGACGTCTGTATATTTGAATTTATGAATCTGACGTCATAATTAACTATCTAACATCATAATTAACTATATAACACACAATGCAATACTACAAATATAGGTTATTCGATCATTACAATAATTAATTTCTGCAGAGGTTTATAGTCTCTGATTGACTGACTGTCGAGTTTGGAATATAATAGGAAAGTGACAAATGTTGTCATTTCTCCATTATATTCCAAAAAAGACATCCAGATTTGTCATGATTGAACATGCATGTGAACTACAATACAGACAGTTTGCATTTTTATTAGAGCCCTTTGATATTTTCGAAGTACTGTACTATAGTAATCTTGTGAAAACATGCTTTCCAGTCTGAAATGACCAATATGTCAATATGTATCCAAATTTATCATACCTTCATCAACTTCTAGATATGCTTCTCTGCTTTGTCTTGTTCTAGCTGTGTTGCTAGCATGACACCTGTAATGTCCAATGTCTGATTTTTGCACATTGCTGATTTGCAAGACACCAGAGTGAAGTACTGTGTATCTGAAAGGACAAAAGGAAAAAATTAACCCTTAAACCGCAAAGTTTTTAAATTGAAATTTTCACCCACTTGTGTCTTGCTGACGCGATCCACAACTCCAAGTGAGTGGAAAATTTCAGATTTGACAAAATAGAGGTTAGCTATTTTCAAATCTTCCAATTTGATGTCACATTTTATATTTAACATGTATAAAAGGTGGTACTTCATGTACTCATAAAAAAATGAAAAAACAAATATAATCGAGACCAATTGGGTTAATGTTGGGTTAATGTTGGGACAGCATCACAAATGGTGGCCTAACATTAACTAAATTTAGCATTGGCTAAATGTTACGTGTTTGCTGGGACATTTTCAAGCTAGTTTTAAACCTAATTAAATACAAATGAAATTGATAAAGTAGATTTGTAAATGATTGTCATGGTTGTAAATGATCGGTTATTTTAATATAAGTCATGAGCAAATTACATGACAAAATTGAGGACCTGTTGATAATATGAGGTCATACATAGATTTTACTCTGCATGCCAGCTGCAATAAGAGGGGCTTCCCTTTAATACAACACCCAATAACTATGTCACATGTCAAATACTAATCACAGATTTTTTAACAGACTCTATATACAATGTATTATATTGTATTATGTGCATATATTATATTATCCAGAATATACCTTTCATTTTCCTGCAGTGGTTGCCTGTGTTTCTCCCAAGTGATTTCAGGATCTGGTGTGCCCTGTATGAAACACTCAAACCTTGCTAACTCACCAACAGTTACTCTAATGTCCTCAGGTTCTTTAGAAAACTGTTCAAGACCTGTCAAAAGACATATCAGAATGTGCATTAACATGTGTGTATATATGTGCATAACTGTGTATAAATAGAGGTCTTGTCATAGAGAATCAATCCAGCTCATTAATGTGCGGAAAGCTTGACAAAATGTAGATTTGATAGTCATGGCCTTTCCTGTTTCATAAACTGAAAGAAACTTTTATCACAGGAACCCCATGGGATGGGATGACATCATTTTTTTTTTGTTTTGTATCAAGCAGTGTATCCCGCAGACCAAGATTTCAATTTTTTCAACATTTTCAGATCTAAAAAAACATTTTTTATCAATATATATCTAAGAATCCAATTTAAAACCAAACATACTATTTGTACACCTAAAGGATGGCTACCTAATGTAAGAACAGCATTGGGCCATGGATACATGTATGTTGATGCCGTCAACCCAGCGTCGGGCAGACAATCACTGCTCAGAGATCAATTTATTTTTTAAATACTGTGCAGCGATTTGCAGCCAAGCTCTACATTGTATAAGGTTTTCCTAAAATTGAAGGTAAAATATTTTGCTTATCAATTTCAAGTTTGATTAGCAATTGGCCAATGATGTTTAGTTTTTCGCTACGCGATACTGAACAAATTGAACACTGATGCTGCAGGTTAACACCCCCCCCCTATATCCTTATTTTAAAACACCAATTAAAGGTGGTGTCACTCATGTGGTTAGTTGGAGACGGTGGGCATTTGTGGCAAAAAGTGTTGTATAATGCACTCACTCTTGTTTACATGGCATTATACAACTTGAAGAGTTATGATCAGTAGGCTATATAACTTCAAATAATTTTTTTTTTTCAAAATTGACCAACATAAGCAGCTGCTTTACCATTTTAATTTTAGTTATATTGTATGTAGGCCCTATTCAAACAACTTCATAAATACATCTGCCTGGATGTACCTTTTCGCGTAACTGGTAACGAATAGCTTGACAGTGCACAAGCTCGATAACTATCTTGCTTTATGTACTGGTAAATTAATTTACTATTTAGTATTTTGGTATTGGGTACCCAACAAAATGTGGAAATGAATTTGCAATGAATTTCAATGGTCATTTTTACAAATTCCATGACTTTATAAAAACAAGAGGCCTGAAGTCCTTTATCATCCCGGCCATCAAATAGGTTGGAGTTTTTGTGGTCACAAATATTTTAAAAATTGACTTGTGGTGGCCATTTCAAAATAGAAAGAAAGCAGCCCTCCCGTTATCGCTCGACCACTATTTTAAAATTGTTTGCTCCTAAAAGTTATTCAGGTCATTGGCTGACTTTGCTGTGTATATTTGACAAATAACAAGAAGATTTGCTGAAATTTTTTTCCTGAAATGCGCTAACAAGTATTTCTTTGTTAGTGGCCCTGGTAATTAAAGGGTTGATTATATAGGGATAAAAATCCCCCAGTGGTATATGATGGCTATGTGAAGTATGAGGAAGCAGAAATTCATAGATCAGCTATCATGCAAGATTTCCGAGATAAAAGAAAAATGGCCGACTGGCAGCCATTTTGGATTTTTTTGTGTGAAATTTGTCATGGGTTATCTTTGTGCGAGACATTACATTTTGTTTTATATTCATGGTCAAGTCATTTTGCATTTCTTGAGTTAAGTGGATATTACAAAATTCAAAATGGTTGCTAAATGGCCATTTTAAAATTGTTCGATCCCAAAAAGTAATCAGGTCATAGGCTGACATAGCTTAACATATTTGCCAAATTAAAAAAAGATCTGATGGCAACTTTTTCCTGAAATGTGCTAACGACCATTTCTTCGTTAGTGGCATGTAGTAATTAAAGGATTGATGATATGGGGATAAAAATGTCACCAAAACATTCCCCCAGTGGTATGTGATGGCTATGTGAAGTATGAGGAAGCAAAAGTTGATAGATTAGTAGCTATCTTGAAAACAAATAACTGCAGCGGTGGAGGCGGCGGGGGCGGACCGTGTGGAATACAGTAAGCAGCCCGCCTCGACGAGGGCTGCTTAATTACAGTAAAATAATATGATTGCAAAATTTAAATTATTTCTAACTTATTTCTAATTATTTTTGCGCCCACAAAAAAGTATGAAATTGATCCGTGGCAGCAATATTTATTCAGTTAAACATTGAGAAAATCACCTGCACATCTCTATATGGTGTGGAATGCGATAGTAAAATTTGAATACACTTTTTAAGTTTTTACATAAAATTTTAGAGTTGACCTTTGGCGGCCATTTTGAATTTTAGTAGAATCTTAAAAAAATCACTTGCACATCCCTATGTTGCTGGGGATGTGATTTTTAAATTTCAAAAGAAATTGACCACTAGTATTTTAAGTTTTTTTAAATCCCCTTTCTAGCGGCGGGGACTATACAGCCTCCATAAGCACATCTGCTATATCTTTCTGAACTATCAATTTTATATTTTATCATAAGATCAGAATACTAAATTTGTTAAATTATTTGTTTGCTGCACTTAATCTCAACAAATTTGATATAAAATACACCAGAATATACCAGGATACGGTACTGTAAATCACTATATTTAGATAAATAACGTGAACAGCTGTAGAGAATTGTAGATCTATGACAATGTCCCCCGTCAGCAGATTTGTCAGTAACAGGCTATGAGAAAGAGGGATGGTGTTTCACGGCATAATAGTAAAACAATTATAGTTAACAACAACCTATTAAATAAGTTTAGGAGTGTCGTCCACCTGACAACACCACTCCCCACACACCCCTACCCCCCCCCCCCCCCCCCGCGGTAAATATCCTGACAGAAAAAGCCACTAAACGAGGAGAATGGAAATATATACAGTGTATCCACAAGGATATTGAACTCAAATCGGTAGGCCTACACACCTACGCTCTTCCTGCATGTAATCAATGGTTGACCTTGAAACAGACGGCTGGCGTAGATACATGTGTATGCTACATTCAACAAAGACAATCTGTCAAATCATGCAAATAGCTATCAAAATATCAACTCCTAAGCTGAAGACTGATGTAAACTTGGTTGAAATTTATATAGAATACCTAATTGGGTAGAAAAAATATCATAGAAAAACTGATAAAAAAACTAGCAGTGTAATCAATATATTTGAGATGTGTTAGCTCATGTAGTTCATGTGCTCACAGCCAGGGACTGTACAAGTTATTGCCAGCCCCGGCATAGGTTGTGCTGGCATTATTGGATCAATATCTGTGGCCCGCGGTGCATAACCAGGCAGAGGAGGGGGCCTAACCTTGAACTCAGTGGTTGTGTTGACCACTGGGTGGTACCGCTAGCACACGGTTGTCTCCCTGCAATATATAGTTCGCGTTTTTTTGGCAGCGGGCCAATAGCTGCTGCTTGCTGGCTTTCAGCGGGGTTGGATTTTCACTGGGCTGCATTCTTGATGCCAGCGCAGCACTGCTTTGTGGCAGCGCTACATAATTATCATTCTAACATCAATTGCTCAGAGTTGTTTACCACACTTGATATACCAGTAGAATAATACATGTGTTAAATATTGCATAAATCACCAAAAATTTGAAAAAATGCAATGACATTGAACGTTGCTTTCTGAAAAACACTTTCTTTATCATGATTATATTATCAGACATAAAAATCTCTGAAACCTGTACATAATTAGTGACTACATGTATGCGGATAGCACGTGCTCAATATATTGTCACAATGCAGGCTCGCCATGGCATTTCTTTGTTGGTCAGCACAAGCTAAAATATGGCTAATAGACATATATATAATCAGGATAATTAAGTTTATAAATCTGAACATGTAGATCCTGTGATAGTAATGATTGCCGTGAAAAAGTGTCGCCAGAATACATATATAAAATATTACCTGAACATTTCAATTCGACAAATATGGTGGCTATTTCAATCCTTTAAACGTTTGAATGGGATAGCAAATCGCTTTCAGATCACTGTCGATATATTGTAAATTGGGAGTACAGACCTGCAAATTTATGCTGGTAACTGATTTGAGAAGTAAAATTATAAAAGTGTGGTAGACAGTTTGTGTTAATCCTCTTCAAAATCTAAGGAATGGATAGCCCTGACTAAATTCTGTCGATCATCATCAGAGTCAGTGAGTGATATATCCTATGGCATTGTAATTAGATATGGCCTAAAAGGCCTAAGTTATATTTTGGTTAATCATTACGACTTAGGCCTGCAGATCAAGCGTGTCTCTGTGCTACAGATAAGCTTTTATTAATAATGTCAACTGGCTGAGTAATACCCCTTGGTTGGGTGATTTTTTCTGGATTTCGTGACCATTTTCATGAGAGCTTAGTTTCGTAGTGCTTCAGGTACGGTGGGCCTACTTTAGGTGGTGATCTTTAAAATAAGCTCATGACTATAAGACCATCTCACTTTTGGGGGTTCAGAAAAACAGTGTTTTCCAAAATGGCTGCGTTGGTCCCGGACGAAGACAAAATATTTTATATTCATTTTTCTTTTTCAAAACATATTCTTCCCTCTGAAATTCAAGAAGTCGGCCGTAAATAACGCGATTCACATGAGAATTTAGGCCTATTTTGACTGATAAAAAGACAATTTTAGACTAATTTGGGCTCGGGAATGCATTTCTAGCGTCCTTTGGTACTTTTCTAAAGAGCTGGATCGTACACGTGTGTCGAAACACAAACTGTACACTGACAGTATTCCTCCCTGACGTCAACCTTGTCAGAGACTGTTATGGGAGGCGGAACAGCAAATGAAGGATATATGCTCGAGAGTGCTCAACCATCCAGTAGTCAATGGGGATTTCTAATTGTTTTCGTGAAAAAAAGGACGGGACTATGTGTTTTTCTGTGGATTGTGATAAAAAAACGTAATGAGGTCACCTTGATGATTAGTCTGCTTATCGTTTGCCTAGAACTGATGATTTTCTGGACTATGATGCTCGATGTTTTTTTATGCTTCAGTTACCGTCTTGCTACCGACAAGTGAAAATAAAACACATGGATTTAACGAAAACAGCATTTAAATACGAGTTCCGAATAATGTGTTTGGTCCTCCATTATATGAAAGATTAATTAGGCTTGCAGGTTTACAATGGGAAAGCTATTTGGTTATTAAGACGATTTCATATTTTTTGGCAGCAGGTTTGAGGAAGAGGTGGATTTATTAACCAGAGTAGGCTACTTCCTGCATGTTGATGAAATCAGGACAAAAACTTAATCTTTACCAAACAAGTTCAATTTATTCCAAAGGAGAGTTTTATTCTTAGGGTACGTTGTTTCTGAAGAACCTGTGTACACTGATCCTGAGAAGATTGTGTCTGTAGAGTTGTGTCCAGTTCCAAAGTGGTATGAACATATAATAATGAGAGAAAATTTCATAACTCAAACATGCTCTTTTAAACGCGCGTTTTAGCTTATCCTTCGCGTAGAGAAACGTAAATACAAGATGCCAGTGATTTTGGCCTTGGCAGGGTACCAATGTTGAAAAGAGCTTATGCGAGACTAGTTTAGCTTTGCCAATAGATATTAGTTCTCCCCAATTGAATATTGAGTATATTGAGTATATAGCATATCATATTACGCCTTTTCTCAATTGATTCTAAGGCACATAGAGCGCTAACCATCGAGAATAACTTAGCAAGGTCTGTTAGCATTCAAATTCCAACTCAGTCTCCTGGGAGATATACAGCTGAGCTGCCACTTTGAGGCGCATCAAGCTATTTTCATTTCAAGCAAATTCGCCTTATGTGCCAAGTACTCACACATTGTGGATTTTCTAGGGTCCCGCCGGATGGAAACTGTGCCTATGTTCATTGAGGTTATTTACGTCCAACTCTAGGTCAGTCAGACGAGCCATCTGATTTACGTGGCTCTCCAAGCCCCACGACACGACATCGCTGCACGCATGTTCTAGTTTATACAGCACCTGGTGGTCCCAGGCGGTCACTCATCCAATTATAGATCGGGCCCGGCGTCTCTTTAACTTCAGTGATCGAGTCGACACCGATGAGCTACCGCCATATTCTGTATAATGTCTGATGAACACTTCTGCTAGGGAGCAAAACAGGCACATCTGCACAGGACTGTGACCAGAGAACAACTGACCAGAGACTCACTTTACAATACCGAGTTCTGGTGGCTGGGGCCGAAAACACGTTGCTATTGGCTTTACCATCTAAATCACTACAATACCCGGTACCAAAGATGCGGGAAGGTCAGGAGAAGCTGATTACCAATACATGTATGTCATTCGCACAAGTAGTTTTTACAAAAAGTATCATTTCGAGTAGCACAGTACTTACAATGCTTACTGTGCTACTCAAATGGTACTTTCGGTGATGGTTGTGTTTTTCCCGGTATTCCTTGTATGGCAGAGTTTCCGCAATGGATGGGGGGTGGTCCGGTCCCTTCTGAGCAACAACAGGGGTTACCCCCTTCCCCCTTTGTTGGCAAAAAAATGATACATTCATATATTCCACAATTGTTGGTCATTTCAGTTAAAATAGACGTCTGCCATGTGAAAAAACCTGAACCTGGCAAATTACTTGGTAGTAATTAAAGTTCTGGGCAATTACTATTTTCAAATGGAGCACAGAACTGGACGTCTTCAAAGTAATGCTGTAGAATCTCGTGCAAGAAGTGTAGAATAGTTGATGAAGTGCAGAATGATAACACCTTTCGTGATGGACTATAGATCGATACATGTAGCTGAACGAATGATGAATTGAGGCAGATGCAGCTGGCTTACAGTTGCCTAAAGCAGCTCCTTGGGATGACATTGATTTTCGTTTTTAGTTTTGTAATGAAGTAGTGTATCCCCCAGATCATGATGTTATTTTTTTCAGAGTTTTTAGATTTGTTTAAATATTTTATATCAACATTTCTATGAAACCGCTTAAAACACAAACAAACGTTTTGTATACCTAAGCACATGCTAAAGGGCGGTTGAATGTTCCTACAGCATTGGGCCACATGTTAATGCCGTTGGCCCAGCGTTGGGCAGACAATCAGTGTTGCAGGTGTATCACCCCATGTCCTGACTACAAGACACTAATTAGCGGCGATTGCTCTGATCTCACCGTCCAAGGCGTGTGAAAATGTGGTGTAAAGTGTTGTATATTGCTGACTTGTTTTGTTTACATGGCAATATACGACCTGGAAATAAAACTATTTCACTCTTTTTTCGGTGCTTTATAATTGTTTTTTGACTTTTTTGTATTTTTAGTTAAGATATGTAGGCTATATAGCTTCATAAAAATAAATTTTCAAAATTGACAAAATTGAAAATGTCTCATCCCAAGGAGCAACTTTAAGACTTAAACTATATGTCTAATCTATAACCCCTGTTAGGTTATTATGGCATGAGGCATCACTTTATGGTCAAAGTGTTGTGTTATGATCACATAATTGTTAGGTCGGCTTTCACAGAGCCATTTTTGACCCATCGCAATAGCTAGGACCTAACAAGTGGTGTCAGAAGTGGGATTGTTAAAGCCGACCTAACAAAGAGCATTCAGTAGTAGTAGTAGTAGTAAATCATTGCTTTACGTCACTTTTCGGCACAAATGGTCTTTTAAGTGACTTTGTAATACGATAAAAACGTTGCAGTCAATTGATGAGATGAATGATGTACAGATTACCCAAGTCTCCGGCCGTCTGGGCATATCTGGGGGTAGATCCCCTAGACATGCTCAGAGCCCCTTATCGGGCGACCGAAGGAAAACGATCTCAATAACCCACCATGCCCTATCACCCCCACACCCACACAAAGAGCATTCAGTAAAAACCGGCAACGATGTTATAGGTTTAAAGTTTAATATATACAATAAACCGCGGCGGTACAGGGTGACGGTAAGTGTGAGAGGTGAATTTAATGTTAAGAGTCTATGGCGCCGGCATTGACTTCAGATAATGGTGGATTGTAGGTTGTCTACGTCTTGAGGTTGAGTGGCCAGTCCGAATCCGCGCGGATTATTAGAAGGGGGAATACAAACGTCTTACCGGAGTTTTTCAGTTCATCGCCATGATATCATGGATGGATTTTACTGGCCATTGAAATAGTGAAGATTAAACCGTCGACATGACGAACAAATTCAGAAGATCCTCTTTCTGAGAGGGGGGAGGTTAGAGGGGGTAAACATTGCAAATATTGCAAGAAGCCAGGTCATGTATTGGAGGATTGCTGAACGTGAAAACAAAAGTAACATGATGATAGTATCTGCATCACCTCAAAACACAAACTGTGATGGGCTTGATAGTGAATGTCTAAACTAGTCATTGTCGGAATGGTCTTCTAAAGTGACAGATAACTGCTATAAGCCTTTTATAACTCAGGATAAGGTTAACATTCCTGATGCTAGTGCTTCAGAGGTAAAATAAATATCTATTTTAGGAGATACTGGCGCATCAGAGACTGTGTTACGAGAGGGTGTTTTACCTGTGTCTGACGAGACGTATAATGGGGTAAATATTCTCTTAGAAACTATTGGGGACACTGTTCATAGCGTGCCACTTCACAAAATTCACTTATCTTCTGACTTAGGATCAGACCTAGTGACTGTTGGCATCACGTCGGCCTTGCCATTAGATGATGTTTCGTTGTTATTAGGAAATGATATTGCAGGCGAGAGGGTTTTTCTAAATCCTCAGCCACAGCATTCCTGAAACAAGAGTAGAGACTGGAAAGATCCAGGATGAATTTCCTAATATATTTCCAGCATGTGTTGTAACTCGAAGCATGTCTAAACATGACACGTCTAAACATGATAATCCCATTAATGACAATTACGATATATCAGAAATGATCATGACCGATCTTGATTCAGATTGTGATCTCACTTCAAGTAATGATGATGAAAGAGTTACACAATTAAATCTACGTTCAGACATCATTGATGGAGAATCTCTCATTTTTGACAAGAACATGATAACTCGTGCTGTCTCTGAAGACGAAGCCCCAAAACTCCCTACTTGCTTCTTTTTGAAATCTGGAGTCCTGTTGCGTAAATGGCGTCCTGTGGATATTGCACCGGAATATGAATGGGAGGTCTGTCACCAAATTGTTGTTCCTTCCAGATTTAGATCCACAATTTTGAGTTTTGAGTCTCATGAGAGACCAATGGCTGGATATCTGGGCATTAAGAAGACATGTGCTCGTGTTCTTCGTCATTTCTATTGGCCTAAGTTGAAACAGCCTGTTAAACTATACTGTCGAAAATGTCACACGTGCCAAATTATCGGGAAGCCTAACCAAGATAATGGGGAAACTCATTATTGATTGTGTAGGCCCATAGCCAAAAACCAAGTTCGGAAAAAGGTTCCTTTTAACTGAGATGTGTAGTGCGACTCGTTTCCCGGAGACATTCCATTTGAGAAACATTGTGTGTGAGGCTCTAAAGGGGTTTTTCTGTACTTACGGATTTCCCAAGGTCGTACAAAGTGACCGCAGAACGAATTTTTTGGCCAAACGCTTTAAGCAATTATTGTCAGAGATGGGTGTTGAACAAATGAACAAATGTTTATCACCCGCAGTCACAGGGTGCTTTAGAGAGGTTCCCCCAAACTCTAAAAACTATGTTACGTAAATACTGTTTCGAGAATGAAAGAGATGGGGATCAAGGGGTTCCCTTGGTTCTATTCGCTGCTCGTGGGAGTGTTCAAGAGTCACTCGGATTTTCTCCATTTGAGTTGATTTTTGGACATTCGGTCAGAGGTCCTCTCAAATTAATGAAAGAACGCTGGTTGAGTGAAACACCACGATCTGACCTTCTCACTTATGTATCAAGTTTTAAATCAAGATTCTCAGAAGCATGTAAAATTGCTGATGATCACTTAACAAGTTCTCAGGCCAAAATGAAGGTTTGGTATGATAAAAATGCTAGGAAAAGAACTTTTAAAGCTGGGGATCAGGTTTTAGTCTATATGCCGGTGTTGGACATCCTTTACATGCTAAATACAATGGTCCGTAAGTGATAGAACGTGCCGTAGGAGATTTAGATTATGTGGTAAAAACTCCTGATAGACGTAAAAAGAAACAATTGTGTCACGTCAACATGTTGCAAATATATCATACTCGCCCTGACGTTGTAAAATATTGCAACAGTTGTTTCAGAAAACGAACAAAAACATAAAGATTCTTATGTATCTGAAATGACTGGTAGTACCTTCAGGTTACAAAATTCTAGTGTAATGGAAAATTTAGTTTGCAATAAATTGTCCCATCTTGCACCAGCATTGCGAGAAGATGTTGTAAAACTAATTATCAAGTATAAGTCACTATTTCCTGATGTACCAGGAAGGACAACAGCTGGCCATTATGATATTGATGTGGGTAACTCAAGCATCATAAAACAACATCAATACAGAGTAAATCCAGTAAAAACACAAATTTTTGCTAGTGTAGTAGATTGCATGCTCACCAATAGCATAATCGAGCCGAGTTTCATTAGCTGGTCTTCGCCATGTTTGTTAGTGCCAAAATCTGATAAATCCTATCGCTTTGTCACTGATTTTCGTAAAGTAAACACTGTTACCAAAACGATTCATTTCCAGTGCCTAGAGTAGATGACTGTGTCGATTCTGTGAAACGCAGTGACGTAACTCGGTGAAAACAAGGTTATATAACACCCCCTCCCCCATACTTCAATCTGTGAAACGCAGTGACGTCACTCGGTGAAAACAAGGTTATATATAACCCTCCCCCATACTTCATTGTATTAGCCAGCTCGGTGAAAACAAAGGAGGTCGAGGTCATTGAGTTTCACAGAATAGGGTTTGCCATGCCCGTTACGTAACGAAGTTCGATCTCTTAAACATGTTAAAGGGACACTGTTGAGTTGTTATTTCAAAGACTAGTTGAATTTAATTTGACTGTTGATCTTGCTAAGAGTGAAATAGGTCATGCGACTGTCATTTTTCTAGGTCATGTAGTCGCCCAGGGCCAAGTTTCACTAGTGCAAGCTAGAGTCGAAGCCATTTCCAAGTTACCTCTGCCCGTTAATAAGAAAGAGGTAATGAGATTTTTAGGAATGACAGGTTACTACAGGAAATTCTGTCCTAACTTTGCAGATGTGGTAGCGCCTTTAACGAATCTCCTAAGAAAGATGACAAAATTTCGATAGTGTAATCTATGCAAGGCGGCTTTTAAAAAAAATAAGCATGTTTTGATGAGTTCGCCAGTTTTGCAAGCTCCCGATTTCTCAAAACCTTTTAGCCTTGCAACTGATGCTAGTGATGTTGGCTTTGGGGCTATGTTGACACAGAAAGATGATAGAGGAGTAGATCACCCTGTAGCATAATATTCAACATGTTCAAAGAAGCTTGATAAACACCAGGGTAATTACTCTACTAATATACTATCTAGAGAAAGAAGCTCTGGCATTGCAGCGCTCCTTAGAACATTTTGAAGTTTACCTACAACCTTCTCCTCACACCGTAGAGGTCTACACTGATCATAATCCATTGACTTTTGTTAACGAGTTGCAAACCAAAAGTAGGAGGCTACTGAACTGGAGTCTTGCAAGAGTACAACCTTAATATCAACTATATAAAAGGCATAGACAATATAATACCAGATGCACTATCGCGTAGCTGTTTCATATTTCTACAGAATATTCCCGCATGAACTTGTTTTGAAATATACAAATCATTTAAAAGCGTCATTTCATTTTTCGCTTTTTCTTAAAGAGGGTAGAACTGTTATGATCACATATATGATCACATAATGTAATTAGATAGTGAATACATAGTGGTTAGCCAACACTGGCCCAACGTTCGCTGACTACATTTAAATATATACTTTAGCCAGGATTGGCCCAACGTTTGAGATGTTGATGTGATTGTCTTCACGCCGCATACACTTTGTCGATTCCGTGGTTGACTCTGCTTACGTTCTTTCAGCACCGTGGTTGTACAACTTCTGTGTACCCTCATGCAGTCCCATCTGGTCCAGCATTGTGTGAACATTCTCATTGACTCTCTCAGTCCATTTCTCGGACGAGAAGCGAGACCAGAAGATGTCTTCATATTTAGATTAGTCACATTACATGCAGTCAATTATGACTGGTGACCTTACACAACACCAGTGGTGCCTCAGAGCTTCTGCATTTGTTCGTCATGTCGACGGTTTAATCTTCACGATTTTACTGGCCAGTAAAATCCATCCATGATATTATGGCAATGAACTGAAAAACTTCCCTTTCTAATAATCCACACAGATTCGGACTGACCACTCAACCTCAAGACGCAGACAACCTACAGTCCACCATCATCTGAAGTCAATGCCAGCGCCATAGACTCTAGCATTAAATTCACCTTGCACAATTACCGTAAACCTGTGCCGCAGCAGTTTATTGTATATATATTAAATTTTAAAACCTATAACATCGTTGCCGGTTTTTACTGAATGCTCTTTGTTAGGTCGGCTTTTACAGTGCCATTCTTGACCCATGGCAATAGCTAGAACCTAACATGTTGTATGTAGATTAGGAGTTACTTCACTTAATAAAGCTAGAGTGGGAGTTACTTCAGCTACAACAATCTGTTCTATATTGCATACTTCAAGGAGACAAGCTTAATGTTTTGTTCTACAACTGATAGTGCCTGATTCCTTCAAACGTTTTATGATTCTTTAAGTGTTGCTGGAGGTCATCTGGGTAAAATACTCAAAAGATTTAGTAAAACAACACTATTATTTTTTCACATTACCAACGAGACATAGATCAGATGGAAGTCCTGTAATCCAAGAAAACCTACACACCCTGAACGATCACCTTTGGATCAATATAAATATAATGTTGGGTGTCCTATTAGAAAGGATAGATACTGATGTTTTAAAATATATTACCAGTACCAATCAATTACAAGTGTTCCTTCATGGAAACATATCCTGGTGTGTGGAGACTATTTTAGTACAAGAACCCTGCGGTTCTGAACATTATTGAGAGCAATTTTTTTGCATTAGCGGAAGTTGATATTTATATTAAGCAATGGGCCATGTGAAATGGTAATCAAAACTAATATATTTCCCGCCAATACAGCTCAGCAGATACTATGTTAAGCTAATGTTGGCTTAAGGCTGGTACAGCGTCGTATGAAGTGGTCCAGCATTGACACAATCTTGACACTGTGTGCAGATGTGTATTGCTAGCTTCAAATCACCGTACCAGATAGCAATATCCTTCTAAAGATACGACTTTTTGAAATTAGCTGTTCACAGACTGTGTCACGTCTGCAGATGTCTGCCGGCCCTGCATTGACAAGATACGACTTTTTATGTTTCCACATCGTTGGGACGCATATAAGATTATAGTAGCTGAAAAATGCTTTCTGATATAACTATTTTTACTGTATCCTCAATACTTTTTCTGTTATTAATTTAAAACCATGTTCAAATTGGGTTTTCGATTTAAATATTTATTTATTTACATGCGCTGCAGTTAACATCCAATGCACCCTTGGCGTTACAAGGTGCATTACACCACTAATTAGCAGGGGTCAGCAGTGTCCGTGTGTCTGCTAGTTGTGATAAACATCCCACTTCAAACACCTAACTTTTTCAATTATGGTCGTACGGACATGTAATAAATATCACCAGAAAACTAAAAAATAAATTAAATAAAAATAAAATAAATTAGATAATGATAGCGTCTAAACTCGCAAAGTTATTGATTTGGAAAATAAGGCAGGGTATAGCAGTTTATCAGAATGAGAATAAACGTAAACGGGTCCGATGCCGCCATTGATGACGATGGCCCATAATTAGAACAACACCGCACCAACGTCTGGCGCCATCATATTCACAGCCACGTGCATTACAGTGCCTGTTTAACTCCAATCTTGGTCAACATAGAAGACGCCCGCCTCGTCTGTTTGCAATTGAATATTGCATTGAGAATACAGTGTACATCCATAACATTTGTTTTAAAATTTTTATTTAGCAATGTATTATCGATCAATCCTAGAGTTTCGGGTTGAGTTTGAGTGTAATGTGTGTGACACATTAACAGAACCATAGCGTGCATAGTGTCAGCCTTGATCTCTCACAGCTATTTTAAACACCTGATGTCGGCACCTGGATTAAGTAGCCTCTACTAGGCTGTACGTTGAGTTGTGTCAAAATGACGGCTGCTCGTCAGCATTACTTACAGCATAAGTGATGACTGCATGGTCATTGCACTGACTCAGTGATCATTGAGTCAGACAGATTGATCAGCGTTTCAGCCATAAATATAGCGCCGCTGTTAAATATCACCCACGCGCTCTAAGATTAAAAAAAAAGTGGCGTGGTATCGTCCAATGATCTCAGTACACATATATAATAAACCAGCCCCTACTGCGTCTCCCTACCTGGCACGTTTTTAGGGATAATAAGGTACATTGTCTAGCTGGCCCAGAATGGAAAACTAGGACTCAGTATTCAGCCTAGTCTTAACTTTTGATGGGTCGACATCAATTGAAAGTAGCTGTCACAGTCAGTGTCACATGTTTTGTACTGCAAAGCATAGGCCTATATTGAAATGTGGAAAAAACATTGCCACGATTCTTATGAAAACACAAGCCACTCCCAGTACTTCTAAATTACGTGTGTTACCGTTAGAACCGGCAATTAACACAGGCTGTCAACTGCGCTCATCAGACTGTCACAACGAAAATGGAGGTGTTTAAAGGGTGCTGTCTTAAACGTCAAATTCGGCCCATTTTACATTTTTTCTGGAGTTTTTTCACCCTTCTCAGATACGACTACCCCTTTGATGCGACTTTGGTTCGCTGGCAGTATGAAAGTCGTATCAGAGGGGACTACTGTACTGTGCAAGCAAAAAGAAATAATAAAAAATTACTTTCGCTTTGTGGTGTCTTCCTATTTGCGCTTTAAATATAGCTAACTGACCGATTTTGTAATATAATGGCTTTTAATAACAGTTTTTCATCAGATGATTTTTGAAGAAAAAACGTGCCAGATATTACTTAAAGGGAAACCACACATGCTGCAAATTGTATGCAGCAGTGTAAGGGTTAATATTCACCATACTTTGTCCTTTTTACATGTAAAATCGTCGAAATGAAAAAGTTAATTTATATATAACGGGCATTATGTTTCTGTATAACCACGTGCATTGATTCACAATAACCACTGGGCCAACACTAGCCCAGCATTGGGGCAATGAGTTGTGCTTGCCGGGTGATAGCTGATCAAAGGCATACCACATCTGGCTTCCTGTCTCTGTACAGTTGGTTCGATCCTGACTTAAAAATTGATAATTTCATCAATATTGGCGCTAAGGAAGTCTGTAATATATCAATGTTGAAGAGTTTGAGCTGAAAAGAACAAATATATATCTTGAATCCTGATATATTTACAATTTAAATAGATTTTGTTCACAGTCGGAAGTGAGAGGGTGGCGGGTCCTCACGTATTACACAATCACAGTTAGCCTGGAGCCGGGTGTGTATCATGTGTATACACTGACATACACAGCCACAATTAACAAACAGTAGCTGCTTACATTACAATTAAGTAGATACTGCTTACTGGAATGAGTTCCAATAATGTAAAAATGGATGGAGTGCGTTGGGATGCCCAACCATTAGGTTGTTGCTGTTGAAAAAAAAGATATGTAGGTTTGGGACACCGAGACAGCTCCACAAAGATCAAAGGAGAAACTTCAAAATAATACTGTTCAAAGTAAGTGTGAGAAGCTCGAGATTGCAAAGACACATACTACGACACTGAAATCTCAAGGTGATGGTATGGTGGAGCGCTTTAATCATACCTAACATATGTAGTGAAAAATAAAACCATTTTAAAACCAAAAATAAGAGATGGCGCTGTAAAATGAACTGAAACTTAGCCATATTTTTACAATAATATTAATTTAAATTACAAAAGTCATTAGTAGACGTTTTTTGTAGCCTTAAATTGAAATATTACAGTCAAGAATTCTATAAGAAAGGGCAGGCTACTTTTGCATTCACTGTGACTGAGGTAGGAATTGAGATTTAAATTGAGGTTCAATAGTCTATACACGAATGCAGAATACGTAATCAGAGAAGATCTTATTCATGCAGTTTAATAACTAATCAAATATGGATTTGATCATGTTAGCTACATATTTTTACATCTGTGCTAAAGGAAAAATCTACAATCAATAAAAAAAAAATTAAATCAAATGTTCCCGGTTAAAAATTTAACTATAACCAAAAAACATACTTGCAACATGGACATCTGCCGGAGGACTGGAAATGATCCCAACAGCCGTTTTAGCAAGGCATTCATATTTCCCCTCATCATTTTTATCATTGTCCTTGCGCTTGAAAACCCTACGAATCAGTAGGGACCCATTGTTTAGTACATGCCTCCTTCTTTCATTAAGTAGTTCACCATCTTTCAGCCATGTAATGTTCACAGCAAGCCCATTGTCATCAACAGCAGAGCAAGGTAGCAGAAGCTGCTGATTGCGCACAACAATCACATTTTTGGGCTGCTCTACTAAATGAAGTCCTGGTTTTGGAGGCGGTTCTTCAACTGAAAAAAAATACAATGATCAAACATGTGAAAGATTGATTTCAAGAGATAATACTTGTAAGTGTCATATTGCCGATGTGATACATAAGGTATAATTAGGTCAAACATATATATTTGATAATATGGCTTACAATTTTTTTTAATTTTCTTTTAAATCATTATTTTAGCAGATTTAAAAAATCATTGTTATGAGGAATTAAATGTGTGTTTAACATCAAAAATTACAAATATAGGTGCAAAACTAAACCAAATATGAGGAATATTCAACCACTTGAAGTAAACTGTTGCGGGTCAGGGTACATAAATCATAATGTACTGTACATCAAATTTATTTATTGATGCTTTAGGCATAATTTACATTATTAATTAAATATATAAATGTACAAGGATGACAACAGGTTAAGGAAAAAATCTTGAATTATTTTGAAGGATCATTAGGCTTCAAGAGCTAAAGTTGGACAAACATTCTATTCTGTGCATTTTGTATTGTTCTGGTATTTGAATCTGGTTCTGGTTCTAATCTTTGAATCACATTCTAGAAGATAATTTGTAATAATCCTTACACTGCTATGGGCGGCCATAATCGCCCAAATACACCAAGCTCAGCCTGCTGTGGGGTGACCAAAGTTGCCAATAGGGTCTAAATCCAGAATTTTTTTTTTTAATAAACAAACCTGACCACAACAAACGAACCTGTATGCAAAATAGGCAGCAGTTTTAACACACAAACCAGTTCTAGGGACAAGAGAGTATGTACATGTTAAAGTTGCTGAGGAGGGGGGGGGTTTGAGGGGGTGGTGGTGAAGGGCGCTAGCCTTGTTCAAGATTATGGGTTCAAGATTATGGGGCCAAAAAAAAATATGTTTGTCTCCGATTTGTTGTCGTTTTAACCAGTGGGTAAGTAGGAAATTTTATTTTTTATTTTAGTTTTTGTCACTTCAACCAATTGGTAGGTAAGAATTTATTTTTATATTATTTGGCCCCAAATTCACTTCCATGCATGTCTTATCTGTACATTACGTAGCGATTTTTGTTTTTTGGATAATTTTTTACCCCCCCCTCTTCTTTTCGTAATGTTTTAAGAGTTACTTAGATTACAATCAGTAAATCATCCATCCCTTAACTTATGGATTCCCTAGAAAAAAAAAAAAGTTTTTTTATAAAATAAATTTGAGTCGCATATGTTTTGATAGGGTCGGTCAGAAATCGGAAACAAACAATATTTTTTTTAGTCCTGGGAAGTGAGGGGCTTTAGTCAAGTTCAAGTTTATGGGGGGTAGGTGAGGGGCATCAACCATGTTCAAGGTGAGGGAAAGGGGGTGAGGAGTGTCGTCATGTTCAAGGGGATAGGAAGGGCGTCAGTCATGTTCAAGGTGATGGGAGGGGTGAGGAGCGTCAGCCATGTTCAAGGTGATGAGAGGGTGGGGGGTAAGGTGTGTCAGCCTAATAAAGGTAATGGGAGGGGGTGAGGGGCATCAGTCAGGTTCAAGTTGAAAGGAGAGGCGTCAGTCATGTTCAGTCACGTTATGGGAAGGTAGGTGATGCCCAGGGTGTTACTTAGCCATGTTCAAGGTGATGAGAGGGGTGGTGTCAGTCACGTTCAAGGTGATGGGAGGGGCGTCAGTCAGGTTTAAGGTGATGGGAGGGGTGAAAAGCGTCAGCCAAGTTCAAGGTGATGGGAGATGGGTGAGGTGCGTTAGCCATGTTAAGGTGATGGGAGGGGCGTCAGTCATGTTTAAGGTGATGGGAGGGTGTGATAAGCGTCAGCCAAGTTCAAGGTGATGGGAGGGGGTGAGGGGCGTTAGCCATGTTAAAGGTGATGGGAGGGGTGTCAGTCATGTACAAGGTGATGGGAGGGGTTCGAGTCAGGTTGAAGGTGATGGGAGGGGGGTGACTGGACGTCAGCCATGTTTAAGGTAATGGGAGGGGGTGAGGGGCGTCAGACATGTTAAAGGTGATGAGAGGGGGGGGGGGTAAGGGACATATCAGACTGTTGACAATTAAAACTGAGCCAGGAAATGATAAAACGGAGTCCAAATTTACTTATTCTTGGGCCAGGACAGGGTCTGGGTTCCTCCCACAATGCAATTTGGTGGAATCTGGCAATATTTGTCTACATTTTGGCTGGAAATAGGCCGTCCAGAAGATGGCTGGACAGGTCTCTGGCTAAGTCCTTGCCTGTTGAAGGTGATGGTAGGGGGGTGAGGGGCGTCATGCAGTCATGTTCAAGGTGATAGGAGGAGCCCCTGGTGAAAGTCATGCTCAGGTTGAGGAGGGGTTAGGGATTAACAGAACAGTGCTGATGGAGTCTAGTGCTGTGGGAGTTTTCAACTTCAGGTTTTAGTTATGAGCTACTGCTAGTATTGGCCTGTTTACCATGCAGAGCTCTAGATAATTTTTTGGTTTGAGGAGTATTTCACTCATTGAAATGGGTGATGAGGAGTGAAATATGATAAAAAAATAAACGAGGAGTATTTCTCATACAACAACATGAAAGCTTTATTTACATCATTTTTTCTTACAGTCACATAGTTCTCTTCACGTAAAAACTACAACAATCGTTTCATTTTTCTGGGGTTTTTTACTTTGATGGGTAATTTAATAGTTTTTATGAGTAATATTACTCCTCAGATTTTCTATTAATGAGTATTTGCTGTTTTTACATGCGTATTTTACTCATATACGCATGTTATCTGGAGCCCTGCCATGTTTACCCTCCATTGAATTTCAGACCATGGCCCGGGCATGGTGACAGAAATACTGTAGCCTATTTCATACAACTTTTTATTTTGATACCAGCTATGAATATATCACCGGTATTTATGCATTTTAGTACCACACTTGAAGATCTAAGGCTATTTAATATATACCAGTACGAGTATTGAGAACTGGAATTTGTGAGTTTTAATTTAAATAGGCTACTAGCTCTAGCAGTTCATTAGGCCTACAAATTCTGTTATAATTGTGTCATAAAGACATAATACAAAATTTAAATCAATGAGGGTACCATGGGTATGCCTGTCGTAACACAATTATTTATTATTGATAGGCCTAATCACTGATAATCATTTATTCATGAGATTTATTGCAAATATGAATATTGGGGGGGGGGGGGGTTTACCAGGGCAGGGGTGTATGACATAAAATGTGCCCCTCGGCTGGATTGTGGGGACTTTTGTGTTTTTGGGACACCCAAATCACAACCCAAATCCCCCACAACTGACATAGGCTCATAGCCCCGCTGTGGGGGGTGTGACTGTGACTGCATTTAGGATAACTAAGCTAAGTATGCTTTATTTAGTGATTATAGCAATGAACCTACTTAAAACAGTTAACTGTCTTAACTAAGTGAATTCACATAGCCTACAACTGTCTTAGTCTTAGACTTAGCTAAGTCACAATCACATTCCCTTAATTTTATCATGTTTACCAATTATGTTTTTTAGAAAATTGTATTAGGGAAGATGTTACCTAAAAGTAAAAGCAACTACTACTACAAGGAGATTACATTTAGTGTTATTATAGGAACAACGGAGAAACGTCAGTAATCACTGGTATTGCCTTTAATACACAAACAAGCCCATATATACATTATACAACTGATATAGACTAGTATATTTTGTGAAAAGGAACAGTCATGAGAAAACAATAAAAATGGTGTTAAAATAGTGCATTAAAATAGTGCATTAAAATGTAAGTGGACGGCCCACTGAAAGGTCAATTCAGTGGCAACATTTGACCCCGATAACCAGTGACCGATCCTCACACAAGTCCACTGAGCACTCGCGGCCATCTTGCATTACTTGCCCACTGGCTGTCGAAAGGCACACAAATAACAACACAAGCATATCCGTCGTTGAAGAAAGCAAAAAATGATCACTCACCTAGCGCAAGGACATTTGCTAAAACTAACGTACTCCACGCGATGAGGTAAAAATATTTCGCCGCCATGTATACGCACTCATTGGGAAAACTTTCAATAAAATCCCTGTGTACAATTCTGTCCTGTCTAGTAATCTGAGTATGAATACAGTCATTGAACCGTACCACCGCCAGTAATTACTTTAGCTTTGCGCCAGGCTGTTCCGAGCAACGGAAGCTATCCTACCTTTACATGCTCATTTATTTGTTTTAGGTAATTTTAACTTTCACATATTTATTAATTAATAAGACACAATATGTGCGTAATGTTTATAATGTATATATGACTATAACATAAAACGGATAATCACATATCATATTTTTCGTATACGTTAAAAACAATAGCACACAATCGGGGAGAAACAACAACTGTATCCGCTCATTATTTACAGCTATACAGATGGAATCTCCAGTACACGGCCACAAACCAAAAAAGTTGTTCCCATTGATGAACGAACTGGCAGCACGTGCGCGGTAGTACTATATAAGTACCTACTTCAATTGTGGTACCGGTATCTACATATTATGCAATTGTCAATACACATGATATAGCATAACAAATGATCCTGTCAGAGGCCTATATATATATATATATACCTATTTTTAGGAAACGAAAGTCGCGTTATAAGTTGATTATAACTAAGATGTGTATAGGCTACGTATCGATCTGATGTTGGCCGAGTGTTGGGCCAGCGTCGTACATCTCTGAGACCATTCAATTACCAAGCGATTGATATACCAGCGAACACGATACCTTCATTCTTATCATTCTATGTTAACCCAATGCTGGGCCACCGCTTGCGACGCTGTCCCAGCATTGGGCCGTCATAGAATCAATATATCGTGTTAGCTGGAATAAATAATAATAATAAATATTTTGAACAGATTATCAGACTAATAAATTGTCGCTGATCAAGTCATAAAGAGATTTGATCCGGTCGGAATTGAGCTATCCCAGCAGACACAAGAGTTAGACATTGAATCAATGTTGGTCCAACGTCGTAGACGGTGGACTAGCATTAAACATGTTAAACCAACATTGATTTAACGTCTTGTACGTGTCTGCTGTGTATTATTTATTTATTGGTCCGGCTCCTTCTGCAGAGTCTTTTATTTGATTTACAATACGAGTGACATGGACAGTTAGGCCCCTAGTTTAACAATTAAAAAACAATAATTAGTATTGGTATTAATAAAACAGCTAATAAAGGATCTACATGTTCTCACAGAAACTATTCCCAATTGTATTGAATGTAATGATATCCGTGGGCACCGTGAAACTTATATTATGTGACGTCACAATACTGAGCAGAACTGTGACTTCACATAGCTTCAAAATATACATTGTGACGTCACTATTGTATCACTGCATGCATGTCACCTAAGTAGGTCCTAGGCTTATCATTATAATTATGTTGGTATTAGTGACACGCTTGTAGTCTTTAGGCCATTAAAGTAATAGCCCTATAGGCCCTATCTATCTGAGATCCTGGTTAGGTAGTCTACATTCTTGGGAGGACTGCCGAGTCGAAACTTTATTCCCAACAACACTGTTGTTCGTTTTATTGTCCTGGATTAGACCAATATACTAGCCTACTGTACAACCTATAATAGGTCCACTAGTAAAAAACTTCGAATCCGACTAAAATCGATTTGTTCGTGTGTAAAATGTATCTAATTCATAAAAACGACACACAAAGTAAACAATACATCTGTAATCTGTAAATTTACGATCTAGGCCCCCTAAGGCTATATCTACATAATAGCGCGAATATTAAACCTGTTTTATATATTTTTTGATAATAGGCTATATGGACCTACTTAACAACCACGTGCACTGATTCAATTTGACCCCCCCCCTTCGTAACGCTTTTTAACGTTGTGTTGACTACGGTCCGTGATGCATCGCTTAACCCCCCCTCGCCCCTCTAGGCGTTACGTAATTGTTGAACGGCCCCTTTGATGTTGGTCTCAGGGGCGTGGGAAGCTATTATTTAGTTCCCTCTGAATTGGTATTGGCAGGTAGTATCTGCCGTATATAACAGATGAAATTGGAATAAACATTAGGCCTAATTGGCTTACGACGCCCTAGCTGACTGACATTTCGATGTGTTTTTGTTGGCATGATATTAGTATATGGGGTAGGCCTACTCTCTTTAGGGATGTTGCAAAGTTAAAAAATTCCAAACATTCAAAAATATTTGGAGGTGGGTGGGTGGGTCCAGGGCCATTTTGGATAGAAAATTGGAAAACCCCAATTTTTTGGGGGGATGAGCTCTATCCAATTTTTTTTATGTCTGAATTTTTTTAACTTTGCAAGGCCCCGTATCATTTACAGATTTGTTTTATGTTATCCAAGTATGTATAGGCCTACCAATATAGACGGCATATGGGCCTATTGCTCACTCATCCAAACCTAAAACTAAATTTCCCAGTCAAATGGTGACATCATTGTTTTCCGCTGAACACAATGTTGACACGCATATTAATTACCATTGACAAATAGATGTGTTTTCACAACCTGGCGTGCGTTTTTGCGACGGTGTTACCAATTTTAGTAGGCCTAATGTATGAGAATGTTCATATAATATTTTTTTAAATAATAAGTTAAACGAGATTGAACCTCGGACATGCATGTCCAAAATAACGAATACGGGAATAACTGATAAATTGGGCTTTCTGAACACTTGCTACGTTGCCACATCAACCCAAACGACTCACAATTCTAGTGTATGGAAATGTTCACATAGGGGCCTATTATGGACACATCATAAAATGAAAATAAAATTTTAGGTTTTGGATGATTTTTGACCTGATTGTGTCGCTTTAATTTTCCTTTTCTCCCTTACGTCTACTTCCTTTTCTTTTTTATTAAAAAAATGGGTCAAATTTCCAGAACACCGTATATAAAGTCAGTCCAAAAACTGATAACATTGCAAACAGTTCTTTCGTCTTCAACCTGTTCACACACAGTTTGAGGGTGGTCCACAAGAATTGGCATTCATGATATGAATTGTCTGTAGAACTATTAATATATATAGTTTGATAAACAAACTAGGTCTATTGGATGAGACCGCCCGCGGTTGGAGCTGAGCCATGGGTGTTGAAATATGGTATTTCAAACCATTCTGACATCAGAGATTAGAAATGCAGCGGGGGTTCACCTGAGCTACATATGTACCTGGGCCCGTATTCTCGTACAAGTTACGATATATCGTAGGCTTCTGATTGGTCGAGATGACCATCTCGACCAATCAGAAGCCTACGATATATCGTAACTTGTACGAGAATACGGGCCCTGATATATGTGTGGAGAATGAATTCAAGCCCGAAGTATGATCCTTATGAATCATGCGAGGACACCTAGTGAATGCAATAATTGGTGTAATGCATGACTTCGTAACATTTTATATAAAACTTCAAACAATCGACAGATTGTTTCGAAGAGACATGTTTGTTCAGTTTATGATGTCCTGCGTTAATTTAGGACGTATCCGCATATGTTCATCATCCTTGGTAGGCTACTTATAGTATAGGGTTAATAATTAACTTTGCTCCCTCTATAGACCTTGTATAACTATAAGCCTACGTGAATGTTTCACTTTTTATCTGATATTTTCGTTTTAATAAGGATTATATATAGCATACAAAGTGGTTTTATCAATGGTGTTTGCCGAAACATTGAAATGGGTTTATTAGAAACATAAAATTGGGTTACATTGTCATTTTGACACCTGCTCTACTCACATGTAGGCCAATTCACCAGGTGGCAACCGCAGTCTCTGTGCATTCTGACGCGGGCGACAATACCGAAACCTCACTTTGCAAGATAGTCGAAGGGAAATAATGATGCACCAAAACAAATTGCAAAAGTAATTATATGTATGCCAAGTGAATGCTTATTTCTCGATTGATTGATTGATTTATTCAGTATTGTAAGGCCATCGGCCCATAGTACAAACATGATATAAACAAATACAAATAATTGTATACACATAGTGGCCTACCTACATAGTCATGATAAATAAACTATAATTATGATCAAGTATCAGACAGAATCGCATCACGATGCTTGAAGAAATGATATACATATGGCGCTAATGGTTTGATTACATTTGGATCAGTAGAAGACATAATCATGATAATATTAACAAAATTTACACATTTTTTTCCAGGATAAATGATATGTATTATTCTCTGATATCCGAGTAAGATGGGCAGAAAAATACAAAATGGAATTCATACTAAATAATAAATAGACCGTCCTTGACACACAATAGACAAACACGTTTCGTTTTATTTCTAAAAAAAATACTAGTGTATCTATCTGTCTCTATTGAATGATTAGAACATCTTAACCTGCAAAATATTTCTGTGTTCTTCTTTATTTTTAAAATAACAAAATACGGTTATAGACCGAATTCTGTTTTAAACATACTATATGTAGATAACTTTTTTGTGTTTAATACTTCATTTCGCCATGATGTTGCAAACTTTTGTTTAACCCTGTCTTCAAAGACACACAATAACGCATTTATATCTTGTTGGGCCTACACCCTGTGCGTTCCAGACATATTCAAAACCAAATTCACATAATAATATTTTTATATTTGATTACAATATTTTTATATTTGATTACAATCATCCAGTCCCTGTAACATCCCATGCGGTAATCGATCACCAGACATTTAAAATATTTTTAACTAGTATTTTGCACATATCTTATAGTATATCACTACGAGAGGGTATATACCAAGCTCGCCTTTAACAGCAGTATACGATGTGTGAGCCAAGACCTAATATTCGTTTGTAGATGTAAAATTGTACGTATTCAATTTGATCACAGTATTCTTATGGGCATCTACATAACATATTAAAAAATCTAAGAAAATATAATTAGTGGAAAACCTTTTCTAGAGGGGGTGTTTATTTGGCATTAGGCATGCTCAGCATCCGAATTAACAGCATGTTTTTTTTGTTGAAATAATGTTTTACTGGCTATTTACAGGAACATTTTATTTATAAGTGAGTTTGTGAATTTGTTGTTAGTTAGAGACATTAGCCAATGGGAGATCCGAAGAAAATAATCATTATTTAAAAAAAAAACAGCCAGCATGCGGTTTCAGTGCATACAAAAGATTATGAACGCGTCGGCAGCATCTTCAAAGCCTGTATGAAATGCTTCCCTTCTTCGCACCTTCCGGACATAGATTGTACCTCAAATGTGTGTATATGAATTCAGAAGATGGCAAAGCTTCCTAAACAACACCCTGAAGTTCACCAGCACTTTAACCCTTTCAAGCCTGACTTTACATTATCATCTTCATCCACCACAAGCCGCGAATTGATGATACAGAGGAAACTCCCACTGGGTATTAATACTTTAAATAGTTAAGTAATAAATTAAAACACCATTTTCTATGACTTGATCTTTTCATTAAAATAAGCAAAACAGTTAAGCAGCTATAATAATTATTGTGACGCCCTGAAGGTCAACGCAAGCTCTACTTCCATAAATTTGTTATGACATTTATAAATCTAAATGCCATTCAGTTTCACGCGTATACATGTCTGGGCTCAGAAAACATAGGCCAGATATAGGTATGATCAATAATTAAGTTATGAAGCCGTTTCAATTGACCATGTTGACAAGAAACATGACAATTTACTCCACGGCAACGTGCAATACATCATTAGAACATAAATTAAATTATCTGTTATCAGGTATATTACATGTGTTGATTGGTAAATTATAACAGTAACGAACGACGCTTACGTGAACAAACCCCCTAAATATAGAGAGGTTAGGGGGTACCCATATAATAGCATATTTATATTATGAAAAACGCATGATGCGGGAACAGAAACCACATCTTTCTTAAGCCTGACACCCTAATAGACAATAAAAAAAGGTTTTCCACATGGTAACAAAGTGTTATCCCTAAGCCTATTTCTAGAGCACTTTTCAGATTCTCGAATACCCACGGGCACTATTGCATTCTGGGGAACACAGATCCCCCGTAGTTTAATAGTTGACTATGCCTTTGAACAATAATTAAAGTTATACTTAGGCCTACTAGGAGTCTGCAAGTGAAGCATTAATTGGCGGCTATTACGTACTTCAATGGAATTTTTTAAAAACAACACCACATTGTCGATTTTTTTTGAGAGAGGGGGGCTTCTTAAGAAAATAATTCTGGTGGAATATATTAACCCAAAATCAGCACCCGAACATGTCTTTCATAATTTGCAGGTAAATGTGCTTCAGCCTCCTGACTACCAGTGATACCATCCACTGTAGTATTGCTGTTCAAAATTAACGCTGTCCGTGAAATGGTTTGTACCCCTCGGTACGTTGGGCCCGAAGTGGTATTGTCGTCTCTGCCCTGGCGTCTCCGTCGCCGCCGCACGCAGCCATTTCGCTACTACACCAACATGGTGCATCAGTTTGAATTCATTATTCAATCAAACATTAAACCCCTCTCGGAAATTTATTTAACCCTATGTCAAAGTCATACGTCAAAGGTCAAGATCAAAGATTACAAAAAGTTTTGAGTATGGAGATGACCTGTTTAGATTTTTAGCACAGGGAATTATTGTTCTTGACCTGGAACTGCGAGAGAGTTTTTTTTACCAAATTCCTCTATAAGGTCGCTAGTAACACAAAAAGAAGTCTTAAGCTCAACTCGCTGGGGGGGGGGGGGATTGTACCACGCACTTTTTTGTGTCAGTGGAGATGTTCAGTGTGATAAAAAAGTACATACTTGATCGATTTGTATGACTTTTTGAGTCATTTCGTACAGGACTTCATATGATAAACCTTTATTTGATGACCTTGAACGGCGAATTTATAGGTCAAGGTCAAACATAAAATTAGCACTTTTTTATGGGTTTCTATTTATTTTCCTACTATGCAATACTGTACAGATATGGTAAAATCTTGGCCACTCTCTAGATGGGTGTGAAATTAAAAAAAAAACAGATTCCGATATTATCGAATTTGCATAAATACAAAATGACCGCCACCGAAAATGAAACTGAAGTCATAATACTGTTGACTACTGCCTCTAATTGGCCACATAGTTTTATACTTTGTTGTTACAATGTCAAGCTATGTCAGGTGTACCAACAGCTATTGCTGTTTGAGGTATTTTATTACTAAAATTATTTAGTCAAAGTCTACTAATTATTTACCAACATAAATTAACATTTACGACCATGCAAGATGTTATTTTTTTACACCTATGTCTAAAATGGAGTGGTGGGCTAATAGTACATTTCACAGTGTTTACGATAGTCTTTTATTATGGAGGTTTATTTTGCATTATTGGAAACAAATGTTTTGATATTATCTTATTTGCACAGATTCAAAATGGTCGCTCATGTATATCATGTGGTGGCTCATTTGGATTTGGTTCGGTTATGTACTGCAACTTGCTGACACGGAATTCGAAATTTCGACTGTTCCAGATGCTGATAATTATGGTTTAGCATGTATACAGCCCTTCAATATATTTAAATGTTTGAAGAAGTGTGTAATGCTGTCTAGATATGGTACGATGTATCATAAAATGACATTTATGTATTTTATCAACAGTGTTTGTAGACATAAATTGAATTATTTTTCTAAATTATCGCATGGTAATGCAGGCTTAATGCTGAATCTATTGGTTTGCTTGTTTTAGAACATTTTAAGTACGGCACACCGTCATCTGTTTTGCAGAATTTGTTTTCTACATATCAGAAAAAAATCCTATAGTGATGTCAAAGTATTTTCAACAGTAACGCCATGCGCTACGAAATATCCCAGTGATTGCATCTTGTCAGGGGCTGTGTATAGATACACAACTGACTGAAAATGGACTAGCAAATCAGAATCATTTATTTGGCTTCACATCGTTGCGGCCATTTTGGATTTATGGTAATTAGATCATTAATTAATTATTTGTTTAATAACCACTCATTTAGCTCTATAAAATATACATACGATATTGTATTATTTCAGTACCGTTTATCCTGTAAAACCGGTAAAAAGCGTACATTTTGTATTTGACCTATTAATTGACCTTGAGATGTCATATAAATATTTTGAATTGATCCACCAAATAAAACTCTATATAGATAAACCCTTAGTTTATTTAAATCAATGAATTCCAGGTTCTGCCATATTTTGAAATGCCCTGTGCTATTTCAGCATTCCACCGATAATCAAAATGGCTGCCACCTGGCGACTTTTTTTTATTTTTAACTTTCGATTTTTTTTCAGAATTCCATTGAGATCTGGCTATGGCTGTGGCAGCCATCTTGATTTTTTATTTGAAAAAATTATTGTTGACGCGATAACTTTAAAAATAGTTATTGCATCTCTCTAATTTTTTATGTGAAGTTAATCGTGAGTATGGAAATGACCTGATTAGAATTTCATCTTTACACCGATAATTAAAATGGCTGCCACCTGGCGACTAATTTTTTTTCGACTTATTTTTTTTGTCAGAATTCCCTTGAAACCTGGAAAAGATAGGTTTTCGGGGTCTGCGAATCTATTGGCATTGTCCGTTTTCATGTGAGATCTAAAAAAGGATACTCCAGCCATTTTGGTTTTATCAATTTTAATAAATCGTTCTTATTTTCAGTTAGATGCCTTGAAACCTGACATATATTGGTTTTTGGGGTCTGCGAGTCTATTGGCATTATCCGTTTTCATTTGCGACCCAAACCGAGGCTATAGTGGCCATCTAGATTTTATCATATATCTTCAATTATTTGCATATATAGTATTGGAAGCAGTTGTGTCTGACAGATTTTTTGTCTTTTTGAGTCACTGCATCTTATTATATAAAGCTGAAAATTATTGCCAAACTTGGATTCTTTTCTTTTCACTTGACAAACTTTTCAAACTTTCTGTTTGAACACTTGAGCATATGATATGGTGTTATATTGATACCGCGTCCCCTTCTTTTACAAATTCTTAGAAGCAAATACCGGTATTTAAAATGCTCTAGTACAAGTAAGCCGATAGATTCAGCATTAATTAAAGCCGACAGAGAGCGCATTGCGATCCGATAATATCAGTAAAAATTCAACGCATGTCAACAAGCAATACAATGGTATCAATATAACACCATATCATATGCTCAAGTGTTCAAACAGAAAGTTTGAAAAGTTTGTCAAGTGAAAAGAAAAGAATCCAAGTTTGGCAACAATTTTCAGCTTTATATAATAAACCTTCAAGGTCACAAACACAATCCACTAGCTTGGCTAGATATAAAACAATGAATCAATAAAAAGATAATTCATATTATTAAAAAATCTAGTTGTACATATTTGTTTTAATATTTAAATGGCGACACAAATAACTCTCCTAATACGTCTTTAATTAACATTTAAAAAACATAAATAATGTAAGTACTAATCACTTATATTACATCTAAAACATGTGCAAGTGGTTCGACGATTTTATTGACTCATATTTACTTTATTGAAATAAATTTGTGCGCGTGGGATATGAGTAAATATATCTAAGTTGAAGTAATTGACCATTGTGCGAAAATATTGTAGAAGGTGCATATTTGTCAGTTTATGCTAACATGTAAGTTCTTCTAAAGTGTTTATGGCTCGGGTAAATTCTCCCATCCAACGTCTTTTATAATTCACTCGTTGATCACCACAGGTTAAAATTTCATTATGATGAACCAAAACGGTTTTGTGGGGGATACATTGAGTTACTTGTGGACGACAACATTTTCATTTAATCATTATTCTACCATTATTCTCGAAATTATAGCAGAAATATATTGACATGGCTGTTCCACATTAAACAGTTTGTTAAATGGAATACCCAAATCATCTAATTCCTAAATGCGTTGCTCATTTTTTTGTGGATGACATATTTTGGGAGAGTCTGACTCCCCCAACTGTCATCATTCGTTTTGTTTTCTTTCCGTTGAGTGACTGTTTATTGGTTTTCGGTCCGGTCAATCATCAATCGTCATTAGTAGGTGCAATGCTTCAGAATGTGTGTAAAATCAGCTAAATGTAATATGGGAATCGACCATATAATATAAATGCCAATAATCGATTTTTGGGATATAAAGACATACTACTGGGTATACTGTATATAGGCCTATGAATATTTTCATGATAATGCATTTTAGAGTAAAGTTATATATATTCTCTGACACATATATAGCCGATTTTTTTGCAATTCTGTGGATAAGCGTCAAGGCCCCTGGGCCTCTTGTTTTCAGTTATATTGTCTCGGCCAAAAATAGTAAAGGTAATGATGTAGTACTATAGTGGTAAGTTCCATGTTAAAAAATAAATGTATATAAAACACTATAACATTGTGTCATATCAGATTCTCAAAAACTATCACTGGTATGTTCATTCGACCTATTGTCAAAAAGCCCAATACTTGCTGATAATACTCGATTACACTCAAGTTTAGACTGAAAAAAAGGTGATTATTCAGCGGTTTTATTATTTGGACGGACCCTCTCATCATCATGTCGCAAATACTAAAAAAAACATGAAATGAATGGGGCTTTAGGCCACCTTTGTGCACATGTAGGCTAAACCGGGCCAGGAGAACCTCCTGATGATGGTGAGATGACACTGCCCTCCAGACACAAGATTCGAAATTCGAGCCCTGACGGTCTGAGATCAAGCACGCTACCTCTTGGTTACGCAGGCTTCTCACAATATTGAATATTTACGAGTGGGCGGAGAAGAAACATTTTGTTTCTTTGAAACTTGAAGGCCAGAGTGGGGCTCGAACCCGCGATATCCGACTTTCCAAGCAGGCAGATCACTGCGCCAGGGCCCCCGCCCTGAATACTGGACATCCACCATGAGAATCTTCCAGATGGTTTTAAACCTTGAAGTGCCGAAATATTTACATGTAAACCACGAGGACCAAAGGTTTTTTTTAATTGAAATCAGTATACTTGTCTTAGTTAGCTCTATCCGCTTCATATGAATACCTATGTTATGGGTCTACGACCATTATAAATATATTTAGGCCTACTCTTACAGTGCGGGGATCGACTTTAGACGTCAGCATCTGACGTCAGCAGACGTCTAAAGTCGATCCCCGCGATGTAAAGTTAACCATTAAGTGTCAAGCGTGGTATTTATTTGATTTTTCCACCGGATTGTAATAAAAATTAATAACACGAATAACATGTCAAGCGAAAACAAAACAAAATATAAAATAGATAATTATAATGTATTTTAATGATCAAAACAAACACATGTACCGGTATGCATTTCGTAAGATTGGGTTTTTATAATACTAGAGCTTCTATTTATGAAACTTTATGGATTTATTTTCAAATGCAAATCTGAAAACTACAATTTCTCTAATACTGCTTGGTGTGGGTTCGAGCCTTCAAGATCAGGCTCAGCGTGCTCTCAATTAAATAATTCACTTTCAACACATCTTCAAGTTAAGGTTTTGCACAGTAACTATCCATGTTTGTTGTTGTTATTGCTTCCACATATAATGGATTGATTACTTGAACATAGGGAATCTCTGTCTGGAACAATTTCAATTCTCATGAATAAATGTTATTAATTAAATTGACATTTTTGATTATGCATGCCTTTAGCTTAGCATTTACAGCAACGTCGACATGGCATCCCAGCAAACACAAAACATAAGCATAACATTTGTACAACGTCGGTTCAACGTCTTCGACGCTGGTCCGACGTTGTACAAATGTTATACAAATGTTTTGTGTTCACATGGCATACGTTTGATTGACACCTGAGTCGATTAAAGAACGTATGGGTAAAGTGTGGTAATTAGGATCCTCGTCATGATCGACACAGAAACGGTCTTTAATGATTCTCTATCAATTTGGCACGATGCACCACGTCTGTCGATGTAGATTTTGCAGTTAAAACGTCTTCACTTTAGCCTCAGCATAGCGTGGAAGGCAACAAGGAAAATCAAGATGCTGTTGAAAACTGTGGTACTAGAAGCCTACAAAAAAAGAAAACAATTATTAAATGCGTTAAACAAAATAAATCCATACTTGGAATTTATTGAAGTATCTTTGTTCATTGCTCATTACATTGTAGACTCGTGATTACTTTTTAGCTTCTTGAATTTTAGATTGCTGGAGCGCGCTTTTTAGAGTTTAACTGAAAATCGTTATAATTATACGACTCTGACGTAGGCCACACTGCAATCCGGATGCTAGAATACTTGCTGAGCTTAAGCTACGTCATATCAAGAATACATAAGACCATTATGTAATCTTGGTAATATACATACAGGTCAGCTTATGTAAACCAAGCAAACACGATGCGTTAAGCCTATTGTGGTTTACTGTAGCTGAGAATTCACCCCTCGGTGCCGCTAGGCTTGCCTGTACAAGTCACTGCTGGGACTAGTTAATTATTGGGCCGACGTCGTATAGACCATCATCAACTACCATTGGCTTTTGAAACGCATCGTGTTTGCTTGGAAATTCTATTACCCTTATACATTTCAATTCATTATAATAATTATATTGAATACATTGTACTTACATTACATGATTCCTCTGTGGTCATCATGTTCGACTCTGTTGTTGCCGGATACTCTGTTGTGTCGGCCTAAACATAAAAGTTTGTTGTGTTCATGAATTAATTGAATTATTTTTTTTTGTTAATATTACAAGACGAGTAAAACATACTGCTGTTTTTCGTACTTAAATCCAGATTTCAATAGTGAAGTTTTCACATTTAGCGCTCATTTTGACCACATCAACTGTGTCCCCTGGCCAACGGCCTATAAATATACTTCGCATGGTACTATTTCTAAATCCTAATTAACCTTTACAGTGCGGGGATCGACTTTAGACGTCATAGTCTGACGTCTGTGGACGTCAGGTTCTGGCGTCTAAAGTCGATCCCCGCACAGTAAGAGTACACATATTTACAATGGCCGTAGACCCATAACATAGGTGGTATTCAAATGAATCAGAAAGAGCTAATAAAGACAATTACGATGATTTCAAATTGTAAAAAAAAACCTTCGGTCACTTGAAGTTGTGTCTCGCTGACGCGATTCACAACTTCAAGTGAGTGAAAATTATTCAGATTTGACAATATGTAGGTTAAATATTTTCAAATATTGCTGACTGATGTCATGTTTTATCTTTAACATGTATACACGTTGATATGTAATGTGCTACTGAAAAATGTAGAAAACGAATATAATCGGGTCCGGCGGTTAAAGTGTTAACATTTGATATAGGTTGACAAATACATGTGAACGCTACAAATAGAATACTCACTGTTGTCATCGCGCTTGCAAGACCTGAAACAAATGAATTAACATATTTTAATAATAATTTAATCAACTCTGTCTGTGTGATTGATGTACTTGTGATAAATGGTATAGGCATATGCTACTGACATTTGATTTTTTTTACTACAGTCTCTACGCGATATATATTTATATTATTTTTTTAGAATGCAATGTACGTAATAAATTAGTATTTATTAATACATTTTACTTACCAAACAGCGCGAGTACAACGAAAGTACAGATTGTCGAGATCTTTGAAAAGTCCATGGCTGATCGGGAAAGGTGACTGTGAGAATAATAATAATAATAAATGTTGTTATATAAAGTAAATGAACTGTAGTATTATAATAAGTACAGTACATGTATGTAACAAATACACCGGTTATTTCGCATATTAAAATTAATAATGGAGGATGGTAAAATGACTAGCTTACTTGTATAAACTAGAATGAATAATCAATGTTTACATGAAATTAATGACTAATTTTTAAAAGGAAAATATTTTTAAAGATTATTTCCAAAAGATAAGGTAAGTAAATAGCATGAGCTTTTTCTGTATCCAAATAAAACACCCACCTTGTTTTTAGACTGTTAATTCTGATGTGATGTCAGAGACTAGTTGTGAACAGTGATTGTTGATCTCAAACTCTCCTTATTTAACTGCCATACCAAGTTGACAACAGTTCCTGTCTTGACATCCGCTGCTTGGCAACAACAACTTACCCAGTAAACACGATGCGCTGACCCAATGTTGGCTCGATGTTGCCCCGAAGTCGTAGACGGTGGGCCAAAATTGATTTAACATCGGGTCAACGTATCGTGCTCGCAGGGTAGTCCTCTTACACGGCGCTGGACAATCCAATGATTAACCCTTGTAATCCCATAGTGATTTTAATCCTTTATGAATAATAGTAGCTTTCTCAAATAAACTATTTGATGCCTAAATTTGTCTTGAATCATTGAAATGGTCGGCCTTTGCAATGAAATGGGGGTTTCAATTCAAATCAATTAAAAACTTTTATAGCACATAACTCCCCGAAAAACTGACTTCAGAGGCGCGACAGTCCAACACTAACAAACAATACTCATGCTGGTGATGCGTTATTTAAATTGAAAATTGGTCTATGTTTATAACATGTACAACAGCTAATTGTTTCATGTGGAAACAATGAATAGTAAACTTAGTTGATAAACCGATATTTAAATCTAATTGTATTCCAAATTAATTCAGTTGGCTTTACAAATTATTGTTTACCCGGAGAGTTTTTTGTGGCCGGTGAATGTGCCTTTTGGACATAAAGAGTCACATTCGAGTTACTTAGATGTTGCCGAAATATACATATACGGCCGAAATATGCCTAGCCCAGCGTTAATCGGGCACAGGGGGGGGGGGGGGGTGGCATATTTCGTGTCAGCCGTTGATGTGTACGTGGGGTTTATTGTGAATGACATAATCTCATTATGCGTGTCCAAGCACGGATTACTATTAATCCTTGTCGTGCTCAGACGTCACCTAGTATTTTTCATTCATTTGAACCTGGATTTGCTAACGTAATTTCCAACGAGAATTTTTTTTTATAACTAAATAAACATCTAACAAATTGAATTATTTCAATAACTGCATGATATGCATATCGCCAACCCATTTTATACATTTTCTAGTGACATTTACTTCTGGCTGGAAACTTGCACAAACGGACCTACAAGGACAAAGGTTATAAGATCTGTTTGATTACGAAATTTCTGACTGAACCTATATTAATATGTGCTCCATGGCTACGTATCACACACAGGGCGGGGCCTTGTGCAGTGGTATTATGTGATGCTGGAGTTCGCGGGTTCGCCCTCGCTTCGGGCAAACAAATGTTTTCTTCCCGTCTGTTCGGCTTCAGACCGCCAGAGCCCGAAATTGAATCTAGCTGTGACTGTATGTGCACAAATGTGGCTTAAAGCTCCTTTATTCATTCATTCCACCAAAAACACAAAAAAGACCTTTAGCTGAGTGCACACAAAAAAAATGAAGGTGACATTATATTTTTGAATGTTTCCGAGATAATTTTGATATGCATATTTTCAAAATGGAGAAATCAATGTCACTTTTTTTCAATAAATCGGTGTTATTGATTACGAGGAAAATTATACGTCACAGGATAAAATTACTGATAATGAAACATGAACGATTATAATAGTTTTTACTCATAATATGAGATTATTTGAAGGACATGTTAAGTCACCATAATCCCTCTAGGGTATTGAGATCAAAATCGTGTAATAATCTAGAGGTGCCGCGTGCTCGGGGTGCCTATAGCACCAGAGCTTTTTCCATCTGTGGACCTCGATTGTGGAACAAATTGCCTTGTCCTTTAAAGAATGCCACAACGCTGGAGACTTTTAAAAAACACCTTAAAACACATATTTTTCACATCGTTTATATATTTTAGAGACTGACATTTACATTACTTAGTTATCGGTAGTCCCCTACATGAACAATTATTTTAATTAGTTTTTTAATAATTCATACAATGATTTTAATTCTAAAGACTTGTGAAGCGCACTGAGCACATTAGGGGGCCTATGTGGATTTTAGCGCTATATAAGAATTATTATTATTATTATTATTAATATTATATGATTTAAGTGCACCCTGTAACATAAATCTCAATGTCATAATTATTATGACATTGAGATTTATGTTACAGGGTGCGCTTCAATGTATTATACTCGTTAATTTTCTATGATTCAATAATATGCCTCTACTCTTCTACACATCGGTTACACAGCTTGTGTACGTTTTTCAATGCTGTTATCAGTGCATAGTTATTTGACTACTAGCAAACGATGTATCTCACACTAAACTGCCTTTCGTATCTGGTTTATGCTTTTGATATAGGGTTTCGAATTGGCTTTCGGTCTAGATCACTAGCAAAAATACTGAATGTCTTGCGTCATTCGTGTTTCATTCCCGGAGAGAACACGGATTTCATTACGTAATGAATAAACACGAACATAATGCAACTATACATAGATGTGGAGGATATAAACAGATAAAGACGGGGTTGACTCAGATCACCCGGTGGCGAGACAGTGAATCCCAGAGAAGACTCAGGGTCCGTATTCTCGTACAAGTTACGATATATCGTAGGCTTCGGATTGGTCGAGATGGCCATCTCGACCAATCCGAAGCCTGCGATCTATCGTAACTTGTACGAGAAAACGGACCGAGGACACCGGAACGAATACGAATATACGCGGTTTTGCAATGCAGGCCTACATGTATATAAAGTGCATGGTAGGCCTACTGTTGATTACGATATACAATAACCCAGATGCAATAACAAAGAAATCCGAAAAAAACTATGGTTTAAATTAAATTACTTTTCACAAAAAGCATATAGAATAAATGTTGATAGAAACACAAATTTTATAGCATATGCAAAACTGTGAACATAATAGTGTATTTAGGTCATAGGAAGTTTTGTCCGCTTATTATATATAATCAGGGTATGTTATGGCATACCCAACTCCTGTGGACATTGACCATGCTGCGCATGCGTGCCATTGTTTAGGGGTGCACATGGGTCCTGGAAATTATGGATTATTCCCAGTTCACTTTTTACCCATTTTTTGGCCTCACTGTTCACTTTTTATAAGAAATGTGTTCAGTTCATTATTTATAAGATACTGTCCTCATTTTTTAAAGCCTCAGTTTTCACATTTATTATGGCTTAGGACAATTCAATGACCTAGGGGAGACTGGGGCACCTTGAGACGGAACAATTCAAACCCCCCAAACATATATTTAATTTTAAAATAAAACATTTTGACGACACATATGGATACAGCATCCAGTGGGGTATATTTGAGCAAGAGATGCAAATTTTCAGAAATGTGTAGGCCTAACCTTTCATTTTTTAACAAAACATATTTTAAAAAAATGTCTCAATGTAGGCTACCCTGTACTCGGGCACCTTGAGACACCACCTGGGGTACCTTGAGACATATAAGGTACCTGAATCAACGTGGAGCTACCTAAAATCAATATTTAAATACTACATATACCTGTAGCTAAAGCCTGCAGTTGGCTAATGCTAAATGTTACAGTGCCTGAAAAAGTGGGGGCACCTTGAGACACTTTCGGGGCAACTTGAGACAGACTTGTGGCACCTTGAGACAGTTTTGGGGCACATTTAGACAGTGTCTCAAGGTGCCCCACCCTGACTGACCTCACATCTGATACCATCATGTGTGCGTGGGGTGTATTTGAAGCAAACCATTATACATCAGTTATAAAGTGATAGCACAGGTGTAAGATACCACCAAAATCATAGGGAAAACAGTATCATCCACAAAAATACTTTTCATGTAAAAAAATGGACCTAAGTTTACATATACGTAGGCCCTACATGTCAAGGATGTCCAACAACAATTAGCAATAGGGTGGGAAATGGAAATTAGTTAGTTTTAGTATCATTGACCAGATGGCGCGAAAATCGCAGAATAATTTCTGTGTCAAACACGCATGTATCATGGTGCCCCAGTCTCCCCTACATGTAGGCTACAATAATGTAGGCCTTTGTTCAAGTTGAGGGGCCGTACAATAAGTTCACTGTGTCACTTCAGTTTTTATAAGTTTGTTTCTTCGTTCGAAAGTTATAATATTCTGATGTTGATGGTAGTATTTTATAGCTAGTACAGTTCGTTTTTTACACTATAGATATAATTTTTTAGGTTCGTTTTATACACTTTTTAGAAACTGCAATGTTCGATGTTCGGTCCCTAAGAACAGGCGGTTCGCAGTTCGTTGGATTCGTTTTTTAACCCATGTCCACCCCTTTGTTTTAGGCGCTCTAAATATTTACTCAGCGAATCCTAACGAACCGCCTACTTTTTCTCAATAATTATGAGTAAACCCGTTTTTCCTAATGGTGAGCATAATGATTCTCATAATGGGGGATTTTAGGAAAATATTGTGCTTGGTATGTATTTTCAATGAACAAATATTTGAAATTACTTAAATATCTTCAATAATGGCATAAAAGGTAAAAATATAGTTAGTTCAAACATGTTAGGATGAAAACAGTTGTGCTCATAATTGGGGCACCCATTCTGATATTTAAAATTCCAGAATTGTATTTGCTTGGACAATTTTTGTGATTTGATAATCCTACGTATAATTAACCAATCACTTTTGTCATAATTTAACATAACAAAAAAAAAGTTACTGTTAAGGTTTCTTTAAGGTGCTTATATGGGTGTTTTTCACCAACGATGTTTGCACTGTGATGGTTTTCACGTTGATTCTATCAGGTGTAAGGTGGAGAGGTAACATGCTTTGTCTCAGATGTCTCATATTATCTTTCTATACAGTACTGCCGTACAAAGGCAAACAGCAGTAACTGCATACTTTTCAAGTAAGCTGTTGCTGTGACTTGAATCTGTGCGGTATAGAGATTCAGATAATGATATGTGCACAAAACTGACCAAATCAATCCCGATTCGGTTCAAGATCATTCACATAGTCATTCATTCAAACCTAAAACATACACATTCACTTAAAGCGACATAATCAGGTCAAAATCATTTTTCATCATTTTTGTTTTGGCTCCTAAATGTGTCTATAGTATGTGAACATGGCCAAAACTAGATTTGAGGAAGAATTGAAAATTGTTTATTACTATGGCAACGTAGCAAGTGTGTCGAAAAGCCCAGTTTATAAGTTTTTCCTGTATTTCTTATTTTGTACATGTATATCGGAAAGTAAATATCGTTCTTAACCGGTAAATGTGCAACACAAAATTTAAAAAACTAACGCACTTCGAGTCTATGGACATGTTGACATATCAAGGAGCCAAAATAAAAATGATGATTTTAATTGGCCTGATTGTGTCGCTTTAATTGTGTTAACTCTCATAATCATTACGTAACGTTACATGAGTCATATCCATTGATATGTAAAAATTCTATCCAATTTTTTTCAAGCTTGAGATGATTACATCATCAATTTGTGGTATGGACTGAGGATCCGTGGTTCCATAATTCATGTGAGTTTTCACTGCATTATATTCAGGTTTCGTGCTACTTTATTATTTTTATGGCTAATGGTGGTAAAGGATTTTCCATGAGTAGTGAGCCATCAGTTATATGCCTACTAGGTTATAAAAACACCAAATATCAAAATAAACACTTTATGACCTGCTTGGTTAATTCAATGATTTATTTATACATGCATGTACTTATACTTATAAAACATACAATTTTAAGCTCTTGAATGTCAGTATTTTCTAACGCAAGAGAAATTCTATTTTTACTTGCTAAGACTATGAATCGTCATAATTATATTATATTTCTATTTAGAATGAAATACACAGATGTGAAAAATGTGTAGGCTCAATAATTAACATTATGTGATTCACATTGTTTTACAATCTCTGATCTTCTATGACATCGAAAGTAGCATTACTGTGACCGGCTGTTCTGCCGTCAATTTTTCCGTTACGGATAATAATTTCTGCTTTGCTCTCTTTCTCATTTTCTTGCTCCATATCTAATACGTAAGTATTACAGTCTGCGTCTCTGTCATAACCATGACGGATTCTGGTTAGACAATAGTCCACACATGGAATACAGAGAAACAACTTAAGGAGAATGACAAAAGAGGGGAGTAATATACTGAGAAACTTTAGCTTCTGTACAACCTTAGAGAATGGGGTTCCACCCAACCAAGAGCCAGATAATCCCTGAACAAGAATATGAGCCAAAATTAATGCCATAGCCAACCAACCCATGTAAGATTGTATGAATTTCCACTCACGCCAGCTCAATGAGGCTCCAACTGACGGGAGAGAAGCAAGTCCCATCAAAGTCAGTGTGGCTAAGGAGAAAAAGCCAAGTACTGTAGCTGTTTCCCCACTCCAGTTCATACGTGATGCTGCTGTATTGATGACTACGGTTCCGTTGATCACATCTGCCGTCTGTACTTGGGAATGAAATAAACTGGAAACATAAGCAGGTGTTAAGATGGTCAAAGAAAGTCCAGAATGCACCGCTGCGAAGAGTAATGTGTAAAGACCGAGCTGCTTGCGCATGCGCATCCAGGCATCCAGCCATGAAGGGAAGCGGTGGTATTTGGTACGATGGATCAGCTGAGTAAAGCCAGCTAGACATCCTGGTAAAAAAACCAAAGCCAGAAGACTTATTGAAACACTCCCCATGCATTTGTTGACCACATTAGTTGGAAATCTGTCCCATTTATAGGGTTTCTCTTTGAGATAGTGGAAGCGAAGCATACCGTAACCAAACCAAACAGCTACCAATAATAGAGTGACAATGGTAGCACCTCCCCAGCCTTTGAAAAACTCATGTGGTTGAGCCTCCAACTGTCTGGCAAAGACGAGTCCTCCACAATCCACGGGCTCCAAGTTCAAATCAATCACCAGCTGTTTTACTTTATCTCTGGCTGTGGACGAATCGCCACAGATCTGCACCAGGCGGCGTTCTCCTCCTTGATCACTCTCCAGTCTGTAGGCAGACAACGTGTTGAAAGCCTTCACCACGTTAGCATCTGGGAAAAGTCGTTGAAGTGATTCACCTATAGAAAACTCTCGTGGTTTTTGACTTGATGTTCTATAATTACTGACATCCACCAGCATTTTCCCATTGAGTGCACCAGAAAGTGGAGCCAGCTGGTGGTGAGCAGAGTGACTAATACAAAGTATGATTATATCAGATTCTCTTATACATTCTGGAATGCTCACAACTCTGGCTCCATCTAGATCTTTGTCTATTTTGCTCAGGCTCGCCATCTCTGGTTTTCTACTTCCGTAAACGACTTTGTATTTGTTACGTAACAGGATCTTGCCCAAAGCTCTCCCAAAATCTCCCGTGCCAATAATGGACACATTGCGTTCTGTTGCCATGCCCATGTTGCTGTATAGAAAAAAGGAAATCCATATTTTAATGAAACGTGCAATTACATTTAAGCCTAGTTGTAAGCAGTAAAAATAATGTTTTTTTAAGAGCATAAGACCATGTTATATGAGTATTTTTTCTCATACTTACCTTAGCCCGATACACTGTTTGCACGATTTTTCGCCTAAGCAGGACTCCCAACTAAATAGTTCAGTTTTAATCACTGTGTGGCGTGTTGTAATAGAAGTGTGACAGGACTCCCAACTAACTAGTTCAGCTTTTAGTCACTGTAGTGTGTGGCGTGCTGCTATTGGGAAAGGTGTATTAATGCCGTAGTATAGACTGATATTATGCGCCTCAAAATATACTTTTGCTCTCAAAATATATCAGTTGTAGTGACCGTTACGTCAATAATGGTAGAAAAATATGTTTTTTGTTCCAAGTTCGCTGCTGTTCCTTTTACGGAACGGGGCCACAGTAGCCTTTATAGGCCTATCGACACGCTCCGATAGGCTATGACTCAATTATTGCATATTTATTTATCTGACCCAAGTTCAACTGAGCAATTGAACACGCCCTAATAGTTGACGGCACACGTATAGCTCATTAGCAGATTGGCCCTTAACGTAATGCATGGATGATCATGGTATCTTTCCTTAGTTCACGACACTTGTTCAAAATAGAACTATTTAGTACAATTTATGGGAGTGGCTTGTTGTTATCAAACTGTTTGCTTTTCAACATGAACAATTCAACCTATGCATGTACCTGAGCCTGTTCGCCTGTTGTCGAATACATACCCAGGCAAACAAGAGGCGTTGAGCAATATAGCAGTTAGCATGGTACAATCTATGAAGGATCTTGGGGTTTCTGCAACTAGTGATTTGTCATGGAGTTCCCATATATAAATGTGTTACTATCCAAATGTAACAGAAAGATGGACATCATAAAACGCTATGTTGGTTGCAAAGCTTCTATAAGCCCTGATAAAAATGACATCTCACTTGTACAGTAGGGCTTACACTTGTCCGCACTGAATTGAACACTGTTCTACAGTTTCGCAAACATTATAATCCATTCAACGCGCAGCTACACGCTATTATACTGAATTATCCGGGTGTAAAATGAAACCAGTGCTAATGAAATTGCATCTTTCGCCCTGAGCCTTCCAAAACTTTTAGACAATCCATTTTAACATTGCTGTGACCCTGTGGAATACCCTTCCACAGAATATAATATAGTAAAAAAGGTGCAGTCACTCCCTGTATGGCTTTAAAAGTCACATCCATTGTTCTTTTCAAAATTTGGTATGGGATTTCGATGTCAATAATATGTATTTGTAGTCGGGGGGGGGGGGGGGGTTGAATGTTACACGTGTATGTGCAACCGGTCATCACTTACCCGGTAAATTGTAATTATGCGATTTTTATTGTTTATGTCATTATCATTATTATCGTTATATTTTATTATTTAAGTGGCAATGTTTAAAGCTTTAAGGTGAATACAAAAGTATTGACATACTTAATTTCATTGTGAACATGGCTTTTTTGTATATTATGGTTAATCTTTGCGTCATTAGTGATTAAGCCATACAGCGCGGGGATCGCCTTAGTCGTCAGGTCGTCATCTGACATCTAAAGTCAACCCCCGCACTGTAAGTGTAAGAATATTTATAATGGCTGTAGACCCATAACATAGATATGCAAATGAAAAAAATCCCAATTGAAAACCCTTTTTGCTGACCCGACAAAATCGACTTATCAGCAGCTGCATTCAAATATCTCGAAACACAAGGTGACATATTTTCCGTTATTTTAGTAGAAAACAAATAGCCACCAACACCACCTACAGAAAGCAGACGCACGCACCAGAGCAGGTGTGAACAGTTTTAAACATATTTGGTTACTACGAATCGGCCTCACTAAATTATTTTTTTGTCAAGACAGCACCTTGGCCTTCTTCTGCAGCTTTCAAAGCTAGTCTGCAACGTTCCACCTCTCAAAACCCTATCCCGCTTATATGAGTGTACTGCCACGTACAGATGTAGATACAGAAAAAAATCAGCCTTAATTAATTAAAACGACCGTCTGCCTGGCTGGAAATGTAAAGAGATTACATCCTTCTCGCTCGAATTCAAAGAAAGTAACCCTTCAGGCGCTAAGCGTGACTCTACTCGTTTTCAATATTTTTTATCATAACAAATACCAGTTTTTTGTCTTAACTTGAGACAAAAAACTGGCATTTGTTATGATAAAAAATATTGAAAACGAGTTTGAAGTGGGTGAAAATTATTTACTTGAGACTCTCAAGTAAGTAATTGTCACCCGCTTCAAATTTCGGATCGCGGTAGCGAGCCACAAGTTCAAAAGGGTAAAAACATAATTTAAAGAACTTAGCGGATAAAATGTTATTTATGCCTCTTTTACATCCTTATCATATGTGTGTGTAACACATGACATAATATTCTAAGTGAGAGTCATGAAAGAGGAAATATATAATTTTATTAGACTTTTGTATTTACATTTGATGTGGGAATGGGAACTGTATTAATTAAGTAGGCCCTCAAAGTGCTGAAATATATGTGTACAAATCTGAAGACCAAGGGGTATTTTTCAATTTGAAATCATCATAATTGTCTTAGGTAGTTATTTCCGCTCCATTTGAATACCTATGGTATAAGGGGCTACGGTTATTTATATCCTGGCGTCTAAAGTCGATCCCCACGACGCAAGGGTAAGTAGACCTTATAGATATTAAGTTGATCTAAATATTACCGTTATGATTTAACGGAACAGGAACATTCACGGATGCTAGGATGGATTCTACATTTTTTACAGACATTATTTCGTGATGTGAGAGGTGTGCTCACAATAGTCACATTCAGATCCGTTATTTGGCATTTGCTGGTGTACAAAACAAACAGACACCATAACACATGTCGGGAGTGTGTCATTAAGACCGCTATAAATAAATAAATCGCAGGCGTTACAGCCTCATCTAACACAGTGTCACCATTAAGGTATGCCAGCCATTCGATTGTTACATTAACCCGCGATATTTTTATTGCCAGCAGCTAGATAATAATCAGTGCTTTATTTGAGACACGCACTGACAAATTTGCTAGAAGTCAGTGAATATTTACGTTCTAAAGAGCAGTTCGACCGCGCTCAACCCTTAGAGCGCTGAAATATATATATATATAAATCAAGAAAACAAATGTCTTAGTTAGCGCTTTCTTCCAACTTTGGCAAATTTTAGTATAATATAGGAAAATCAAATAATTTTGTCCTGTTAATTATAGAAGTGACGTATAGTAAAACTCATGGCAGTTGGTGACATCTACAGTGGCGAAAAATACACGTGAAACCGGATAAAACGTCAACGACGCCGACCCAACTTTTAAATCTACATTTGGTCAGCTGTGTTTGCTAAGTTGGCAAGGGACCCCTTCGCTTATACTACAAACACGATACATTAACACGATGCTGGGCGAATATTGGGCCGACGTCGAAGACGGCGGACCAACATTTACCCAGCATTGGGTCAATCTATCCTGTTTGTTGGGATATACCAATGTGGTACACCGGTAACATTCAACTGGCATAAAATTAATGGCATAATGGACGATTATCTACGTTTGAAATCATGACAAGATCACGTACACATCACCCCGGATGACATACCACTGATAAATTAAATTGACTGTTTAGTTTAGCTGCTACGATAGATGCAATACACAATTCACGGGGTATTTAAGAATATATAGGGCCTACCATACACCCTCATGCAATTTCGTGGGGTTTTTTGCGTAATTGTTGCCAACATGTTTTTTCTTTTATAATTTTTATTGTGTCAGGAAGTGAAAAAATCATCTTAGTATTTTTTGACGACCATCTTGGACCAATGGCGGCCCAGAATCCAAAATAGCCGTTCCAAATAATAAATCACTCATTGCAATACAAGAAATAGTTTTCTCTCCACATACGCTCGACCATATTTTTTATTTAATTAGAAAATAATCAAAATGAACAGCAAAAGAACCTAGTCAGCTTGGTCGAAGAAAACAACATGATACATCGTAGTTACTGGACATATCCATATCTGGCCTTTCTGAACTCAGATATGTGTATGCTTAGAAATGTGCGTCATTTATATTTATAAATATCATCCATATTTTTTATTGGAAGAATATTGCAGCCTTTCATGAGAATATGCCTATTTAAAGGGAAATGCCCAGGTCTAAAATCATAAAAAATTCGGTGATTTTATTTTAGCTTAATAATATGACCATATGATGTAAACATGTCCATAGACTAGAACTGCAAAAGTTTTTTTTTGTGTGCTGCGCATTCACCAGTTAGGCTAGATATAGAGAAATAATATATATAAATAACGCACGTTTTTAAGCATACACATATCTGAGCTCAGAAAACAAAGGCCAGATATGGATATGTCAATAACTACAGTTTATTATGTTGTTTATTTGACCATGTTGATTACGTCATTTTGCTGTTCATTTTGCTTATTTTATAATAAAAAACATGTCCGAGCGTATGTAGAGAGAAGACTGTTCACTCTACTGTAATGGGTGATGTATTATTAGAACGGGAATTTAATTATCTGTTATATAGGATATTGCATGTGCTGATTGGTTAATAAAAAAAAACATAGACAGACTCTTACGTTATTCTACCCCCTAAATCTATGTCGCTTTGTGGTCATTTTGGATTTTGGGCCGCCAATGGTCTTAAATGACCGCTTAATAAATGCCAAGATAATTATTGGGCAATTTCAGTTAATTACCATCGCAACAAATCACATTGGCAAGAATTACGCAAAAAATCCCACGACGGCTTTTTTGTGCCATAAGGAACATAGTGACATAGTGTATTAATATTATATAGTTAATACTTGTTTGACCCGTCACTGTTTATCTGATCTATTTTTCTAGCCTGTAATGTACCGTGACCGATTGAATTAAACTTGCCTTATTTATTGTAAATCATTATGAAAACTCAAGTTGGCGACGACAGCTGCTCCTTGTACATAATTATTGTGTGATACTTTGACGACGTATTAAATTTAATCAATTCGTCAGACATTCCGCGCTAAGAGCTTAATGGAGGTACATTAAAGTGACTGACATTATTGAGATTCTTAAGTGTTGACCACACGAGATTACACGGGTTGGCAAATATATATGCCTCTCCTCTTGATCACCAAATAGGTCGACGGCCATAAAAGTTGTCGTATAATTAATTGAGTCAGAAGCTGCTATACTTTATTCGATTTATTTATGACCATATTCAAACCATCGACAGATATATATTTTTGTTAAAATATCTGTTGAAATTTAATCACAGACTCTTATCCCATATATGACCGGTTATTTAGAAAAAACACACTAGTTAGTTCATGAGCCAGATAGGGTCATCGGTACCACAAAAGGTACAAATAGCCATTCATACCATCTTATTATACATGTCGTAATAAACATTATTTGGTATGATAGCAATCTCAATGTGGTAGCTTAAGGTCTCACACAACTATTTGAAGTTTATCAGCGTTACAGATATGTCTACTTTTTAAGGCGTAGTTGTGTAGCTTAGGTTCATTATAAACACAAATAACTATATACCATTTTTTAGGCAAACATCCCGCCATGCTAATATTTGAATAAAAATGAGAGGTTAAACACTTGGATTTCTCCAAAAAATATATTTAAATGCGATATGTTTACCCCCCCCCCCCCCCACGTTCATCCTATTTGGGCAAAAACTATGTTGTGTTTTAGGGCTACGGTAGCATATAAGCAAGTAAAAATAACGGTTTACTAATTTACTAAGTGTTAAACAATTTAAATTTCATTACCACCCTTTTACCACTTGACCTTTAAAGGTTACTCAAAGTCAAAAGTAAATATGCTATTGTATGCCAATATTTCTGGTACCATAAAGTCACATTACTACACAGCTGTCTAAAACATGTAAAAGTCCATCCATAATGTATTTCTAAAAGAGGAACTGAATCTCAACTGAATGTTTCTTCAGACACTTAATGCAAAGTTGTTTTTCCATAGTGTGTCCTTGGTGTTTTCCATTCAATGCGCAGTTTCTTGTGTATTATAAGAGAACACTTTCAGCATGCATGCTATGAAGATACTCGAATTAAATGAGTTTTTAACACAAGTATTTATAAAAGTTATTATAGCAGATATTTGATAGAACATTTAAGTGCTCACTTCGTATTTATATATCGATGACTGTGGCTCCTCTCGTAAGTGATTTACCAAGAATATATCCTATGTATGCCTAGTGTGTATGGATAGTTGACATCGAGAAGTATTTGATAAGCGTAAAATATAACACATGAGCAGTTATACCAGCCACTAACAGTACTCATATATCGTATTGGAGATATTTGCACACAGTACCTCTCAGCAATGAAAATGAATCACTTGTGTCCTTCTGGATATCTTACTTCAGCATAATTGTACTAAAGGTGTATTGTGAGAGCAATCACAAACCTAGAAATACAATCATGCGACATTTACCATGTTGATTTGTGGCAATTATTCACATTATCTCTCAATTTATGCAACTGACATGTCACGCCTACCAGATACATATATATCCAGAAGTGTAAAACTACTTTGTATCTGGATTCTTCCGTGTATGCCCAAGCATTGAAGGTATAATTATTTAGGGTATTTAAATTTGCACGTGGTACGAAATAATTTAGCTTGAACGTATAGGAAGTAACGTACTACTATATTTTACCTAAAATGATATACCTGTGTCTAACTATGTTTTTTGTTATTGGCGTGAAGATGACGATTTGAATATAATTATAGACACAACAATTCGACAGTACGATGCCAAATTACCATTTAGATATTTAGTAAATACATTTGCATACTCATGTGTTGTTGCTGATGATGGGAGAAGTGTATAGACATTACATGCTTCACCACACTAATTTGGTTTTTTTGCAATTGATGATTAAGATTTTTTTTGCTATTTTTGAACACTAAATAATATCCTGGATATTGTGGTACATTTTATTGATTTTACGATCATTTTAATTTTTTTGTAAAAGGTATTTGGCTTATAGGATTTCAGTAAAATAACATTTTACAATTTTGGTCATGGTGAATTCTTTAATCACGACCAGTTGCATTATATTCTGCATACAGTTCCGTGCTGCAGTCAGATATTGGTTGCAACAGTAATACAAAACAGCAATCAGGTTAATCATCCTAATGACCTCATAATTGTCTTGACAATACTTGTTGTAAATCTATAAAAGTAGCTCTATATATCTGGAGATACCGGAACTGACATCCACATAAAGAAATGCTTACACATGATTGCTTTCCATGCAGCACACATAATAGGTTTTGGTTCAAGTTTATGTATAAATGTTCATCAGGTATTGTTTAACGAAATATCTATGAAATTCCTTATAATACAAACTGTTGTTACCGTTTCAAGTTACTAGGACACATGTTTCTTGCAAGCATGTATGCTACTACTCAGAACAAGCACTGTGGCTACGTATTAAAAGTGGTGTGACTGAAAATACATACATAAAATATTTAGTTAGATGTTTTTCAGTGTCATGTCTCTTTCATTTGCATCAAACTTAACATTAAAATTTTTCATATTTATACATCGGCCTACGTCTAAAAATGAAGCTATAATATTTGGCAGCTTTCAATAATCATCACTATGACGTATGTTGGATGGGGTTGGGTGATTAAATTTGTAAGGCTATAACATACATTAAGCTACTACATAAGAACTGTACTATGCTAAACTATTTCGTACTTACTATATACCTTATCAAAAGCACAAAAATAAGCATTTTTGCTTCTTCGTGCTTGAGTTACAACTCAAAACAATCACTGTTTCAATGCAGCAAATGAGTGAAAATGTGTACATATACACATATTTAGTTCTATATTTATCATGTTTAGACCATTTTATTTGCATCAAACGTTAGCTGAAAATTTGTCAGATATACATCCGCTTATAATAAAACAATAAAACCATAATGTCTAATAGTTGTATAATTGTTGGCAATGACGAATGTTGAATTTGCACTTAAAATGATTAAGTCATTCACATGGTGGGTATGCTTGTTACGTGATAACACATATTAATGTACTACATAGAAACTGCTATCATACCAATATATTTAGTACATACATATACCTCGCCAAAACACAAAAATAAGTTTGTTCGTCTTGCGTGATTGAGCTATCACTCAAAGCAAGATATGTAGCTATATAGCAAAACGCCTCAAAATTTTTACATATACAGATATTTAGTTACATATTTTTTTATGTTGTGATCATTTCATTTGCATCAAACGTAACAGTAACATGGTACAGATATACATCAGCCTTCTTGTACAAAATGGAACTATAATATGTAGTAGTTTTAAAATTATTGAAAATAACGTATGTTGCATTGGAAAATAAAATGGTCAAGTAATTCATATGGTGGGTTTATTTGTTAGGTGATACCACACATAAGGCTACTACATACAAACTTCTATCATGCAAATATATTTACCACAGACATCCACCTTGTCGAAAATCTTAATGATAAGTTTGTGTTTCTCACATTATTGAGCCACGCAAAACAATTAATGTTACTACATTGTAAATATGTTAATGAATATAATATAACATTATTAGTCGCATACTTTTATATTTTATGACCTGTTTATCGGCATCAAATTTAATATCAGAATGTGTTAGATATATGTGAGTCTACAAGCAAAAGATAGAGTTCGAATATTCAGTAATTTTAAAATTATTGTCAAAAACGTATACATGATCGCTAGAATGAAATGGTAAATCATTGAGAGGGTGGGTTGATTTGTGACGTGATAACACACGTTAAGCTACTACATACAAACTGCTACCATACAAAAATAAGTAGTGCAGACATAAATATTGTCGAAAATCATAAGAATAATTTGTACCTTTTTATGGTACCAATGAGCCCCATTTGGGGGTCCTGGCTCATGGACTAAGTTATGTGGTTGGGTAAACTGGTTTTACGTTGCTCTCAAATTATTCTGAACTATAAATTTTACTTCTGTGTATTGCTACTTATTTCTCTTATCACGTCCAATACTGCAGTGCTGAGGCAAAATGTCGTAACTACAATATTTGTGGAAAATGACTTTTCACTACCAAACTGTTCACTCTTTCTATCTCTGTGCCTTGAAAAAATTGTATTGGTATCTCGCAGAGATCATGAATGGTTCAACTTTATCTAACAAATCGGGTGCGACTATTGGCCAGGCAAAATGCCTGTGACATGATGTAGATACGACTGTTTCCCTCGATATTCTTAGGAGGTAAGATTAGTTTGAATAAATATATTTTTTACAGGCATTTGTTATATCACGGAATCTCGATATGGCATAGATAGTTCATATAAAATTTATCATTTCCCTGGTTCCCTGGACTTTTAGTGGCTTAGCCAAACCAGGCAAAACGCCATAACTGTAATGATTTTACAGGCAAAATGTCATATCTGCAATTATTTATCAGACAAAATAATAAAACAATAAGATCTTTAAAAATGCAAATTATATTTTTCAAAATAATAATTGGTTTAGAGTTAATATTCCCTTTATTGTGTGATACACTGAATACGAATGAAGAAACTGTAAAAATGATGGACCACAAACATGAAACCTTCGTTTTTTAATTTGGTCTAATATGTAGATACGACATTTTGTCTTAGCTACGGCAGAATAGTTTTACTCACTCTGTCCACTAATTTCCAGCAGTGACCCTAAACTTTCGGGTCGCTTGGAGAATGTGTACTAGGTATGTTTTAACCCAATGTTAGGTCGATGTTGGGCCAGCGACAGGGCCAACATTGAAGCAATAATAGTTCAATGTTGGGCCAGCGTATTGTGTTTGCTGTTTGACAACATGATCCGTTAAGGATAAAAACGGCCGACCCCGATCGCTTATATCGTTCGGTTGTAGCTCGAAACTGAATTCGAATCCCGACCGGGACGGATGTTTGCAGCGAAGGTGTGTTCTAAACTGCTCATGCAGTGTTGTCTATATGGTACTGCGCATATAGGCCTATATATTCCTATATATGAATATTCGTAACATCGATAACATTGCAATAAAGTGTGGTTAGATCCAGTAGTCCTAGTTCCTGAGTTCCTAGCCAATCGATACAACGCCACCATAACACTGGATCAGCTTTTATTTGATCCAACCTTCCTATCTTATCTCACGCAGCAATAATTCACCTCGCTGTGATATTTTGTATTTTAAAACACATTTAGCAAAATTATTCTCATTTATAGCGTATTGATTATGTTGTAATTAAAAAGAGAAGCGTTTTCAATGATTGAATAAAATAATAGGTTTGACATAGAACAAAATTGGATGCATTATACCTAGTCACGCATTCGTTGGGTTTTTCTTAATTCGGTATTTCCCCGTGGGGCCTATTTATTTTGAAACTTCCTAAATACGGTGATTTATGGAAGTCAGCCAAACGACACATATCGCTTCAGAATTTAAGTGGTCTTAACCAAGCCCAATATCGCCCGCGTCATCAAATGACAAATATACATAATGTATATAGTTAAAATAAAATTATATGTACCAGTAACAGTTTATTAGCAATAGGCTAGACAACAGCCTGTGTACACACAACAACAACAACAACAACAACAACAAAAAGTCATGAAAGTGTAGTGAATGAACATGAGTAAAGGGCATCACAATTGTTACAATGCATGTTGCAATAGACATTCTCATATCGTCAAATTTAAATATTGATCAGGTAAACAAATTTAGCTCGTCTTCCCGTAGTTATTTTGCAACTTTTTCATACGGTGATATATGGAGATCAGCCAAGCTACAATAAAAGTAGTCCCAAACTAGGCCCAATATCAGCTGCGTTTTGCAATTACTGACGTCAACAGATTTTGTCAACTTTGTTTTTTTCAACCTGTTTTTTTTTTCTCGACAGGTCACTTGGTGGACAGACATATTACATCAACAATCATCATTTTCACAACCAAGTTTTTTTAGCAGACACACCGTAGTATAAAAAGTCATTTCTGTTGGATTTGTCAATTGGCAATACCATTATGTATAGGCCTTTAAATTTATAGGAATATCTGAGAGATTGATTTTGCTAAATTGGCAAATATACATAATGCTATATTTATATGTTTTTGCTGTGTTTATTATACAATATAAAACTAATCATACGTGATTAAAAGAATAAAAATCATGCGTGATTAAAAGAGCGCAGTGAATATATACATAACGCAGAAGCTTAACTTGCAGGTTGATGATCATTTGATATGATAGTAGCGAAACATACAAAAGGCTGGTAAAATGTATATTTTAAGGGTCTTCTTTTTTAACAATCGTTTTTGTTTAAATCCATAACTTAAATGAAGATAATCTCATAAAGAATTCAGTTGTGCTCTTTTACATTATCTCATTTTCTGTACATGCATATTTTAGTAAATTCAGTAAAATAAATTTTCAGTTCAATTCAGTCCTAATGTTACACCAACTAGGCTTCATATTCTTTGTTCGTGTAGTGTTTTTTTTTGTTTTGTGTACCATTTCCATTGACTATTTATGTGTATTCAGTGAATCTGGCTATTATCGTAATTAGGCTACCTTTGACATAGGGCTACTAAGTAACGGTTCCAAAAAATGTAATTTCAAATTAATAGTACATCGCTCTACATTTGGGGTGTGTGTTTGCAACAGTAAAGGAAAACTATTCTAGATGTAAACTTTGCATCTAGAATACTGTTCCTCAATTATGTCGTGTATTTTCTTGACAATCTATATATCTTTTTCTTTATTATTAAATAAGCTTTTCTGTTGTTTTCTGTTGTTTCTCTCAGAAGCCTTTTCCTAGGCATATGTCTGCACGTCAAAATATATTCATGTCTAAATTGTATGTACACAGTGCCTTCTGCTGTACACAGCTCGGTTGGGACCTCATAAACCGCTTCGAATAAATTTTAAAATGCTGGTTTTTATACGTCAATAAAGTTAGTTACTTATTTCCTATGTTATTCAATAAGGAATAAGTAAGTGTTACTTATTCCTTGCTCGAACGAATAAGGAATGCGTAACAGCTACTTATTCCTTAATCGACAGAAGAAGGAATAAGTGCCATACTTTGATATTTTTTGTTGGAATGGATAAGGAAAAATCAGCTGGTTATGTATTCCTTATTCGAATTGGGATAAGTAACACTAAAAACAAAAATAAAAAGAATCAAATTTAGGCTCACGCTCCATAAAAGATTAACTTAGCCAAGGTCAAGGTCGGCGGCCATTTTGGATATTAAAACTTCTCCATCTTTTGAACCAATAAAGCAAGAGTCATGATATTAAAAGCAAAAGAATGAGTATTTACCAATAATGAATCCGCTGGTGAAATTTTCATTACCGAAAAATGTCAAGGTCACATTAATTTTGACAAGGTCTAGGTCGGCGGCCATTTTAAAACTTCTCTATGCTTCGAATCAATAAAGCAATTGTCATGATTTAAAAAGCAAAAAAATATTATAGGTATTTATCGTTGCTGAATGCGCTTGTAACTGTTAAAAAATCGAGAAATGTCAAGGGCACATTACTTTTGCCTATGTCAAGGTCGGCAGTCATTATAAATATGAAAAATTATCTTTCTTTTGAAAAAATGAAGCGATTGTCATTGAAGTGATCGTATCGTGATTTAAAATCTAAATATAGGTATGCTATTTGGGGATGCACAGTATCCACCTGCGCAGTTGGCAATGAGACTAATCGACCAAAAGGATGTATGGATCAACATCACTTGACGCACTACACGCGGAAATTATACAAAATTTGTTGACAAAACATGATTACAAACTCGCAACGATACGCCAATGGAATATGAAATTAGCATATACCATTTCCTTATATGGAAAGTCAAAGGAAATACCTTTTTATTGATACGTCATTCACCAGGATAGCCCCAAGCTTAGAACAACAACAACGTGAGACAAAATGACCAAGTTCCTTGTGAAATTTACGAAAAAAGATAGAAATTAGCACATTTACCGGAGATCCCAAAAGAAAGGCTCTCACAAAAGTGCAAATTAAGGTAGGCCTACTTGAGAAACATTTTTCACTTTTCATATTTCATTTGTGGATAAAAAACATATTTTGGTGTGGGAATATTGCAAAGTTGGAAAATCGAAAAAAATCAGTTTTCTGAACTTCAAGGTGTTCAAGTGGGTTTGCAGCCATTTCAGAATTGCCGACTTCCGCCTGATTGTGATATGGACGGTCACATATGGTCATATTAAGAAGCCCCCCCCCTGAATTTTTTTTAAATATTTTGATGATTTTAACCTAATTGTGTAGCCTTAAAATTGGCCAATAAGAATACAATTTACCAACTGTTAATTCTCCTGGCAATTTTACACTTTTTGACACTTATGACACTTATGACTAAAACCAGATGGTGGTCTAGTCCCCTTAAGTTAACCCCGACGATGACACAACATTGAACAGTGTTGAAACCGTGCTAAAACAGAGTATCGGTGAGATGCTGGCCCAGCATTGAGACGACCAACATAGATAGCTGGATCGATACATAAATGTAAGTGGCTGCCACCCAGACAACATGTTTCGCTGGCCCACCGCCAAAGGGTTTATTGACCGTTTACATGTCAACTTTAATGACCATTTTATTTCTTATTTTTCTTATGTTTCTGATGCGGCGCGAGTTGGTTATACTTTTCGATTGTCATTATCTCACGAATTTCAACAGTTTTGTTCACAGAATATGTGTGCATCAAGGAAAGATATCGGCCACAGCGGGACTCGAACACGGTGAGCCCAATAGCCTACTCCCGGGTTCCGAGTCAACCACGCCATCAATGAGCTATCCTGGCGCATGCATTTTTTTATTATTATTTTAAAGGACCTTTATAGATACAAACCATAAAAAAAATTGTATTTCGTTTACTAATAAAAAACTAATTTTGCCCACTTGCTTTGACAACATGGAAGCAGCATGTGGTCAGTGATGGTTGATAGCAGTTTTATTTTAAACCACATATGAAGCATGTACTATTTATGCCAATCGAAAACTGACCATCAACATAAATCAAACCAATATTCTGTAATTTGTGTAGTGTCCTTGGTTTGTGAGATATGTCGGGCGGGGATTTTCGACGTTGTATCGACGATGAATCTACGTCAATGATTGACGTTGATTCAACGTCGATACAACGTCTATAGCCGGAACATGATTTGAAGTTTTTCCGTGCAATGCAATATTATTTTAATGGGGTCGTTGTTTACTGTTCACTACTCAATAGAGAGACATCTGGTGAATGACGACCATTTAAACTTGTAGGTCAGGGCGGAGACCTTTGTGGAAAATCGCGGGTTCATCCCCCGGTTCATCTCCTGCTCTAGCTGGCATTCAGGTTTCGAAGAAGCTAATGTTTCTTCTCCACTCACTCATGCAAATAGTCAGTATTGTGGGGAGCCTATGCGTGACTGAAAAGTAACGTGCTCGACCTCAGATCACCAGCAATCGAATTTCGAATTCCGTGTCTGGGGGGAAGTGTCAGAGGATTCTTCACACCATCCTGAGAATGTTCTATTGGATCTGTTGATAGCCCATTGTATGTGCACAAATGTTGTCATTCATTCATTAGCCCTTTAACCGCCAAATTATTCAATCTGAATTTTCACCCACTTGAAGTTGTGTCTCGCTGCCGCGATCCACAACTGCAAGTGAGTGAAAATTATTCAGATTTTACAACATGGAGGTCAACTGTTTTCAAATATTGCTTATTGATGTCACATTTTATCTTTAACATGTTTGAAAGGTGGTACTTAATGTGCTAATAAAAAATGAAAACTCGAATATATGCGGCACCGGCCGTTAAAGGGTTAATTTATTCATTCCTATTATATATATAGGCGATCCAGGAGACCAGATTAACTCTTCATTTAATACAATAGTTCCAGCTTTTACATGGGACTATAAGAGCTACTAAGATGTAATTATTACGGAATTTAAAAAACAATAAAAGTAGCGGACCGGATCAGATTTTAAACGAATTTCTTAAATATTCCCCACCAAATTTCATTGATATGCTAACTAAACTTTTTAACGTCATTCTAGACACCGGTATTTTTCCAGAACAATGGAGTTTAGCAATAATTAAACCACTCTATAAAAATGTTGGTGAGCGTGAAGATCCTAGTAATTATCGAGGTATATCATTATTAAGTTGTCTCGGAAAAGTATTCTCAAATTTAATAAACGACAGATTGACACGATTCGTAAATGAAAATAACATAATAGGACCCGAGCAAGCAGGATTCAGATCTGGCTTCTCAACGTTAGATCATATTTTTTCATTAAAGACTTTAATCGACATTTACCTTAACAAACACAAAAGATTATATTGCTGTTATGTAGACTACAGTAAAGCATTTGACACAGTTTCATGTACTGAGCTCTGGTCTAAACTATTAAATAATAATATATCTGGGAAACTTTTTCAGATCATTTATAATATGTATAAATCGGCAAAATCATGTGTTTCTGTAAATAGTACGCTAACTGATAATTTTTCATGTATGATAGGTGTTAGACAAGGAGACAATCTGTCTCCACTATTATTTTCAATATTTTTAAATGACCTTAAACTGTTTTTAGAACCAGCCCACGACGGACTGAAGATTGTGAATACGTTGTCTGTAGAAAATTTAGATCAAGAACTTTTAGTATTTTTTTGCAAATTATATATCCTGCTTTATGCAGATGACACAGTTATCTTGGCTGAATCTCAAGAAGACCTACAGCAATCAATTAATTTAATGGAGCGCTATTGTAGCATGTGGAAACTGAACATAAACGTGTCAAAAACTAAAATTACTGTCTTCTCTCGTGGAAAAATAAGAAAAATACCTAAATTCTTTTTTGGAAAAAATGAACTTGAAGTGGTTGGTCAATATAAATACCTGGGCCTCATATTTAACTATAATGGAAAATTTACAGAGGCAAAAAAACAATTGGTTGTCAAAGGTAACCGAGCTATGTTTTTTGTTACTACGTAAATGTAGACAGCTCCAGCTACCTGTCGATATTCAACTCGAACTTTTCGATATTTTAGTCAAACCTATTCTATTATACGGTTGTGAAGTTTGGGCAACAGAAAGTGTCGATATTATTGAAAGAATACATTTGCGATTCTGTAAATATGTACTGCAAGTAAACAAGTCAACTTGTTCCAACATGGTTTATGGCGAACTCGGCGTAACACCTCTTGTACTACACGCCAAGAGTAGAATGATTATGTTTTGGGCTAGAATATCTAAGAGCAGCAGTACACCAAAACTGTCAAATATTTTGTATCAATTAATTTTTAATCTATACAATCGGAATATATATAAGTCCCCGTGGCTTTCAACCGTGAAAAATACATTGGAAGGTTGTGGTTTTTCGGGCGTCTGGGATAACCAACTCATCCCAGGAAGCATAAATTCATTCAAAAAAAAATTACAACAACGAATTAAAGATCAATTTTTTCAACATTGGACCTCAGAAATTAATCTTAGCAGAAAGTGTTTAAATTACAGGATGTTTACAACAACACTAAATTTAAAAACATATTTGGTAAATTTGTCCTATCGCGAGAGAGGCATCATGGCTAAGTTTCGCTGTAGAAACCACAACCTTCCAATTGAATCAGGTTGCAGACAAAATATACCCCGCAACCTCAGAATATGTGAGCTGTGCACACAAGATATTGGCGATGAATTTCACTATATTTTCAACTGTTCTCACTTTGAAGTCATACGAAAGGAATTAATAAAAAAACGTCACAGAAACTCACCTTCATCAGTTAAATTTGAAATACTAATGAATGTAACAAATAAAAATCAATTGTTCAAATTATGCAAGTTCATTGAAAAAATTATTTATTTCGTAAAGTGATTAACCAAATAATAAAAAAAAAAAAAATGTAGATACGTTATATTATTAGAACATGATAACTACGCACCTTTAACATGCTCTCCTGGCATGTATTCATACATATCTGTATTTTATATGTATATATTTTTGCAGATCCTATGAAATAAACTATTGTCTATTGTCTATTGTCTATTGTCAGGCGATAAAGTTTTTTAAGTTTCCAATTATTTCAAACATCGACAAATGTAAAATATGGTGACGACTACCGTGATCATGTTTTTAAATACATAAATGTCTTTTCAGAAAAAAATATTTTTAACGACTGCAAAGTTACGCCCAACAGAACCACTCACCTTCATGGAAATGAAAAATGACTATTATTATTGATGAAATGATTATACCAGCATTACCATCTTGAACATAAACTCCACAGTGTGGAATTTCAAGAAAAGAAACAGGACTATAGAAGGGGCGCCACCAGCGCCCTCCTGGATCCGCCAATGTTTTTTGGTTCACACTTGCCGGAATATAATTTGAAGTTTCGTTTTGATGTGCGATGCTATGTTATTTTAATGAGGTAAATGAAATGAATCAGGCTTTAGGCCACCTTTGTGCACATATAGGCTAAACTGGGCCAGGAGAACCTCCTGAGGATGGTGAGATGATTGAGATGACACTGTCCTCCAGACACAGGATTCGAAATTCGCGCCCTGGCGGTCTGAGGCCGAGCACGCTACCTCTCGGTCACGGAGGCTCCCCGCAATACTGACTTTCACACGTGGATGGGGAAGAAACATTTTTTGTTTCTTTCAAACCGCCGAGACCGGGAACCGAACCTCGAACTCGGCGTGAAAGGCAGCGGTGCTAACCACTACCCTAGGGCCCCCGCCCTTTTAATGAGGTGGTTGATTACTGGTCAGAGACATCTGGTGAATGACAATCACTTATATTTTGGTCCGTGGCGATGCGCCCATTCTGTGAAACGCAGTGACGTAAGTCTGTGAAAACAAGGTTATATAAGAACCCTCCCCCATACTTCATTGTATTAGCCAGCTCGGTGAAAACAAAGGAGGTCAAGGTCATTGAGTTTCACAGAATTGTAGTGGTTGGTTTATACTGACTGCAGTGTGCCTGGTAAGTCTCACTCATATGAATATTCAGTATTGTGGGGTGCCTCCGTGACCGAGAGGTAACGTGCTCGACTTTAGATCTTCAGGAATCAAATTTCGAATCTCATGTCTGGAGGGTAGTGTCCTCAGATCCATCTCATCATCCTCAGGAGGTTCTCCTGGACCATTTTAGCCTATGCATGTGCACAAAGGTGGTCATTCATTAATTAATCCATTCATTCAAGTAAGATTAACTCATTTATTAGTCCCACCTTTCATACGTGACTAAGTGCTACTAAGATGGATGTTAATTAGTCAATAAAGTTTAAGATTGAATTATTTTAAAGATCGACAAAATATAAAACATGGTGACGGCTAGCGTGGTCAGGTTTTTAAATAGAGGCTTGCATAAATGTATTCACAGGAAAATGTCATTTTTTAAGGATTCTAATTTACAGCCGACAGAAGCACTGATCTTCATAGAAAAAGAGGTACAATTTAACTACATATATATACCTGATAAGATAGCAAAAATATGGTCAAGAGATTTATAGTCTCAATCACACTGGCTGTGACCAGAGCATCTATGCAACACCTCACAAACTCTCAGACCCCTGTCCAGAATGTGAGCAAATCACACGTGCGAATAAGACGAGGAGCAACAATCCAAAGCCGGTACAGCATTGGCCCCTGTCTACACTGAACCAACAACTCTCAACCACCATTCATCGATTCCCCGAGGCGTGCAACGAACATATACACACATGAAGAATTCAACTGGAGTATGCCTGAACACTTAAAGCGACACAATCAAGCCAATTGAGCATCATCCAAAAGCCAAAATATAACTCCTACATATGTCCATAATATGTGAACATACTATTTGCGGAAGCAAAAGTAACGAAAACACTGTTTTATCAGGTATTCCTGTATTTATTATTTTGTACATGTATGTCTGAAATTTAATCTCGTACTTGATTCTCTTATTTCTATGTTGACATTATCATGGACATAGCACGAAGCGAAAATAAAAATAATGATTTCTGCCTGATTGTGTCGCTTGAGCCCTTTACGTTCCTCCGTAAATATGACGACATCAGTTTCCACTGATTTACAATCAGCCCACAATGAGGCTTTTATGAACGTGGCCTTTGACCCAGCAATGCCTGGACGCTCAACAGGTCTACAATTAAGCTAATGCCGAGCCATCTTTAAATCACATGAGATATTTAGTTTTTTAAACATGTTGTCAATAGTCTGTCAATTAAGAAGAGAAAAAAATAATAAATATATATACCCTTTTGAATTACAGTATAACAATATTACTGTTGAGCATGAGTCGCCAATTAAAATCAAGACATCGACAAAGCGCTACTCCGGCAAATGAGATAATACAACAAGCAAAATATTTATAGTGAGACCCTGCATGATTATCCAGTTAACACAAAACATTTGTATAACATTTGTACAACGTCGGTCCAACGTCTTCGACGTTGGTCCAACATTGTACAAATGTTATACAAATGTTTTGTGTGTATTGGGTAACTGCGATCGGATGGACGAGTCATGATAATATGATAATGACCTTTGCCAAGCATAGCAGACCTATATCGATTAGAAAAAAACATCCATCATTGCGTGAGTTTGCACAATGGGATCAGGTCGACAATGCCAACATACGCAGAGTTATTGTGTGATCTTACAGTGTGGTATGACAGATAATTGACAACAATATGTGAAACTTTTCTATGTTATGTCACACAGGAAAGAGCTTTGGAGTTTAGTTACCGCGACACACAACTTCAAGGGGTGAAAATAACAAAAGTATATAAACTGTACATCACATGAACTTCCATAATTGGGCGTCGTTCGGCATAATATGATATCCTTGAAATTTGACAATATAATGTCAGAATCTGCTTCATTTGAATTTTTTCACGTGAATTCGTGGCAGATGAAATTATATGAAACATCGTGAAAACACGCTGCTTCGTCCCTCCACATTCATACTGAAATTGTCCAAATCATTACGAGCTCTTCGCACGCTCTATAGCAGTTTTATTATCTATTATAGATAAAACAAGACATGTAAGATATGACTATAAGCCATCATCATGCTTATCATTTATGTAAAGTGGCGTTATTATAATGTAAGCAGCTTATGATGTTTATTTTATGCAATCACATGTTATTTTAACCCTTTAAATCCTCACGATACATTGAAGCACCATTTTACATTATTGAAAACAGACTTAATTTTCATGCAACCAAGGGTTTTAGTATGAAAATGTCCATAAAACTGATTTACCAATACATGGTAATTTTCTTCAATTTTTAAACCACGTCAAATCATCTTTATCCACTACAAGTCGAGAATTGCGACAGCAATTCGCGGCTTGTAGTGGATGAAGATGACAATGGTAAATGACAAACAAAATGACACAGGGTTAATACACATTGCAAATATTAGCAGATTTCACAGTATGATTAGTTTTATCAATTTAAATTTTAAAATAATTAGATATGATATTATAATTGAATATTATTTTATGTAAATAGCGCAAAGGTTTTGTTATTTTTCATTTTGTATTTTCAACAATTTTACGCCCTTCATCTTAACCATTTTCCTACGAGTACCGGCACAGAGCTGATTTAAGAACCTTACCACGGTACGTGTACCGGCGCTGCCCCGGTATAACCAAGAACGTTCTATAACGTCCTTTGTACAGTTAAAGGTACCCACATTGAAAAATTACATGTTCTACTTGTGTTACTCCACATATTAAAACAAATTTGATTTTATTTTGTTTTAAACATGTTTTAACTCATTTATTTATATGTAATGATATATTCCTATTTCTCGCTAAATGGGGATAACAATTGTGTAAATAGGGCGTTTCTGTGATGAACGTATAACATAACTTAGAGATTTGCCTCAACGTAGTTACGAGGCTGTTAATATTTTTAATTAACAGTAAAACCATGTCAACATTTAGTAATTTGCCTCAATCTAGTTAAAGGCCTGTTAGCATGTTCAACAGTAACACAAATTGGAAAATTTTGGTAAGGCAATTGCCTCATTTGCCTCAATGTAGTTACGGGCCTGGATCTTTTCAAAGCTGCGTGGGCCTATATATAATTATTGAAATATACAAATAAAAGTATTCATACAGCTGACATAAACACTTTGCTTTAACTGTATTTTTTTCAGAACCATCACTAGAAATGCACATGCCCGTGTATGTGATTGTGGGCCTGCTGGGCCTATCCACAAGTTGAGCCCACATGCCCGCTCACCAAACCGTCATTGTGGTCTGACTGTAAACCAGTAAGTGGAAAGTGATTTCGTCATATTTGCAGAGCAGGTAGGTCCGTGCGTGCAAACAGGTGACAATCACCCAATATTGAGTTATTGTTGGGCCGACGTCGTAGACGACGGCCCAACAATAACTCAACATTGGGTGAACGTCACATAGTATTGTCACGGTATGCGTGCCATTCAGGACTTCACCTGTCTGGATCCACACAGAGACTATTGTCAGCACACACACGCAGTGCGACGGGATCACACTCGTAAAATACTTATTACCAGGAGTGAAGAGCCTCACCCTTTACCTGCTAGTGACGCTTATTATATGCGCGTAGAAATGTTCACTTTATTAACAAATGTATGTAATGTTGTAAACCGATTTTAACCGTGTTAATTTCTCCTGAAAATTGCGAATCCGACAAATACACACGGCATCTGTACGCCATCAATAATTAGGTATGTTGATACTAGTTTACCTCGTCTTGCTTACCTCGGCTCTGACAGAGCTGAGGTAAGCAAGTATTAACACTTGACCCTCAAAGTACTTAATTTTTTAATGTGAGCACATTTTTGTTTCATTTCGAAATCATCATAAATGTCTTAGTTAGCTCTTTCCGTTCCATTTGCATACCTATGTTATGGGTCTACGGCAATTACAAATATATTTACTCTTACAGCGCGGGGGATCAACTTTAGACGTCAGAATCTGAGGGTAGGTAAACAGGTGAAGGGTTAACCCTTTGCCTGCTAATCACGACATGGTTAATGGTTAAATGTTCTGTTTTATTAGCTGATTAAATCACGGCTATTGGAAATGGAATGATTTTTAAATATCAAGATTTGTAAATGTTTTGTCTCAAATTAAGCAAATATGAGTAATTTTCTACAACTTGACCGCGATCCACAACCTCAAGTGGTTAAAATTGCCATAAATTTACTTGAAATATACGTGTTAAAGGACTGCAAACTCAATACTGCTCACCCCTTGTAAGGGGTTGAACAGTATTGAGTCCCTTGACCTCCAAAGATTCACTGGGTATATTGGTGTGAAAATGTAACAGTGCAATAAACATTTCATGCGTGCACAAATCAATATGCCAACTTCAACTAGATACCGTGTGTGTTGACATAATTTTTAGATAATTTACTATAATTATAAAGTAACGGCTGTTCAAATCTGATCCTATTAACATGCATCATTGTCACTCATTGTGATAATAAGCGCGTTTGCGGCTGTCATGCGTCTATCATATCGTGTCATCACCCAATCTTGATCTTTCTGTCGTATTTCAATAGTAGATGCAAAGCGAGCTGCAGGAAATATGGTTTGATTGGCAGAGATAGTGGCTAGATTAGTCTCAACCCTTTATTTACTGATATTGCATATTATTCATTCGAAGTATTTTTGTTTACATATTTCGGCTAAATTTATTGAGCACCACTGCTATTCCATCGTAATTGTAAGCTGAACCGCAATATGATTTTAAATTTCATAGCAAAAATTTTGCATAAATGTAATGCGGAAGCTAGTATAAGTTACTAGATCTCAGCTTTTGTGCAGCAAACACGAGACATGTTGAACCAACAATCTACAACGCTGGCCCAACATTAAGCCAGCATTGGTTTAACGTCTCGTGTTTGCTGGGTAGTTAAACGGAGTGGCCTGTGGGAAAGCCTCTTTTGAGAAGCCTTTTGCTGGTATTTTTTTCATCGTACTACAAAACAATAATTCTGAAATAAGAAATAGGAACCATGTACAATGTCTGAGTATATAGTAGCCCTCACGTACCTTCAAACCGCTCATTTTAAAACTATCTTAACCCTTTAACCGCCGGTGGCGTCCATATTCGTTTTTTTGCAGTTTATATTAAGACATTACATATCAACTTTTAAACCTGTTAAAGATAAAAAGTGACATTAATCAGCAAGATTTGACATTTTTCGACCTCCATTTTGTCAAATCTGCATAATTTTCACTCACTTGAAGTTGTGGATCGCGTCAGCGAGACACAACTTCAAGTGGGTGAAAATTCAAATTGAATAATTTGGCGGTTAAAGCACTATGTATGTTGTTCACATTGAAAAATACTAGGGCCTACTACTTCTACTTGGAAATAGAAGATCTATTATAATTATCATTTGATTATATTAACCCAATGTTGAACCACCGTCTACGGCGCTGACCCAACATTGTGTCACCGTCTCGGGCTTGCTGGATCGTTATGGCAGTGTTTACGTACTGTAGTTAATGTCCACGTGTCACTGTGACTCGTGGGAAGTGTCGGAGTGGCAATATGTCTCAGCTGTCAAATCATTGTAATAAACACGCCATAATCACCCTGATAAGGCAGATATTTATACCACCTTGTAAAGCATTGGGATATGCCTGCTTATTTTAGATATGTCTGATAAACAATATTATGCTACCATCCGCGAACACAATTGAGATAATATTATCTACAGCATTTTTAACAATATTAATAGATAAAATACATAATATCAAGCCATTGAAGACACTATTCATTTCGAATCAACTCAACACGTTGGCGCTCATAAGTCCGTCTACAAAATGATATTTCAATTGAAAATATAATGCAAAAAGCTTATGTAATGTGGTCATAATGCTAATCACTTTAATGTATAGCTTTTAAAACTCTGTAAACCTTTGCATCCACCGTTCAATTTTGTATATTATGATTCGGGGTCCAGCTCAACACATGGTAGAGACTGTTGATAACATTTTATTAATACTTATATTCACATTCATGATTCATGTCTCTTTTATCATCTCAATTTCTCTCCTAATCTGCTAACATCCATCTATACGTCTCTCTATACTCCCTCTGTCTCTAACCATCTATCTCGCGCCAAAACACAGTACCCCTTTTATACTGAGCGGACGTGTGCAAAAACCGTCAGGAGCCAATCCCTGTCCTTCCCTCCAAACGCATCCTGTTTGTCGGGGAGAATCCAGAGATTCTAGAATATTCTATAAAAATCGTGTGTTTGTTGCACTACTAAAATGCAAACTATTAAATAAATAAAACACTTAAAATTACGTCTTTACACAGAACGAATGATGAGTTACTTATAATATAACACTCCTAATTTAGAAGAGTAAAATGACTTAATCACGAAGTTATAATAGAAACACATGCCGCTGGCATGACATAAGTCAGTTAATTAAAGATAATAATATTATTACAAATATAAATCATAAAACAAGATGAGTTATCAAAATAATATAACAAGACAGATTTTTAGGTGTTAAAAGGAAATAGTAACTCATCCGCTAAACCTCACATTTTGATCTTAGAATATTACAAGAAACACAGTATGATAAACTAGTGAAATAATTAATACAAAGGGGTCTTTGTAAAAGACGGGGCAATCCCTATGAGTTATCGGGAACTCCGGCCACAAGTATCCGAAAATAAGTTGTCCTCCCGCGAGGTCACACCGCGGTCACACAGATACGGTTAATCAACTCATAGCTAGGGTCAATTAACAAGACGACAATATAGTCTCGATGAAGGTTAAATTCTCACAATGGTAAATTTGATCAATGTTTGGATCCACACTGATCTAAAGTTTCATTCATTCATTCATTCATTCATTCATTCATTCATTCATTCATTCATTCATTCATTCATTCGTTCGTTCGTTCGTTCGTTCGTTCGTTTGTTCGTTCGTTCGTTCGTTCGTTTGTTCGTTCGTTCGTTCGTTCGTTCGTTCGTTCGTTCGTTCGTTCGTTCGTTCGTTCGTTCGCTCGCTCGCTCGCTCGCTCGCTCGTACGCCCGCCCGCCCGCCCGTTGGGCCAGCGTCGTAGACGGTTGACCAACAGTAAGCCAACGCTGGGCCAACATCTCGTGTTTGCTGGGATACGACCATTATGGATTTAGAATCTAGATAAAGCCGACACACAGGACATAAAGGTCTGTGTCAACGTGGTAATTGTGCGGGACAGGTGATCAGTCAGGACCGTAACTCGGTACTGTAAATTCCACCTTGGTTACATTTTTCGAATTTACATTATTCTGTCTAAACTCTACAGCCTGTTATTTCAGCGTGTCATGCACATTTTTTTATCAAATCATCCATGAGCTTTTTTGTTTTTCAGAACATGAAATTTGCATCCACTCAAAGATATGGATGTCAAGAGATCCAATATTGTAATTTTTTATTTCATGTGGATAGAATTTTAGGATTATACGGTAATCTACTAGCCTCATATATGGCTAATTGTCAAACAAGCTGGTGGTATAGACCCTTATCCACTTACATGTATTAATTTAGTTATCTTGCTATAAGCCCCTAGAAGAGGCTCTGTAGGTCTAACCTATATTTTTGGGGCGACAATCGCCGGGTGAAGGGTCGAGGCCACAGATCGCCTACCCAGTGAGTTTTCTCAGCCCCCCGGAGCTGTGGCGACGGGCGGCCAAGATGTAGTCGCGTCAACATGCAATAATAATCATTTCGACGCGAAATATATCTACCTACACGCGGGATAGCTATAATGGTACTTGGTGGAGTGGGGTACTCGAGGTTGTGGGGTGGGGTGTCCGCATAGTGGGCCTATGTGTGTGTGTACTGTCAGTGACATACTGTCATTGACAGGCAGGCGCATGGACGCCTTGCATTTTCAGACAAGTGGTCTGCTGTAGCTTGCTTCAGGGCCTTCGGTGGCCACCAGTGTTGAAGAAAGAAAAAGTGGGTGTCCGCAGCCGAGGATAAAAATATGGGGGAAAATTCTTGGCTCAGCATTGGGCCAACGTCTGCGACGTTGGCCCAATGCTGAGCCAAGAATTTGACCAGCCTCTCATCATCGCTGCACCCTTGCAAGATCCCGTTGTCGGACTGCTTCAATAACCAGAGGCACTTGTTTTAGGATACCGGGGTCGCTCGGATGAGATGAATGGCAGGGCCTGACTGATGGCCGGTATCCCGTTACCGGGGAACCAGACCCAGAAATTGCGGCCACTCACCTGAGACGCAGATCGAGCACGGCCAGCCCCGCTGCAGCCGCAGCCAGGATTTAAAAAATACTATGAGTCAGCCACAGGCCCCCTGGCCCGGCTTCCACTACGACAAGGGGCACCGCCGGAGGCTGAGCAACGCCTCGAGCACGGCCTCGAGCACGGGCACCTCCGGCAGCTATCCCGGCAGCTTCCAGGATGGATACGAGCGCCACAGGCGGGATCCGTGGGGTGCCATGCCCACCAGCCCCTACGAGTCCCTCCCCCGGACTATACGCCGCGCACCACCAGAGTAAGTGAAACATTCATTCATTTGCGTTCCCGTGCTGGGTCAATGATGGGCTAACGTCGTTTCGGCGTTGGCCGTCGTCATTGATCGAACATGGCGTGATTTTGCGACCTTTAACTTACAACCCAACCTGTAACACCCCCCCCCCCCCATCCCCTGGTAGACTCATCCTGTAGTCTTCAGTTATATAATACGTTCTCACTCTAGTAGTAGTAGTAGCAGTAGTAGTAGTAGTAGGCCTACGTACGTAGTAGTGGGAACTACACCCTGCCAGAAGACAGGATGGGTAGACCCATGGAGTTAGTACTATCTCCATGGTAGACCTGACCATTTCCAGACTTTAATAGGCCTACTAATAACACATTTAATAGGCCTACATGACATTAGACATGCATGGCCTATTTTTCACATTCAAACGAGCTGCTAGTTTTAAGACCTCCCAGTGTTTCTGGCTCTGCAAAAAGTTGGAGTCATACAAGATAAACATTCTGACTCCAAACCTTGTGTTAGAGTCAGCATGCAGGGGCAGCTTCCGGCGAACGGCCGCCGAAGGCAATCACAACTCTAGGGAGGTCCGGGCATGCCCCTCTGGGAATTTTTGGTTTTAGAGAAGGCTTTAGGTGTCTTCTAGTGATATCTAAGGTACATTTCAAGCTTCAAAACAACGCATTTTTCAATATTTTTTTCTAGATATAACATTGTCGTCAGAAGGGAATGTTTTTCGTCAGAGGGAGAAGCTTGTCGTCAATTCTGACGACATGACGACAGATCAGAAACACTGCCTCCTCGTGCAATTGTCAATAAATTGGTCATGATTTAATTCACGAAATAGATAACGTGAGGGGCACAATTTGACATTTTTCATTCTTTTGAAGCTGACATTGCCAACGCGATTGCCAGCTTCAAATGAATGAAAAATACCCTGCATTTCAAACCTAGACCTGCTATAATTTAAAATCAATATATATATAACGTTACAATATAGTTTATTTGAGATTATTTATGCAAACGTTTCACAAAGTTTGGAGCTTTCGTGAAAGACTCAACCCTTTAACCGCCGGTGCCGCATATATTTGGTTTTTCATTTTTTATTAGCACATTAAGTAGGCCTACCACATTTTAAAAATGCTAAAGATAAAATGTGACATCAACCAGCAAGATTTGAAAGCAGATGACCTCCATTTCGTCAAATCTGAATAATTTTCACGCACTTGAAGTTGTGGATCGCGTCAGCGAGACACAACTTAAAGTGGATGAAAATTCAAATTGATTAATTTGGCGGTTAAAGGGTTAAACAAACTACTTCAGACATGCTGGGCAAGCGCTAGCACTCGCCACTTCGCCAAATGCTAAAATATTTCCCTTGTGGCTAAACTTATTTGGACCTTTTCGCCAAAAACAGAGATCAGAGACATGAAATTATTATGTCCCTTTAGCCACAGCCAGATATTGTGGCTAATTTCATTTCCATTATAATAGCGCCCACCCAGAGTCATGTGATCAGCCTTAATCCCTCATCTTCCTGAAAGCCAGGCTCGCTGCTCCCGAGGTCTCAGACCGAGCCTTGCTGAATCAGTGTTATCATCCACCTATTGGGGTAGGGAGGATGATTTAGATATTGAATATTCATTAATTTTTCAACAAAATGCCAACTTAATGTTGGCCCACTATCTGCGACGTTGGCTCAACATTAATCCAACCCTGCTGCATGTAACGTCTCGTGTCTGGTGATATGTGGTGGGAGCTGTCTGTGATACTTCCTGCGAAATTCTCGGCCACCAGACATGTGTTGCTTAATGCGGGGCCGGCGTCGTAGACAATACCCCTGCATTAAGGCAGCACTCATGCCAGAGGTCAAACTTGGGTCAAACAGAAAAAATCTTTCTTGAAAGTCCCCACTCCAATAGATGGTTTTAACACTGATTCAGCAAGGCCTCGGTCTACGACCTCGGGAGAAGCGAGCCTTGTGTGGGAAGATGACACCGCGGGGATCGACTTTTGACGTTTATGATGATTGAAAAATTGAAAAAATCCTTTGGTTTCTTGGTTTACATAAAAATATTTTAGCGCTTTAGAGTTAATGGGATAACTTTAACCACATGGATCATGTGGTTAGGATAATCCTTTGTCCAAGCAAACAAGAAACATTGATTTAACGTTGGTCCACCGTCAAAGGCACTAGCCGAACAATAAGACAACATCGAGTCAATGTCTGGTGTTTGCTATGGGATACCATCCCATAAATACCAACGTAACAACTTACGTGTTTATTAGGCCTCTAAAGTTGATCAATTAATCGGCAGGACATAATTATTAATAATAATATGTGTTTTTTAAAGGGACTGGCCCAGGCTAAAATCATAAAAAAATCGGTGATTTTATTTCGGGTTCCTAATATGACCATATGATGTAAACATGTACATAGACTAGAACTGCAATTTTTTATAATTTTTGTGCTGCGCATTCACCAGTTAGGCTAGATATAGAGACGAAATTCCTGATTTCTAATTATTGACAACCATGTCAAAAATAGGAAATGCGGGAATTTCGTCTCTATATCTAACCTAACTGGTGAATGCGCAGCACAAAAATTATAAAAATTTGCAGTTCTAGTCTATGTACATGCTTACATCATATGGTCATATTAAGAACCCGAAATAAAATCACCGATTTTCTGATGATTTCAGCCTGGGCCAGTCCCTTTAACTATCAAATTGATCAAAACAATGTAGCTACTCCCTGAACGTTAATTCCCAGCCGGCACAAGACGTTGTATTGTGCCTGCTGGATTCTGACTTAAGCTGTACAGCGTCACTACACCGATGCCATCAATGCTAATGCAAGGTTGTGACAGCACAATTTGCCAATGGTTAACCCTTTTCACGCTAAGTTATTTAATTTAAATTATATTTGTTTAATTTGAGACCAAACATTTGCAAATATTGGTATTTAAACACTCATTTCATTCCCAATAAATGTGATTCAACCTGCTAATAAAACAGATTAAAACGACTATATAGTCGTGCTTAGCTCTCAAAGGGTTTAGAATAATCAATACGTGCGCCACCCTAAGACATATGGCATCAATACACGATGTATGCGAGCCATCAGTATACGTCCAACGAGTGGCAGATTGTCATTATGGTCATCACCTTCGCTTAGAAAACGCTGTATCTACCACTTTGTAGTGTGGTAGATTCAACATTTTGAAGAATTAGAATAAGTCCATAGTATGTTATGGTATAGGGCCTATATTATGAATGAGACGGTTATCTTGGACGTTTCTGTTGACCTTCGCCTGTATGCAAACAGGAGCTGTGTTTTTACTTGGTTATCAGTGGGTAGGCCTACTATCATACTAAAAAAAACTACGTATAGTGATTCTCATCCAGTAATCACAAAACATTTGCATAACATTTGTACAATGTCGGACCAACGTCGAAGACGTTTGGCCGACGTTGTACAAATGTTATACAAATGTTTTGTGTTTGCTGGGCTGCAGTCAAGTTGAGTGGAGTGACAACACCATAATATTTTAACAACCCACCATATACTTTCACGTACTGTAGATCTATAGCTTATCTGCGTAATTTCATGATCGTAAGGTCATAGTGTAGGCCAGTTAAAACAATTCAAGTGCGAGGAATGTGTACCGTTACTGTGATTCTTAAAAAACGCCCGTCGTCTGTATTGATTTCGATCCCCTTCTGTTACGACTTACAAGGACGTCTACCATGTGTCTTGTCCAGCCAAATCTGGACCATTACACATATATAGTTGATATAGTTGATATAGTTGAAGATGGACGTCTACTAACAGTAATATTATTATAAGTGCTGTATTGGGCTACACATGGACATTTTTTTAAATTATTTTCAAGGTGGCATCACTGTCGCAATTGCCAGCTTCAAACGAATAAAACATACACTTGTGTTAAAAAACATAATTTATTAAAATTAAGAATTTTGCTCAGTTTTGCACCCGCAACTGCATATTTGATCAATTTCTTTCCAGTATAGGCCCCTATATCGCATATTCATTATTAGGCAGAGTGAGTGATCTAGTTTTAGGATTTGATGGCACGTCTTCACGACCGACGTCTTGACATTTCGCGTAACCCCTGCAGACTCAGCGTTTTAAAAAGACCGTTATTTAGAAGAGACCCGGTATCTATTGTTAAGTAACACTTTAATTACTCCCGGATGCAACGGGTGGCATCCTCAGCTCAGGTTCCGAAACATTTTTCAATTAAAAAAAAATCCGATCTAAAAAATCCGATCTGACGAAAGGGGCCGCCAGACCATCTGGCGACCCCTTTTTTCAGATTTTAGATCGGATTTTTTTTTAAATTAAGCATATGGGCAGTTTGTGGCATGGCATTCTATGTTATTTTTGTGAAGTTAATTGTTTTCTTTTGTATGGACATGATTGAAAAAAAACTATGGATAAGAACATAGGGGGCGTGCTAGGGCAACCCTAATTAATTAAAGGCCTGGATGTGACCTTCACGCCCTACCACGCAGAAGCTCCGTGCGTACTGAGAATGTATGTCTGCTAGGGACTCCGTACTGAAAGGGTTAACAGTAATTAACTGGCCCTGACACGCAGAGTGTTTTACCCTTGTGCTGCTGAATTGTTTACTTCTATTATTCATTCATTTTAAACATGCTTCAAATAACGAAAAAAATGTTTCTATTCAAATGAAAAGTAGACATCTCCATTATCAGGAGGTTCTCCTGGCCCAGTTTAGCTTATGTACAGTAAGCACAAAGGTTGAATGTAGGTTGAATTTTGTTATTTCTATAAACATATAGTTATTCAACTGATTAATCGCGGGGCTAAGTCTTAGATAAGATCGATTTTTGTTTCAGTTTATCATGTTTATAGAAGACGAACACGTTTTCATTGTGAAACAATAATTATTTACAGGCCTACCCAGCAAACACGAAAACACAAAATACATGTATTGGTATTACATGTTGGACCAACGTCGAAGAGTGTTATACAAATGTTTTGTGCTTCCTGGGTAGGGATATTTTTATTTAAACGATATTTCCATAATTAGATAATAAAGTAATATTTTATACTAATGGTAAAATCAATATTGTATATTTGTTTGTGTAATACATAGGTTAAATTTTGTTTTGGCGCTGTTCATTATAGGCTACTGCATCGAACAATTAGCGAAAAAGATTATGCTGGTATATAGACTGTACTGGTAATTTTTAAGGGAGCATAGCCAAGTAAATGAATATTTCATTCCGTGTGTTCATATAGCGTGTGGGTTTATTATATAGCACGGTGTGTGGATATATATGCATTTTGTATATATATATATATATATATACGCCTTTGTTCCAGGCATGAGTGATTTGTATGTCGTGACCCGTTCAGAAAGTTGGATCAAAGGGAATTATAGGGTTTTTTCTAAACAATGCATTCTATATGCCTATTTACGTGGTTAGGTACCATTATCATGATTATTGCCATATCATTGTATAATATGTTGACCCTGTATGATAGGTGATATAGGCTATTAATACTACAGATATGTCCTATATAGTCACTCGTGAGGACACGCCTAACGGTGGCCAGAAAATGTGCTGACTAATTGCAGACTGTGCTTGTTCTTGTAAAATTTATTAGCGACCTATTCGGTTTTTTTTTAATCATCCAGAGCGATCTGAATAGATTTGTTTTGAGATACGAGTCCTATAGTCTATTTCCAGGCCCTCGTGGCTCCTACATCATGTAGGAGCCATAAGGGGCTATTGGAATAGCCTACGTGCTCGATTTGGCTTGTTCGCATGTTTTCTTAATAAGAGATGTCGCTGGAGTGCCATGCAAATGTCGTTGGAACCTCTGCATACACCACGAACAGGCACTATACTAACAGGCTATGTTCAACGGAATAATGTAGGGTTATTTTTGTCTCACGACTTTATTAGCTGCTACTTTGAGAAGGTCGTATTAAAAAAGATCATTCGTTTACTTCTGAACTCAGAACTTTAACCTGCGCGTGTGTGTATGCATAATCAAGGGTCGTCCACAGCGCTACAAAATAGGGGGGGGGGAAGGTCAAGAGGTTTAATAAAAAAATACAGTGGTTCCAGGGGCTCGCTCCCTGAAATCCCCTTTATTCTAATCTGCTGATCAAGTGGGGGGGGGGAACCCCCCCCCCCTGTGCACGCTCCTGTATTATCTGTACCCAGCTAATCATGACGATCCACCTACATTGATGTTGCGGGGCTGAGGCCCTGGTGTAGTAATAACACATTTATTATTCATCTGTCTCACCCTGTATATTAACAGGTCACTCGTCATAATTAATACATATTGATAATTTATCCATTATTAATACATAATATAAAAACATCTTGCAACTTTTCATACTATAAATACATATTATACATGATATATGAATGAATGAATTGATGAATAAATGAATGATTTGAATGAATGGATGAATAAATGAATGAATGAGAGAATGAAATAATGAATAAATAAATATAATAATATAATAATCAATATGAATGCGCGATAGTGATGAAAAATAAGGGAAATTGAATAAAATGAAGGATGAACAATTATAAATTGAATAAAATTATAAATTGAAAAGTTATCTCCAAATAAATAATAATGACGCAGTAATTAAATACAATAATAATTTCTTCTTTAAAATCGTCATAACATTTGTTCTTATATTTAAAATATCTCTGTCGGTTTTGGATCATTTGTGAGCAATCAAAATCACGAAATGTAGTTGTCATAGCTGCCTGCCTTTCACATCAGATATCACTGGTTCGATCCCCGCTCTGCTATTCAGGTTTCAAACAACGCGATTTTTCTTCGCTCACTCGTAACGATTCAGTATTTTGTGAAATTATATTTATTATATTATATAATATTATTATATTATATATAAATTATATTTTGTGAAGTCCCAGCAAATTGAGCCATATTTTTTCAATGTTGGTTCACCGTCTACGACGCTGGCCCAACATTGAACCAACTATGGCTCAATGTATAGTGTTTGCTGGGGTGTCAGCTGATTCATTCCACCATCATCATCAGGAGGTTCTCCTGGTGCAGTTCAGACTGTAGCCCTATCTATATATGTGCACTAAGCGATTACAGGTAGCTCTTATGATTTAAACAACACTAACAACACTATAATTTATAGAGATGTAGCCTATAAATGTATATAGCTTTATTACCATACAACACACTGTGTTTTCCGGTACATTAACCTATCTGTACCATCTTCAGGTAATGCTAACAAATAAGCCATAGTAGTACATTGAGATTCTCTGTATTATTATAATAAAACTATCTTTCATCACGGCGACTGAACTATACATAGGTAGGCCTAGACAGTGAAATTTAACATAGCTTTAGTTTCTTAAATTTCGTGTTTATGATGACAGTGCATTGTGCTATGTACACGTAATATTTACGAAAAAGTGCAATATAATAGGAACCTATTTTCAAAGAATAAAAAAATTTAAATGAACGAATGACTGGATTAATGAATAAACGAATAAACGAATAAACGAATAAATGAATAAATGAATAAATGAATAAATGAATAAATGAATAAATGCATGAATTTATGAATGAATGAATGAATGAATGAATGAATGAATGAATGAATGAATGAATGAATGAATGAATGAATGAATGAAATTAATAAACAAACAAACAAACAAACAAACAAACGAACGAACGAACGAACGAACGAACGAACGAACGAACAAACGAACGAACGAACGAACGAACGAACGAACGAACGAACGAACGAACGAACGAACGAACGAACGAACGAACGAACGAACGAACGAACGAACGAACGAACGAACGAACGAAATAAGTGAGTGAGTGAGTGAGTGAGTGAGTGAGTGAGTGAGTGAGTGAGTGAGTGAGTGAGTGAGTGAGTGAGTGCGTGAGTGCGTGAGTGCGTGAGTGCGTGAGTGCGTGAGTGCGTGAGTGCGTGCGTGCGTGCGTGCGTGCGTGCGTGCGTGCGTGCGTGCGTGCGTGCGTGCGTGCGTGCGTGCGTGCGTGCGTGCGTGCGTGCGTGCGTGCGTGCGTGCGTGCGTGCGTGCGTGCGTGCGTGCGTGAGTGAAAGTAATTTTGATTTACCGCATAATTATTTGCAGCATTGTAGTCCAGTTTTGAACTTCTAGGGTTATTTTTTTCTTGAATATCTATATCAAGCCTTCGTCAATTCATTTGACTCAAGTTTCAACCCAGTCAGGGATATTAGCTCAAAAATATTTATTCTTTTGGCAATCCCTGATCGAGCTGACCAACGCAGATATGAGGTTGAGTGATACATCAAAAATAAATTGCTACTGAAACGTAATTGTTCATCACAACTCTTACTATCGACGCCTTTTATCGAGAGCCGAAACGAAACAGCCGGATTCAGGTGTGTGAGGGCCCTAGGTCAAAAAAGTTATCGTGCTGGGCCCCAATATGCAGAAGCTGACGGTTTTTTAGATTACTGGAGATGAATTCTGGTTAATTAAAAGGGTCAATTTGCATTTTATTAAAATTAGATTTTGTTTATTATTCATTGAAACGTAACATGCACTGATACATAGTTTTATAACATGACAGACAAAGTCACCATATAGATTTATCCTTCAGTTTGTAAAATCATTGATTTATCCATAATTTTGACATACAAACTAATACAAACATTTTCAATAAAAATAGTTTTTTTATAGCTGCATTGTTGATGATACCATGCCAGTCAGATGCAGGGAACTTTTATATTTCATGAAAATTATCAGCATTGAACAGTAAGGTATAGATCACGGGGAGCCCAACCAGTTATTCACCGATCGGTACAGAATAGGAATTAGGGCCATCTGCCAGAAGTTGTTTATGTCAAAGCATCAGGAAAATATAAATTTCATGAAAATTATTATTATATCACAGCTAGGGGCCCCCAACCAGTTGCTGTATCACTATGATACAGAATAGGCCTACCATTCACATAGTCCTATATGAGACAATGAGAATGTCGCATGGAACGCGCGGGCGAAAAAGTGTTTCAGTGGGTCCCTCAAACGTGGTGGGCCCTAGACCAATGGCCTATATGGCGTTATTACTGGTAAATCCGGCGCTGATCACACATAGCAGCTTCTTTTTGTGTTGGTACCCGGTACGCTGAGTAAAAGCTATCCCAGCAAACACAAGACGTTAAACCAATGCTGGTTCAACATTGGTTCAACGTCTTGTGTTTTCTGAGATGTTTGCCATGCGTTGTCTCATGCAAAGATAAACACGATAAAGAGAATGGAGGACACAAGTTTGACTTATCATAGCTCTACACCCTTCACGTGCCTTGCATATTACACGCCTGACTTTACTTTTATACTGCTCTGCAAAGGCAAAAGGCAGTATCTGCTTACTTGTAAAGTAAGCAGATACTGCTTTTCAGCTTTGCACGGCAGTATAGGTAGTGGTACACACTTTGTCTTTATTGGCATTCGACCTTCTGGCATGAGCGTACCGCTATCGAAGCAGAATAACACTCAATAACAACATGTTTTCATGCGATATGAACTAACAGTTACATATTTACCACATTAGTAAGCTGATTGATGTTACGGGTCATCATCATTTTTAGCGTCGCGCAGAAGTACCACATGGGTCTATCTTATAATTTGTGAGGCATCCGCACCGAATTTCTATGAAAAGACTATTACAATACTTTACCAAGGGGGGCACCATTCAATCTTTCGGGTGGGGGGGGGGTACTGAAGTATTTTTTAAATAAATATTTTGTGACTGAATTTTTATGAAATATATAATTGTCTGGAGGACCTGCTGTTAATAAATATTACATGGCCCTAAAAATGACACGTACATGTATAGGGCCTACAGCTCGTCTTCTTCACCCTGACATCAGTACTAAGCCTAGTTTGGGATTCAACTAGTAGACAGAAAAATAAATTCTAAGAAAGTGAAATAAATAAAATATATCAGGGCAGCTTGAGAATCTGTAACCCGATACTCCAGGCTCAGATCCCACCACGCTACCTATATCCTGTATACTGAGCTACCTACTGACTCAGACTCAGACACGAGACGTTGACCCCATGTCGTCTTAAATGTACGACCGCTATGGACGCTGATCCAGCAATAACCCAACATTGGGTGAACATCTCGTGCTTACTGGGAGGCATAGCATGTCCATTATCATGATTACGGAACCAGCAAGTAGATTTCTTGGCTACATTGCACCGCACATATACATAAATGTTTGACGAAATATGAGACAAAATTGCATGTGATTTCTAAATTCAATGAGCTCGGACATTATATGACTCATTAAAGCATATGTACATATTATTCTAAGTATTTGTGATAAACATTAAAAATAAAAACACATGAAAAGGGAGAGATAACACATAATCCAGTTTACTGTAAAATGAAGCAGCGTGCAAAAAAGGAACGAGTATTAAACAGTGTTAAATAAGGCCATCATCTGACTCAGACTGGCCGGACATAACATACTGTTTCTCTTGAAACTACCATAGATGTCCTGCCAGAATAGTAATTGCAACATTGCGTGCACGCGTCCCAGTGAACGATGACCCCCCCCCCCCCCCTCCAGCCCCCCCCCCCCCACCACATTGGTATTCCACATAGACTCGGATGCTTTACAATTTTTGCACGTGATGGACATTTTTCATTTCAAACGGGTAACAATCTATAACAAGGTACAGGTAACTTACAGATTTGATTGACTTCATATAATCTACGTATGTAATTTGCAGTACATAATATTAATAATTATTATGTACCACTTATCTAAATGAATAATTTCCCTTAAAACACTGAATGTTGACGCAATGCCAATTTGATTTTGACAACATCGCATGCGGTATACAGGTAGCCTATAGCTGAAAAATAAAAATAGCAAAGCCTCAACGTCACGTTTCTCTTGATTCTGAAATACACCCCCTATCAAATTGTATCCAAATTTACCATGTCACATTGGTCAGCCTCAAAATTAAGATTTAAAAACGGTTAAATGCAACCTATTTTTGTAGGCCTATTGTTTGTGGGTCTACCTCAGATTTTTATAGGCAACCTATTGTTTGTGGGTCTATCTCAGATGTTCATAGGCAACGAATTCCATAGACACTGATAGATGCGCCCAGAATAGCTGAGTGGTGATTTCGATATTGTTCAAGGTTAATAGTTGTAGTTCCGTTTTACCTCGGTAATAAAGTTAGAATTGACACCCTGAATGCATATTATTTCACCACATGCCAGTCCCATTGAAACACATTATTTCACCACTTCCGTCCCGACCTAACCCCCCCCCCCCCCCATCCCTAATGCGACACACCATTATAAAGCCTAAGCTGTCATTTTGCAAAAACAGTTCCGAAAATGTATGCTAACCAATGACTTTTTAAGCTACGTACGCCTCTTTATGAGTAAAAAGGTAAACAATTCCCGGATCTCCCTGAATATTCTTACACCCATTCTCAGAAAAGACACACATACTTCTCACTGTCTGGATCTGGATGATAGTTCCCAAGTGTCCATGTGGACAAGACTGGACCGGAGGATAGGCGCCACATTAAGGCGCCGCAGTTAGGCGGCTCTTGAAGGCATTGATAGAGCCAGTCTGAATGACATTGACTGATAGTATTCCAGTGATAATTCTAAACACAAATGAGTTCTTCTATGTGTCCGTGTTGGCTATTGTTCTGAAGAATTGCCTCTGGTGACGTCTGGAGGGTCTAGTCGATGGAATTAAACCAATTTCACTGAACTCAATGTCCACATTGTACATCCGAAAATCTGATAGAACACTTATTACCTGTTCATCAGGTTATACTTCCATATATCACACAACAAAAACAGTGTCTTCTTACATATCCACAGAATTATAACATTCTTGTATTTTTTTATTCGCGTGAAGCGGAAACAATAATGCATTAAAAGCAGTAGGCCTAATGTGTGTGCGCACTCTTCAGTGGCCACCCACTTCGATTGCGGCCCATTTAGGGTGGTGCGCTCTGTGTGCTGCGTTACTAATAACACTGGACATGAATTGTGACTTTTCAAGTAACAATAATATTTGTGCTAGGTTTTATGAGTTTTTGTGGAGGCCATTTTGAATTTGGTTGGGTTATTTTTATTATGACAGATTGATTGGAATTTCGCGTTTGAGTTTTTTAGCAGCCATTCTGAACTGTAATTTTAGACTTCTGACTTCAGGCTGCAAATTTTAGAAGTCCCCACTGAGCTTTTGCAGTTTTAAATAGATATATATTTGTTTGTCAAATGGAATCGCATTCAGGGTGCACAGTACACACATTGACTTGTATCTTTGTTGAATTAATGTTGTATCACTATCCGCGACGCTAGCCCAACATTAAAACAACATTGATTCAATGTTTTGCGTTTAAAAAGAATTGCAACTGTTATTTTATTTGTAGCATTTGAAAGGTTTCAACTGTCCATACCAAATACACAATATTGGTTCAATACTGGGCCACCGTCTGCGCCACTGGCCCGGAATTGAAACATTGGATAAATGTATTTTTATTATCAAATCTAGAGACTAAAGGATGGAGTGGGTCTGGACATAGGGGCATCCCGTTCACCCTCCTGGTAATAAAAGGAGAATCACCGACCCAATTATAGGCCTACTGTCGTGCAAGCCAAAAGGCAGTATCTTCTCACCCTACAAGTAAGCAGATACTGCCTTTTGCATTTGAAGAGCAGCATAGTGCGGTATCTGCTCACTTTACAAGTAAGCAGAAGCTGTCTTTTGCCATTCAAGAGTATAGTGATCCAGAGAATCCTGGATTAATCCGGAAGAACGCGACGGATGTCTTAGAACAGTCATAGCTCCCCTCCTGACTACTCTGGGAATGTTGTGGCAAAATTTCAAGTTGATTAGATAATAACTCAGGGAGAAATAGCGTCTTACACAAACGTGCCAAGAATAATAAGTTTAAAATTCCGTTGTAAAATCAATATATTTGGGCATAGAATTGCACAATGAATTAATGTGTCAGTGTTTGATCAATGCTTTTTATTTTATTTTATTTTGTATTGACAGATGTAGGCCTACATCTCATTAGAATAATGCCTTTAACGTGGGGATTTAAACGCCAGTTTTATAGGTGATTTTTTCATGAAAAGTGTTGACCTGGCTACAAGCATAGGCCTACAGAAACACAGCTTTTGCTATAGGGCCTACGGTCCAACTCTGACGCTAACCCATGTCGTTGCGTCTAACGCGGACTAATCATGCTAATGCTGCATGTGCCGGCCTGCCTCGTCTCTGTGGTTGGTAGCTGGGCCGACATTGGAAACGTGGTCCAGCACCTCGCCACCACTGAGCTGTTCTTTGCAGTTTTCACGGGAATTGAATTAGGCTTCGAAGTATTTGTTGTGATGTGCTGTCAGGGTGCTAGGATGTGCGCCTAGATTCAAAAATAGTATTAGTTAGTATTAGATTTATCCAGTAGACCATTGATATGGAAACAAAAACATGATCAATAGTATCAAGAATATATTAACCGGTTAATAATATATTAGTACAAATACATAAAAGTCATGGGTCGCCAATCATGGTCACCAGGGATTAAAACACTGAACAGTTTCCTGGTGAGAGTACTTATTTCCACGGCGGTCCCTTGATAGTGATCCATGATGGCGATGGCAAGAAATAATTTAATCAATATAGGCTAAATAGGCCTTTATATAAATAATTGGTCGAACTGACAACACCAGAAATTGAAATATCACAGCAAATAACTTTCGAAAGTTTACGGGTAGGGCCTACGGTATCTAATTGGCCGACGGATAATTTTATTTATTTTGCTATCTCGGTGTGGTGAAGCTTGTCACTGTGTGGATATATGTGTTGGATCAAGACAAAGTGGAATGATTGTGATAAACTGTCGGAATGAATGTATAATAAAGTTCAGTAACGTTACTGAAGGAGTCATTCACTGGTCAAAACAGCAACATATTCACCTAGTCACCCGCCATCACTGGGCGTCTGATATGACCCTTGAAGCTCCAAAACACAAAGCAATAACAAAACCCTTAAAGTTCCAAACGCAAACCAAATATATGATATTCATGATATTCAATCTGGAACTTCGCGGATTTATAAGGTAGTGGTGCCCACACAAGATTTCAAATTATTAGGGAACCTAATTCGCGGATTGGTAAGGTAGTGGTGCCCACAGAAGATTTCAAATTATTAGACCTATTATCAATACAATCTCGTGCTGCTTTGTAGGCCTACATAGTTGAAAATTGATTGGCATTTGGCAACCCCCCTGTGACCAGGCGCGCAGCCAGAGGGGGGGGCGCACGCCCACCCATGAATTGGCCTAATATGCCCCAAAAATTTGGGGGCGAGCCCCCAAACTCCCCACGCCCCCTTTTCAAATCCTGAATCCGCTCCTGGGGACTTAGCATTTGGATCCGCTCCTGGGGACTGAGCATTTCTAGAGGGGTTATAACACATCCCCCATCGACGATCTGTCCACTCCTGTAACACAGATAGCTAGGTCTCTCTACAGCTGCTCCTGATCAGCTCGACATTTATTGGGCTATAGAGGAGGCAGTCATCTGCAAAAAGACGAGGTCTAACTGTGTAGCCAGCCCCGACTGTATGCTCATGAATGCCCACAATAAGAGATGACCTGATGACACCCAGTGCATGTGCTACAGTTGCGTGTAGGGGAGACTGGGGCACCTTGAGACGGAAAAATTCAAGCCCCCCAAACATAGATTTAATTTTCAAAATAAAATGTTTTGACGACACATATGGATACAGCATCCAGTGGGGTATATTTGAGCAAGAGATAAAAATTTTCAGAAATTTGTAACCTTACATTTTTTAACAAAACAGATTTTCAAGAAAGTGTCTCAATGTACCCCGTACTCGGGCACCTTGAGACACCACATGGGGTACCTTGAGACGCCAAATTAGGTACTTGAAAACAACGCGGATCTAACTAAAATCAAGATTTGAATACCACATATACCTGTAGCTAAAGCCTGCAGTTGGCTAATGTTAGATGTTGCAGTAAAATATGCGCCTGAAAAAAAGTGGGGGCACCTTGAGACACTTTCGGGGCACCTTGAGACAAACTTGGGGCACCTTGAGACAGTTTTGGGGCACATTGAGACAGCGTCTCAAGGTGCCCCACCCTGACTGACCTCAGATCTGATATCATAGTTCGTGTGTGGGGAGTATTTGAACCAAACCATTATACATAAATTATAAAGTGATAACACAAGTGGAAGATACCATCAAAATCATAGGGAAATCAAGTATTATGTGATCTATAGAACCAAATATTGATCATCCCAAAAATCTACTTTTCAAGTAAAAAATGGACCTAAGCTTACATGCATGCCAAGGATGTCCAATAGTCATTAGCAATAGGGTGGAAAAACGAAATTGGTTAGTTTTGGTATCATTGACCAGATGGCGCACAAATCGCAAAATATTATCTGTGTCAAACAGGCCTGTCTCATGGTGCCCCATGTCTTAAGGTGCCCCAGTCTCCCCTAGGCCTACAACGTCTCACCAGAGATCATTCATATACTATATGAATAATCTCTGGTCTCACTCTCTGATCTGATTCATAGAATCTATGGATGTGTAATATGTTCTCATCCCACAGATTAGCTTCTATTATATTTAAAGCGCTACTGGTTACAACAGTGAATTATAGTTCATTGGGTAACAAGGCCTCTCCAACTACGGCAGCTAGCCAACCCCGACTGCCTTACTGAAATAAATCGTTTCATTCCCTATCGAGTATACCCATTACTGCACATGTTCTGATGACGTTTTTCACATGCAGTGGCGGAACCGAAAATGCCGGGGGGACAACGAGCTTTTGCTAATAAATTAAATAAGTAAAACATCCCGCTATGTCAAATAATCTGAAGTTAAAAGAATTAAGCATTATTCATATGTTATTCTAGCTCATTTGTGTGTTATAATTTTGTTAGGATAACCAACACTGACTGACTGTCACAGAGGGTCAGAGCTTTTTCCCGACATCAAATTGTGCAGTTGTTAAATTTATTAACGTTGTTGTCACTTATGAAGTTATGTTGACTGTTGTCACTCATGTTGACATCTTTTCCAACTAGGCTAGCCCACTACTCACTAGGCTAACCAAGGCAAAGCCAAAGGCTAATACTATTACTATTACTATTAGGCTAGCCTTTGGCTAATAGTTTTATTACATCCTATTAGTAATACATGTAATAGGATGTCAACAAAGTAATGTTATTCATTTGTTCATCAGTTGTTCAATCATCGATGATGATTCATGTCATGTGGTATTGCCATTGCATTGGGTTGGCATGGCCATGGGCATGGCATTGGTAACTAAACCCGCCGTCGGATTAACTTGTATCGCATGTGTATCGCATGTATAATGGATGTCTTTACTAACTGTAAATAAACTTCTAAAGTCTAACAACTGCTAACTGCAACTATCGATTTCCTAGAAAGTTTGCAAATGCCGTTTTCAAGTCATGTCCTAACATCGATTAAAAATTTGCGGAATTATATTTATTATTTCAAAAGTTAGACCATTTGACATGTAATAAAATTCCAGAATTGGTGTAGATCTAATGGGTTTATAGGAAACGTCATATTTTCAATTTACTACATGTCAAATGGTCTAACTTTTGAAATACAGCATATAACTTCACAAATTTTTTACAGATGTCATGGCATGACGGCATGACCTGGAAATGTACAAAATTTCAAGGTGATCTGTTTAGAATTTATGAAAAAATCGATGAAAAACATGCGCACCAGATAATTGTGTACGAAATAAGGGCATTCCGGGCGTCCAAGACAACCCATTTTGCCGTCGAACAACCCAGTATCAATCTCAGGGTTTCCATCAGACAACCAGTCAAAAATTGATAAAGAATTACAAAAATATGCAAATTGTTCTGTACACGGCGCATATTAACCCTCTAACACGTGAAATAACTGGGAGATTTGCAGGGATTCACCAGCTATTGTTTTAAAATTTATTTATTTTGAAAAATTTATATTGTTTTTTATGTCCAAAAATTCAGACAACTAAAAAATCTTGCGGACATCCTGAAAAGTTGATCTGGTGGTCCGGCAGACAACCAGGCCAACAATCCTTATTTTGTGCCCTGTATACACATAGTCATAGACTCTATTTATCATGTTTATGTCAGACTCAGAATCTGATGTCTAGTCATGGCTGTCTCCACGCTGAAAGGGTCGATTCAATTTTCGACATCACATGGACTATTTTGTCATTTAAATAAACATATTTTTCATCATTTGAAGCTGGAAATTGTGTTAAAATGAAAGAAAAACAGAAACAAATAATTCAGCACGACCAAATTTGAAAAATAAGAGGAGGCTATAGTAGCCGTTTCGTCCTCTCCGACGCTGTGGATTGATATATTTGCTTTACCCGAAAAATTCAACAGGGCAATGACTGAGAGCGATTTTGATTCCAATTTTCGACCTGATTATTCCCTGATATATTCAGATATGACAGTCCTAAGAAATGTCCCACGATTTTGTAAGCGGTCAATTTGTGGCTGGAACCTGTTTCAGCCACTGGGGCTAAGGCTATAATAGCAGTCTATCCCAATAATAGAGGTTGGTCAGGCAAAATGCCCAGCCCTATCTGAACGACAATCCAGTTATTTTTTTGGTCAGTTTTGTTTTTTTGCTGTTTTTTGGTTTCTCAAGGTGAGAATCAGCTATTGACCACCTACTGTCTGGTGAAATTTCTTTTGGACTGGTAAAAGTTTCAAGTTTACAGGACCGACCTACTGTCCAGTGAAATTTTGCCTTTATTGGGAAAGACTGTAATAGGTACCCGTACATCACATGAATTTTAAAATTGTTCAATAAAATTATGCTGACCCTTTTTTCTTAACTGCCGACATGATAAAAGAAATATTTGACCACACTCCACAGTTTTCACTGAGCAAGAAAAATGCTGTGCCACATCAAAATCTGAGCTAAATTATGCAAATGTTGCACATGGCAGGAGGGATACAGAATTCAAACATCACCCAGACACTTGAGCTTTTTGAAGCAGCTGAAGAGAGCTACTGAGATTACCGTTTCTGAGAGTTTTAGTTTTTAGATACACCAGAGCACACCAATGAGTGCCACGCAATACAGTACCAGTAGCATATATACCACATATGCACATAAGTCCACGAGGGGGTCATGGAAGAAGAAAATTTTGGTGAATTTTCATCCTTATGAATAAGAAATTCTATTTTTACCCTCGGTGGGCCCCATGAGGAAACGTAGGGCCGGCAAACAGTTTCTTCACCCAGATTTTACCATGGGCAAACTAGTGCAGCCTTCCCCGGGTAGGCCCTACGGTATCTCAATTCTTAGAGATTCCACCATTGTTCTGTCCAAATAGCCTTAATGATGGCCTCCAGAACTTTCTCATATATTTATTTGAATTTGCTTGATGTATGCCTAGAGATGGAACAACAGACTTTTCTATCTGAACAAAAACAAGATATCTTTATTTGAATTTTCTGTTTTCTTTTTTGCAGAAGAGCAGCAGCTGAGGTAAGAAAACAGGTATCTTCTGCATACCTCGGTGATTTGCCAAAGAGCATCAGCGGTATCAACCTTGCCGCTTGTGGGGAATCTGTAAGTTGAATAATTTGTTTTAAAAAATTATTTGCTTCTTTTTTTTGTATAATTAGGTTAAATGTCATGCCACACATGAAACGACTTCAATATGGATAGATTCTCAAAACATATTCACCAATAATTAAGTTTATTCTTTCTTACTTAAAACACTGAACAATCTAATGTTTGAGTAGCAACTTTATATTTTCCCCTGTAAAGAATCTAAAACAAAAGCCATGTGGGTCATTTCAATTATCTGGTCACTTCAGCCAAAAAAATATTTGCAACAGAAGTGGCCTCTCTCTTTAGAGCTTGAGTAGCACCAGTGGGTGTAATTACAAACACACCAATAGCTGATAACTACGGTAGTTAGTATGCTCAGTGAATCAAGATGACCAGCTCATCTGATGACAGATCAGATGTTCACACCAAGTAGCTCAATATGAGATTTTCAAAATGTATCAAAACTACATCATTAGACTTTGGACAATTAAATATCCATGTATTCAGTTTAACAATCTGTTTATTTACACAGCAAGTGCCTTTATGTGATGTTGTGGATCCACCTGATTTTGAGGATTTTTTACTACAACAACAATATGTTATCGAGAGGGATCCAATGCGACATTTGCTGGACTTTCCAACAGATGATGTGATAGTTGCTCGACTTAGACGACATGTTCGAACAATAGCACCCATTGTTCCTGAGAATGGGTTAGTATTGCTCACCTTTACTTTTTTTTACTTGTATGAAGCCAATGTTGAGTTATCAAAATTGGCTTAGCATTCTTGGTATGGCTTCAAAATACTATTTCTTTTTACTATTTTGAAAATAGTAAAATAGAAATAGTATTTCAAAGCCTCATTGTTGTAAACAGCCATGCCATGTCAATTGTCGTTCTCAGTGATTTAAGAGCACGTTTTCCATGCAATGCATGACTTTAACCCTTAAAAGCTCTGATATATTTTTGTATAAGCCATGGAGACGAAATGTTTTTTTTTCAATTTGAAATAATCATTAATGTCTCAGTCAGCTCTTTCCGCTTCATTTGAATGTACGGTACCTATGTTATGGGTCTACTCCCTTTGTAAATAGTTTAATTCTTTCAGTGCGGGGACTGTCGACGGTCTGCGCGCTTGAAGAATTAAATTAAAACATGTTTAAACTCTCCGAGGCACCACCTTCTGGGTAGACATCACAGAGGGTGGATATGGTGGTATTCAGAGGGTTTACATGGTGTTAACAGATTCCTTCCTAGCTTGTCCTGTGATAGGATAAATGTACTGAGATTGTAGTTGTGACAAGTAATATGATTTGGCACTGAAAATGTAAATAAGACCAACTAAGATTTATTTTTACCGAAAGTGTCTTTTATAATTAGATAATGCATTACAAAACACCCCCCCTTCCAAGTTACAGGCCTGATGCATGGTTAAAATTTGCATCAGTTGCATATATCATGAAAAATGTCTGATGTTAGTAAATGTTAGTACATAAAGCATTGTTTTTTAGATCTGAAGTTGATCCTCATGTTAGAGACTGCATACAGCTGTACACCTCTGACTATACAACAGTTACAAGAAGGTAATGCTTTGTCAAGGGTTTGTCATGTTATGATAATTGATCATGCATTATTGATAAATTGAAATTCCTTTCCCATTGCAATTTTAAGAAAATGTCATTAACCCTTTAACCACAAGATTATGCAATTGCAATTTTCACCCACTTGAAGTTGTGTCTCGCTGACGCGATCCACAACTTCAAGTGAGTGAAAATTATTCAGATTTGACAAAATGGAGGTCACCTTTTTTTAATTCTTGTTGATTGTTGTCACGTTTTGTCTTCAATATGATTAAAAGCTGATATGCAATATGCTAATAAAAAATGTAAGGACCGAATAGACTCGGTACCGCCAGTTTAAGGGTTAAATACCTCATCTTTTACATTTTTCTCAGGTTTCAAAGTCATGCAAGCTATCACTTGACAGGTGAAGCTCGTGATGCCACACTTAAAGCTTCACTCAGGCAGGAGTATGAGGTGGACTTCGAGGAACCTCCACCTGAGCCAGATCAGGTGAATATATGTGACCTAATCTGAAAAAAGGGTGTAAGTCGCAGATGTAATAATTGGAGATTTTGACAGATTCCAAATCTACGCAATATTACTTTAAACAGTATATCACACAACTCTTCAGCGCAGTTAGCTCTGAAGATATGACTCAGGTTACATCAGGTTGCAAAATAAAATAGAAAACTTGATCACATTCCTAGCAACATGGAGATGTGCAAGTTTTTAAAGATGTGGGAGATGTGCAAGTGATTTTTTCACGATTTTACTCAAATTCAAAATGGACTTCATAGTGTTTAGTAGGTGCAAAAACTAATAGTCAGAAATTATAAAATATTTTAAATAACATTCCCAACAATGGGGAGATATGCAAGTGATTTTTTCAAGATTTCACCTGTCGGTCGCACTTTTTCTATGGGCAGAAAAACTAGTGGTCAGAATTTTTCAAAACTTTAAATTTTTGCAATCACATTCCCAGCAATATGGAGCTTTTTGAAGGGTAGTGCTCAATGTAAGTATGTGCATTCATTGATAAGGGGTGAAAATGTTGAAAATATCTATTCTATATTTTCATTTTAGTGCAAATCTATGTCTTGTTCATTCAGCTCTTACTCATCAGGTAATTCATATCAACAGAGTAATACACCGGATATGCTTTAATTTTTTTGTGCACATTTTTCCTGTCTATGTCAATTAATATTTGAGATGTACTGTTTTTTTTATTTACATTCCACTGATCTTGTATGTAACTCTTTATTTTATGGATTGATGGCATCGCATTTATCGCATTGTATGTCCCTTTTTAATACTGATGAAAAAAAAAGGGAATCAACTAGTGTATGACAGGTGCTATATTATTTTCTTTACAGGATGGAGGTACTGGTAACAGAAGTCGTAGATCATCTTTACACATGAATGATACTCCCCGTGGTAGCTGGGCAAGTAGTATCTTTGACCTGAAGAACTCCCAGGCCGACCCACTCCTCCCAAACTTTCTTGATAGAAGCCAGGCTGATGACATAGATCATGACAATTTCACACAAAGACAACAAAACCGTCAAGAAGAAATATTTGCACTTTATCCAAACCAACCAGAGGTTAGAAATGTTTAGAAATATAATACATTATATATATATTGCCATATACCATATAGATCACATTTGAAATACAATTTTACTAATACAGAAATTATGTCAATGAATATTAATATTGCGTCTATATTTTGAAAAATAGAAATTAATACTTCAAGTCAAAATGTTTTAAGTCAAACATATATTCAGTTCCAATGTTGGAAGTATTGCACTAATGTATTATTTATTTAAAGCAACTCCGTGGGATAAGAATTTTTAATTTTGAAAATGTATTTTATATGATGCCATATAGCCTACTGATCTTAAAGGGACCCCTTGGGATGAGACATTTTCAATGTTGTCAATTTTGAAAATTTAATTTATATGAAGCTATATAACCTACTGATCCTAACTAAAAATACAAAAAATTCAAAAAACAATTTTAAAGCACCGAAAAAGAGTGCCATAGTTATATTTCCAGGTCGTATATTGCCATGTAAACAAAACAAATCAGCAATATACAGCACTTTTCACCACATATTCCCACGTCTTGGACGGTAAGATCAAAGCAGTAGCCACTAATTGGTGTCTTATAGTCAGGACATGGGAGGATACACCTGCAGCACTGATAGTCTGCTCAACGCTGGGCCGACAGCATCAACTTGTGGCCCAATGATGTGCTAGCATTCGACCATCTTTTAGGAGAACCCATTGTATGTTTGGGTTTTGTCCGGATTATTTTAAATATTGTTAGAAAATGTTTCTAAAAATCTGAAATTCCTGAAAAAAATTAAACAATTCTCTGTGGGATACACTACTTCATTACAACATTAAAAACGAAATTGATGTCATCATACTGAGTCGCTTTAAATAAAATACTAAAACATAAAAAAAACAATGTTAAAGCGCTGAAAAAGACGAAACCAGCTCTATCAACACATTAGACCACAAATACTGACCATCTCAGGTGGCATTATCAAAGTAACCACATGGTTACATCAATAGCTGCCCCCTTTTTTGGTCTGGGAAAGCGATGATAGTGGGGTTCCTCAACAGCACAGATTGTCTGCTCAATGCTGGGCCGACGGCATAAACATGTGACCCAATGCTGTAGCAACATTCATCCATCCTTTAGCAGGCGTTTGAGGTATACAAATAGTTTCCTCGGGTTCTCACTGGCTTCATAAAAATGTTGATCACAAATATTGAAATCTAATAATTTCGAAATAAATAAAATCATCATCTGTGGGATACACTACTTCATCACAAAACTAAAAACCAAAATTGTTTCCATCCCATGGAGCAGCTTTAATGTTTTTTTTGTTAAGGATTTGGCCAATATTTTTATTGATTATATTCCTCTCCTTGCTTATCAGGATGATATAATTGAGAAGCGTCAGAGCAGTGAAGTTCCTTCTGAGCACTTTGGACACAGAATCCTGGTGAAATTTGCCCAACTCAAGTAAGTACAGATCACTTGTAAAATATAGTAAGAATTTGCAAACAAAGGAAAAAGTGTCAACAGTTTTTTGCAAGTTAATCTGTGATTTACATTACTGTTGCAGTATTATGTATAGCAATAAGAACTGTATAAAGAGAAATATGTCACATTTATTTACCACTGACAGTTTCTAGGCATTGTCACTGTGGCATTATTGTGTCACCCTCAAAGCTAACACATGTATTACCCAGCTTAGCCCTCAGAACATCGACCTATTCAATTCAAATTATCAGTCACTTAAATTTCAAAAATAACACAAATTTTCAGTCACTTGAAGTTGTGGATCGCGGTAGCGAGACACAACTTTAAGTGACTGAAAATTTGTGTTATTTTTGAAATTTAAGTTCCAACATATATCAGTGTTTCAAAATTAAAAGCACATTTTACTTTTAACAACTGTTAAATACAGGTACCAATAAAAACGCAAAATGTCAACTTTAGTCGACATCAGTGTTCTAAGGGTTAAGTATAAGTCGGTGACTTATCATTGTTGATCCAACATTGGTCATAAGTGGCATGTTGACTGTTGACTGTGCTGCTCCTTGGACTGAAATATTCTTGTAAATCCTTGGCATAATTTAGGAAAATATTATATGTCTGACTTTCATTTTAACTAATCTAACTATTTTTCACCCATTTGAAGAAGAAGCAGTATTTAAAAACTAAAGACTGACTACTTCAAGAGGGTGAAAATTAAAATGTTCTTTGTTGGTGCTTGATTATTTTGATAATTATAAATGCCTAAAATTTAGTGGTTTTGACAGCTGTTTGGATTGATGATTCAGAGTTGATTTCCTAATCGTATGACATACTTAAATCAGTATTTGGTTAATGTTTATATCAACCTTTTCACCCTTAGCATCTCAAGAATGTAACATTTCACAACCTGACTCTGATTCAATGTGTCCATTGGAACCGCAAGTGCATTTCCAACATAAGGATGAATCAATGGTCAAAATCTCCTTTACGAGTGGATACTTTTGTGGTGTAAAAGATATTTGAAATATGTTTGTTTGAAAGAAAGGTTACATTGGGGAACTCATTCCTGTAAAACAAGAATAATAATTTATATGGTTTATAATTTAACAGGCTTGAGCTGGATATAGAGCCTATATTTGCTAGCATGGCTTTATATGATGCCAAGGAAAAGAAGAAGATCTCTGAGAATTTTTATTTTGACATGACGTCTGAAGCAACTAAGAAGATGTTGGGGGGCCACATTCCGTATCAGGATATATCTACACTCAGTCGTTCCTGTATATTCAGCATTTCACATCCTTCACCAGATATCTTCATCATTATAAGGGTTGGTGTCACAAGCTGTGCTTATTTTTCGGCCATACAAGTTTATTTTGTTGTTTTATCCCTTCACTGCTGAAAATTTCTGAAAATGTTAAATAATGTTGTTGTTATTTTCATTTTCTCCACTATCGCTGATTTATTCATTTTATTGTTAAAAAAATGAAAATTTTCCATCATGTTTTCACATACTATAACGACCTATAGATTATAGTATACTGAATTGCCAAAAATATATTGCTATAACAAATACACCTTATTTTTTTAACAAAATGAGGTATTTTAAGTTTTTGTACTAAATTTAATACAAAACGCAGATTTCCTCACAGATTCTGCAGATGTATGTAATGTACAGGCTGGTGTGTGTACTTGACACCTGACAGCATTGCAATTTATCAATGCCCAATGTATGACACATTCCATGGCCTGCCGATGGTCATCTAATTCTACATATAGAATGTAAAAAGTTTTTGGTGGCATTAAAAACAGGAAATTTCCGAAATGAAAAGCCTTGAAAAAGTATTAAATTTCATACTTGGCTAGGTGTACTAACCCTTATGTTTTCTAAATGTCACCACCCCTGTGTTTGCAAAGTAATAGCAGTTTTAGGCTGTATATATTCTGAATGTCGTTAACTAGCAATTATTGTTCCAATTTTCAGTAGAAGGTAATGAGCTGAACTGATTTTGTTGTTATTAGTTGGAGAAAGTGTTACAACAGGGTGATATATCTGATGCAGCTGAGCCCTACACCAAAGAGGAAAAGGTAAGCTATAGATATATTTTCAATTACAGTAGAATCCCGTTATAACGCGAATCGTTACACCGCGATATCGGTTATAACGCGGTCCGCGCATGGACCCCGTTTTTGCAGGTTAAATTCGTTTTTTTCAGGTTAAATTTGACCTGCTAACTAAAAGTGCCTGTATTTTTTAGTCTTGCTCACGCGTGAGTCTGCGTTAAAGCACTTGTGAGCGTTCACATGTGCTAACCAGTCATCCATGCATGCAGTGATCATTGCACACCTCCGTATTCGCGGCCACACTGTAGACAGGCGCGACTACCGACGACGCCTCGGATTAAACTTTTGACTGCTACTGTTCAAAATGAAATAAAAAGTAACGATCCGCGGTATAGGCCCTATGATGATTCTGTTATACCATGCTATATGACGACCTTGTTATACCGCTGTATTATTGATTCTGCTATACAGCGCTATATATGACGATCATATTACACCGCCGTGGCTATGACAGATCAAGGCTGACACTGTGCTCGCTATGGCACTGTTAATGTGTCACACACATTACATTTAACTCAACCCGAAACACCTGGACTAATCGTTAATACATTGCCAAATAAAAATTAAAAAAACAAATTTTATAGATGTATTCTCATTGAAATAGTCAATGGCAAACACAAGGATTGAAAGCAGGCAACACGGACAACACAACGCACGCACTAACATAGACATTAACTTCACGTGTATACACTCTGATATGAGGCACTGGAATGCACGTGGCTGTGAATATGGTCGGCGCAAGACATCGGTGCAATGTTGTTCTAATGCTGGGCCACCGCGTCATTGGCCGCATCGGTTTGGCGTCTCGTGGCAGCGTGTGCCCCATTTACATTTATCCCTCTTGATGCTATACCCTGCCTTATTTTCCAAATCAATAACAATCAATAACAAATAAGAGTTTAGGAGCTATCATTATCTAATTCATATCATTATGTTCAGTGTTGATTAAGCTTTCTGGTGATATTTATTACATGTCCGTACGACCATAATTTAAAAAGTATGAATTTGTAGTGGGATGATTATCACAACTAGCTAATACCCTGACATCGCTGACGTCCCCTGCCAATTAGTGTTGTAAAGCACCTTGTAAAGCCAAGGGCGCACTAGATATTAACTGCACGGCATATAAAAAATTTAATACATTGAAAACCCCATTTAAATATGGTTTTAAATAACAGACAAGCTAAAAAGTATTTACGATGCAGTAAAAATAGTTATAACACCGGAAAGCATTTTTTTCAGCCACTATAATCTGGGTTATGCATTTAGTCGGCTGAAAACATGAAAGAAGCGTATCTCAGCAATGCAGGGCCGGCAGACATCTGCAGACGTGACACAGTCTGTGAACAATTAATTTCAAAAAGTCGTATCTTTAGAAGGATATCACTATCTGGTACGGTGATTTGAAGCTACATCTGCACACAGTGAATTGACCAATGCTGGCCCACTTCATACGATGCTGTACCAGCCTTAAACCGACAGTGAATCATAGAGTAGCGATATAATTCTAGCAAATCTCGTCGATTCCCACCGCCTTGTATTATATACAAAGCCCACCCTCTCATTTAATTATACCTTTCAATCAGTTCTAAGAATACACCAATTTTTTTGCACGAAATAAAGCAGCGTATTTGTTATAAAACGTCTACTCTAATCGCCTTGTGTGACCCCATAGCATGCACAGGGTCGGTGTAGATCCTTCACGCCTTCCATTACGGCCCAACGTCGCCCTTCAATCTGTTAACTACACATGGAGTGATTTCACGGAGCACAAGATGTCATCATAGCTCGCGAGTGTTAATACATTGTTATATCTATAGATAGTTTTATTGACCAAAGTAGTACATGTATGATATAAACATTGTAATATCTAGTACATACTAGCACAGCGACTATCACCGCCTGGTATCACCGCCTGGTTTTGCGTGTCCATATATATAGACCCAATGTATTGACTATTAGCGGGAGAACGGTCGTCCCGCTATAGCGCGATCCACTTTTAACGCGGTCCCGTTTCTTGGACCCCAACAACCTCGTTATAACGGGATTCTACTGTATGTATCTATCAAGATATTTTTTTACTTCTACAATACAATGTAATCTAAAATATGTAAAGTAATATTTTGGGGATTTATAATTTTATTTTTGATAATCTAAATGATTTGGATTAACCTGGTGACTATTTCAGCATTTGTGAATTTGTTTTCAGAACAAGGATAAAGTAAAGCATAATGCCCTTTACTATTGTGAGCGTCTGGGGAAGTACCGCATGCCATTTGCTTGGACTGCAATACATTTGATGGAGGTTATAGCTGGTGGTGACAGAGAGTTTGAGAAAGAGCATGGACGCTCTGACAGTCTAGGTGTGCTTACTTTATATTGCTAATTTTTTTTGTCTAAGAACTATACACATTTATATTTTATATCTCCTATAACTTTATATTTCCTATTTCTTATAACTTTATGAAGTATATTTATAATAACTTTTCTTCAAATGGGTATGTTTTTAGATCGACGATCCAGTGTGCTTAACCAGTATGAAAGCTTCAGACGGAAGGGGTCTCGCGATGACAGCCTCGGCCGATATGGCTCTCTAGAGAGGCAAAAGAGTAATTCTCTAGACAAGAGACAAAGCTGGTTGGTTGAGGATTGTAACGCCTCACTGGAGAATATTAAACCAATAACCCTTACAGTGAACAGTTTCTTTAAACAGGTAGAATTTTGATCACATCCTTAATTATTGTGCTATTTTAACTGATTTTTTTCTGAAAGTTGAACAATGTGTACAAATCTCCCCGATGAATTAGAAAAAGCACTGATCAGATTAAAAATAACCACCGCTCGGAGAACTAAACTGCTTCTTCTCAAGAGTGACTTGTTTTTTTTTAATCCATTGTTTTAAAACTTGGCAGCCATACAAACCTGCTGGATGAGTTTGAATATGACACAGAGCAAATTTTAAAAGGCAGCCGTTAGAGCATAAAATGCTTTTTCTTGTAAGCTTGTTTTGTGTGTTTTATTCTCGTCACACACGTAGGTATGGTGAGAATAAAAAGTTTGAAAATGACAGCAGATTTTAAATGACTGCCGCTCGGACATTTAGATTTTTTCCTTGTAACTATGATTGAGTCTCCCCAGAGTGCTGTTTGTCCCTATGCTCCCATAACAACTTGTCTTAGTATTTTAACTTTTGATACAGGCTTTCAGATTTAGCGTGCGCAATTGATTGTGCGTATCATACTTCGCGCTCTTATCAAGTCAGGTGCGTTAAATGTACAGTGCACCTCACTGTAAATCCGCCAATATTAATTTCAATTAATTATTTTATTTTATTCCCCAAAACACAAAAGTTTATTTCCGCCAATTTTTTTCGGTTTACAATATCTGTGGGATTTTTTCCACTAGCTCTCAGTCGACAGTCTAATTTTCTTTGATATCAATTGAACCATTTATTGTTATATTTAGTGTGCAGATGCATGTCTGGAAAATACTCATAACATTTTGAAAGATGAGTGACTAAAATAATGGTTTCATATAGTGATGGGAATTAGTTGTAATTTTGTAAACAGTAATCATTTTGAACTGGTTTGTTATCATTTTTACACCTGATTGCATCTGAGTGAAATACGTTATTTCTTGTGAGGAAATTCAAATAATAATTTTTCCTAAGCGCTGATTAGAGAGTGAGTGAATGGCCTTAACCCTTTCACCGATAAATTATCACGTCATAAAATGCATGAGCGCTGAATTAATAAATTTTTTAATTAAAAACAGTAATCGGCGGTCTGCCAGGTGGTTGCCTTTCGGCGCCACCCACGGTGAAAGGGTTAATATCTCATACAATGTTGTGTAGGTACAGTAATAATTAGGCCTAATCTTAACACCAACTTACATATCTTTTTATAAAATGATTTCGGTTGCAGGAAGCGGACAAGCTGAGTGATGAGGACCTCTATAAATTCCTTGCAGACCTAAAAAGACCAACATCGTTGATTAAGAGACTTAAAGCTTTTCCAGGTATGACCTATGGAATATAAATGACAGGAATGCTGAAGTACAGTGCTATGAAAAAAATAGGAGACATCAAAAGTCATGAGACTCTCTCCTGTCTACAATGACACAATAACATGTATCTCTGATAACGGGCTAAATGCTAAATGTTATGAAACATGAGGAATTACTCCTTCAAATGTTCTTTCATGGGAGTATGGTATCTCAATCCCTCAAGCTCACAAGAAGCATTTCATTTAAATAATAGACCTTAACAGAAAATACTACAAATACTCTTTTGACACAAAATGTATTATATTTTTTAGAAGGTTGAAGTTATTTTATCAACGAGACTAAATTTAAAATTGATAAAAATTTAATTAGATACCTAAGATTCCTCTGTATTGACCAAGAGTGATTTCATCAACATGTTATCTTTCCTCCTACAGATATATTTAACCCTTTCGAACCTGAATTTACTATTGTCATCTTCATCCACTACAAGCCGCGAATTGCTGCCGCAATTCTCAACTTGCAGCGAATAAAGATGATTTGAAGTGGGTGGCAAATGAAAAAAAATATTTTGTTATTATTAAAAGAGTCCCTTTAAAAAGTTCGTTCACAAACCCTAAGGTGGAGGGAATTAAGTCACTATTCAGAGAGGTACAATGATGCTTTAATGCATCATGAGGGTTTAAAGGGTTAAAATGTTTGCTAACCATGCGCTGTCAGCAAAGATTGCTCCATTCAGCTAAACTTACAATGAAATTAGTTTCTTAATGTTAAGTGTCTTAAAAAAAAAAATACTATACATTTTCTCTTTGTCATTATTTTGTTAAACCCATTTTGTGTGGGGAATATTAATCAGACACAAATCTGAATAACAAGATAAAAAATTACAAGATATAAAATACAAGCATACCAGTAATCAGCCTCTGGTTTGTAATATCACCTTAGATTTAATGAGAGACGCAAAGCACTAATTTTAAAAAAGTAACAAATGTCTTTCTCTCATAGCCACTGTCAAGCTGGACATCTCGTCATGTCAAGATGAGCCACAGTACTGTCTTACCCCAGAGCTTTACCGTATTGACCCATATCCCGATGACAGGAGCAGACCCACCAAAGAAATTGTATCTTATCCTACCAAAGAGGTTTATGAACCATACACAACTTACAGGTTAATTATTTTCTATCATTTTTTGCTTTTCTTTTTTGTCTTATTTTTATTCAACCTTGTTCTAACACCTGCTACTTTTTCAAGACCACTCTAAGTAGGATAATATATTTTGGTACAATGATGTCTCTTTTGCCTTGGGTGTTAATCATTACAACCAAGATATGCACACAAAATAAAACAATATTTTGAAAGTAATTATTATGATATAAATTTAATTCTATGTCTCCAGGGTTGATCAAATGGAAATCATTTTTTTAGTATTTTGATCTTACCTTTTTATATGAATATACACTACACACTCAGATTGAGTCAGCTTGGGGTCAATTTCGTGTGTTGGAATTCCAATGTGTAGTATGAGGGGGGGGGGAGGGGGGCACTGTGTTAGCAAGCAAGTTGTGCACCTGTCTTTTGGACGGGTATAAAGTCAATATGACTGGCATAAATTGTCTAAGTTACACTATAAATGAGGAAATTCACAGGCAGTCAAGCAAAAAATGAAAAAAAAGACTGGCAGTTACTGGGTATCTAATCCTTGCTAAGACAGGGGGGGGGGGGGGGGGTAGATGTTCATACTTAATTTTTATTTTGAAAGCAAGTATGACATTTCAACAAATAAACCAATTTTGTGTTTAAAAACACAATGGTTAGTAGAAATATTGTACAGACAAAAGTGAAGAAACCAACATAAAGTATTCAAATGTTATGGGTGCAATGATTCAATAAACTAAAAATGAAATTCATGTGGCCTAAATAGTATAATTGAAGCATTAAAACTCATTAAAAATCCTGATTTCTAATTATTGACAACCGTGTCAAAAATGAGAAATACGGGCATTTCGTCTCTATATCTAGTCTAACTGGTGAATGCGCAGCAGAAATTTTTTAAAACTTTTGCAGTTCTAGTCTATGGACATGTTTACATCATATGGTCATATTGAGAAGCCAAAATAAAATCACAGATTTTTTTATGATTTTAGCCTAGGCCAGTCCCTTTAATTGTGTATTTAAAAAAATGTCATCTTTTTAAGTGATGTTTTATTTTTTTCAGGAATTTATTGTATGTGTATCCAAAGAAACTTAACTTTAGCAGTCGACAAGGTTCAGCTAGGAATATCGCTGTCAAGGTTCAGTTCATGAATGGAGAAGAGGATCAAAACGCATTGCCGGTACAACAATGTTTTTTAGAAGTTGACCACCCCACAAATAATTAGTTGTAGAATTTTTTTGTCATGGACTTGTACTTTTGTTTCGTCCTTGATCTGCAACTCCAAATCACTTTGTCTGTGGTGTCTAATACCACCCTTTAGTTGCCATAATTAATAGATATTTTATTATAGATGAAATGGTGTACGATCCACATAGTTGTTTTTAACTACCTTAAAATAACACGCCCTGTTGTATGATGCGCTGAGGAGTAAAAATGACCCTTTAAAGGGTAAAATCCTTAAATACTGCGCACAAAATCTGACATTCACCAAACATTGCAAAGTGATCTCAGGGATGCCAGTCAGCCAGGATTAGCTTGTCTGGGAGATTCAGCACCAAGACATTTGATATGCTGCAGATTATTAAGCAAATCAATAGGCACAATGTATTTAGCGACCATGAACCCTGGCCATAAATAGTGATAAATAATAGAGATAGTATGTTCAATGACGGAAATCGCCAAAGTATATATACGGTATGACGAGAAAATATTATGGGGACAAAATTTAATTTTCGCTTGAAACTGCTGAGACTGTACAGGCTCGAAACTAAAGTGACAATACACTCCCGACAGTGCTGAATGTTATATATCACTGTGGATGACTGTATACTGACAACTCCTGGCAGCTGTGTACTACCGTAAAATGCGGAAGATAACATCCACCTATTTCTGATTATTTTTTAAATGTGCGTTATAGACACAGGGTGTAATGTGTGCCTCATATGAAGACCAGTCAGTGGGCTGAGTTGGGCTAAGTTAGTTTTGATTATGATGTTAATCCTCCTACCCCTCACTTATTATGGCACTATTGTTGTTAACGCTTGTCATCGGCAGGCTAGCAGTATACACTCATCCTCAGTGCTTTATGCACTATACAGCACTGAATTTAAAATGTATTTATGTGTCAAAACTAGAATTTTATTAATTCACAAAATGTGATTATATTTTAGACCTGCATCTGCATATTGCACAATAATAAAATTTTGGTAAAAAATTATAAAAAAAAGGTTGTACTACTGTTTGTTTTAAGCAGCATTTAACCAAAATTGTCTATAACCTGGTATCAATTTTGAGGGACTTTTCATTGATCATACTTATCCTGTATTTTGTACAGTCCAGGTACACTAGTTTTAACCTAAGGTAAAATGTGTTATACAGGTTATATTTGGTAAATCCAGCTGTCCGGAATATTCCAGGGAAACATACGCTGCTGTTACCTATCACAACAAGTAAGTGGTATATCCTCATAATTTCTTATATTAAATTTGTAAAACACTACAATTTTTAAATATTAACCCTTAGAGCTCTATGTAATTTAGGTTTTCAGCCACTTGAAATTGTGTCTCGCTACCGCGATCCACAACTTCAAGTGGTTGAAAATTTGTGTCATATGCGAAATTTAAGTCCCAACATTGTGCTTCAAGATTGAAAGCATATTTTATTTTTAACAACTGGTTATACTGGTGTTAACAAAGACACAGAATGTTTACTGTAGTCAACATCAGTGCTCAAAGGGTTAATGATACATCTCTATTTATTTTAGCTGAACTAAAAGTAACTTGCTAAATAAAGCCGTACATTGTACCACCTTTGCGCCGTGTACCGTAATACGGGAGAGGGTCTGGTTAACTTGATCAAACCGATTGTGTTTCTTTGGCAGATGCCAAAAATAATTGTCCCAGGGTGGTGTTAGCTCTGTTAGCATATTTACGTTTAACAACTGGTTATACAGCTTTTAGTAAAAACGCAGAAGGTCTATGTACATAGTGATCATCAGTGTTCTAAGGGTTAACACCTTCACTACCATACATGACGGAAATTTCTGTCGTCATTTGTCATGTTACGTAACCATACAAGTCGGATTCACTATAGTTACACCAGAATCCCTGGATCCGGGCATGCACTTCAGCCTGGAAGTGAAGTGGTTAATAAGGTACTGCTAATTTTTTTGTATATTCAGGTAAACATTAAAAAAAATGGATGTGCATTATCCCTTATTCTGTTAATTTGAATAAATTTTATTTTAAATATTTTTTCAACCAATTAAGGTTGTGTCTCGCTACCGCGATCCACAACCTCAAGTGGTTGAAAATTACTCGTATTTGTTTAATTTTAGAAACATTTACAAATCTTGATATTTAGTTATTATTTTATTCCAAATAATAAACATTGATTTAATCAGCTAATAAAACGAATTAAAAAACACTGTTGTCGTGATCAGCAGTCAAAGGGTTTAACATACAAGAAGGCACCCCCTCATGAGAATAATATGCTTCACAGCTAATGTTGCACTATAAGTTCCCAGTCTACTCCTATTGTCTGGATTCACCTCTAGTTACACATGAGATGCACAGATACCCATAAGATGCACAGTTACACATGAGATTCACAGATAAATATTTTCATTCACCTTCAGGTGTGAATTTCTGCTGCAATAGGTACCTCAAGGTGAATGAAAAAGTCCTCGTTTTATGTGAAACGGAAGTATAATATCTCGTGCAAAAGCCCAGCACCTCCTTATTGAAAATAATCAGAATTTGTGACACTATATATATATATATAATTCCTGCTCTTAAAATTGTTGATTTTTGTATTGATGATTAAGGGCCGTTTGGTGCTGAATCATTTTTTACTGTTATTATCACATTTATTGCATAAATAAAACGAAAATCTTTAATATAGAGGCAGATTGGGAAAGTGTTAAAGCAAATACTGTATCCCCATGCATAAACGTGCACACACTTATAAGAGAAATTCACATGTTTTAGGGATGTTTTAAAATTGTTTGATGTTCGAATATAGATGCATGCATTTGTTTTCGTAATCTAAGTGCGCCCCTGTAAATAGGAATTATGTCATCAAAACTGACACCTTAAATATTGTTAAGAGGCTAGAGTTTTTTAAAAAGAAACTTGGCACTCATCTAAACAGATTCTTGAGGATGATTACCGCGAAGAAAAAATAATGCCTAAGTGGGCGTAATTGTCAGTGGGGAGTGACTCCTTGACTGGATATTCTTTAATCTCATTCAATAGAGATGGTATGTTTTCATAACAATGATCATGTCTTGCGCCCTCTGACGTGTGGACGCGACTGTTGGCAATTGCAGTATGCGGAATTATTAATTTTCTTTACATCTGTCAACTAGACTAATAATTATATAATAAGAGCAAATTTTTCAAAAGTTGTTCACATAATGATATAAGGCACACTTCGATGCTAAGATGATGTATGAATAAGGTTTTACTAAGGAAGAGCGTTATATGAGTATAGCACGTCCTTGGTTATAGTTATGTACTATAATTTTAGTTATGAAGCAAATAATTCATTTGATTTTCATGTCGAAATATTTTTTATCAAGTTCATTTAATGTTCGATTATAAGTGGATTCCTGGTGCCTACTCCACAATAAATATAAACCCTTATAAATCCTGATAATTAGATTTATTGAAATTTTAAACCACTTGAAGTTGTGTCTTGCTACCGCGATCCACAACCTCAAGTTGTTTAAAATTACCCCAGGTTTAATTTGAGACTAAACATTTAGAAATCTTGATGTTTAAACACCCATTTCATTCCCAATATATCAGTGAGTCGATCGACTAATAAGACATGGTAAAAACAACAATAGTCGGGATCAGCAGGCAAAGGGTTAAGGTTTAACTTTTTCTCATTTACATTTAAGATTCAAGATTCAAGATTTTCAGTGTGATAAATATTTTAGCATAGTGTAATAATAACAGCTGGATAATTGATAAGGAAAGGCGCTGATGTCTCTCAACCTATGTGGAGAAATGTGAACAACTATCACAGCTACTATTATGTATATAATATGCCCGCCATTGTAGTGCCATTCCACGGAATAAAATGTTAGAAGATTGCCTTTTTTCTTAACGCCATTCATACCTGTGAAGCAAAAAAGGAGTGTCATCATTGTTTATTTTTTATATTCTGACTTGAGTAATTAAAAATTCATCTATGTGATTCTTAAAATTTTAAAAAAGGATATAGCAAATAATGTATTGCTAGATCTAAAAATGAAAAGCATGCTGGTAAATTGACTATCTAGGCCTACACTTAGATTTTGATAATTTGAATTAATTACTATATTAATAGATATGAACTATATCGTCCATTTAAAGTTATCATTAATATAAACTTGTAAATCTTTCTATGATTCATGACTTGATATGGATGACTTACTAATCACTAGGTACCAAATTGTCTGTTTGTAAATATTCTAGGGGAGACAAAACTTGTGTCAAAAAGGCACTGCACACAATATCTAGAGCAAAATAATTATTTTTATTACCTGGTTGCTTTACGTGACACCTTTCAAATTTCATCAAGAATGCAGACCATATTTTCTCAGACTGCGGAAGAATAAAAGTTATGTTCCTTTAACTGATTGCTTTATATCTATGACCAGAAATGCATAATACACTGTGTTATGCTATGGTGCATAATAAAAAACTGTCACTTTTGTAGAAATTATACATCAAAAGAAAACAGTTTTTACTTTTAATTCAAAATAATGTAATGCCAGCTTTTCATAACTTTACTATCCTGACAGTGTTTTAATGTAATGGCATTGAAATACTGCAGGTATGACTCAAAATTGGTTACCTTTTTTTTTATCGTGCTTCATATATTAAGTTCTTGTCTTCTCAAATCTGAAACTAAACTCTTGTGAAACATTCCATTTACCCTTGTAAACTATCAGTTGGTAATTGGACACATTAGCAGTAGATTTGCATGATATTTTGTATATTATTCTGCTACATTTGTTAATTCATATAATTCGCTCCCTTTGAATATGATAGGATGTATCTTCTAGATACACCCTTTCATATCCAAGGGCACGTATTATGATGTGAATTACCGCAGTAATTCTCATCCTACAAAAATTAGAGTAATAAATTAATTTGACATAATATACATTATCACCTGGTGCAGAGTACAGATGTATATTTTGATGTCTGGGTTTACTTACAACCCTTTCCAACTACCCTGTCCATATTCCCAGTGCATTTTACTATTAAAACGTGATAGTCATTTAGCTTAGCCTTCAAATAAGTTTTTTTTCTGTGATATATTTTTTTACTGTGTTTACCTATTGCGCTTACTAATAAGAAACTACACACTATTTAAAAACTTTTTGTCCTCTGTGACTAGGATTCAGATGTGTTTTGTACAGACTGGATCTGTACTGTCACTTGAATCTAGTCACATTTTCAACAGAAGTGAGCATCAGTTCAGGATTGCATCATTACTGACAGTTCTCTCATTTCTTTATCATTCTATTGTATTATTATAATCACAATATCATAAATCTGGTGAATAATTTCAAGTATTTACAGAAAGGTGGAGTTTATTTTCAACCCTCTGGTGCCGCAATGTTAAATTCAATATATACATTTTGTCCACACGACACCATGAGGCAGTGATTTGCCTCATGGCGTGACGTGGATAAATATTACATGAACATGGAATCTATTCCACATCAGGCCATCAATAATAACAGTGACTTGTTCACGACATGATGTGGAGGAGAATTGTTTTTAAAATGATATAGTAGCTATATTTTTTATGTTTGAATATTTGTCATGGAAATGTAATCTTATCCATTTCACTGTATATCGCCTGCGCCTATCCAGCAAAAACAAGACGCAATGTTATTTAACTGTTGGACCACCGTCTGAGACGCCGTCCCCAACATTAAAATAACATGGGGTGATCGTCTTGTGTTTGCTGGAAATTACACTGTCGACCAGCGGAACGGGACGATTTGTTTTCAGACAGGAGAGAGTAAGTACAGTATTCAGAGAGTTGAAAACAAGTTGAATATATACAGAACTGGATACTACATGAGAATTCTTCGTTTGCCTGCAAGGACGGTCCAAAGACCTTTATGTTCCCTCGATGCATATCCCAACAAAACATTGTAAACAGCCATCACAACGCGACGGCGGCCCAGCATTGAAACAACATTGGGGTCCGACACACGTCGTATAAAATACGTGTGATTTTTCTATAGGTGTTTAAATTAAATGTTTTTTGGGGGGGATATGCATAGGGAAGATATAAGTTTTGTTTCGTGCACAGTATATAATTTTACCCAGTTGTCCCTAAATAGATGTGATTAACATTTTAGATGTTGTCCCCCTTGAAAATGTATATCATATTGTGATTCACATTGTCAACTGGATGACAATTACTCAGATCTATGGCTTTTAATATGTGATTTCAATCACACTTTTTCTTTTCAAATAAATGACAATGAGAAAATGTTCCAGCAGTTTAGGGACTACAATGGTCTATCAGTTAATATTTTCTGTTTTAGATTAATTACATATGTACAGTATTTCCTAGCACCTAACACAGTGATATCTTTGTACTTGATCGCATACTGCATACTACCACTTTGCAGATGCATGTTTTCCTTAATCATACTAAAATGAAGTTAAGAATTTCCCTAAACAATTTCCAGTCGCAAGGACTGTATGCCGTGTATAAATTTAGTTTTTCTTTAACCTCACGTCATTTAGCTGATTTGGAATCTCATCCATGTCGGGTCTTGATATCGCTGATCTGCATCAAGGCTTGATGTGGATGAACGTTACTCAAATGTGATCATATTCAAATAATCAGTATGGGATTTTTTTAAAACATAATTTACAATAAAAAAACACCAAGGTTAAATATTTTTCCTAAATTTATATTCCCGCTGATTCGTGATCCTGTTGTTCACATATCACTACATATACTTACTATACAGTCATATGTCAACAAGTCTACTTGAAATTTAGAATACCCCAATCAAATGATATTAATGAAAATTATTCAACTTAACTTCATTTTAATACGTTTTTGTTACTTTTATCGCATTATGTATAATATCATAATTCACTACACTTATCTTGCCGTTTATGGACATAATTTATAACCTATCAATAACAGCATATTTGATTGAGTGTTGTAAAATTGCACCACGTAATTACCCCTAACCCGTATAACCCCGTATAACTGAGTAACAGGGTTGTATAACATGCGATAAGAATATGTAAGCACTTATTTGTGTTTGAAAGAGTAGACATTCCCTTACTGGGTAAAAGAAGTATACATTACCACTCGCCCTTGTTGATAATGATTTCACCTTGGAGCTGCCACTATGTTGTTCAGCCATCACGATGCGGTCATGGAGCTGTAGACCGTATTCTGTAGAGATTCAGACTGTGCATATAGTAGGTGGCATTTCACTCTCCAACCTTCACCTGTAAGAAGTCCATGTGATCGTCTGTCATCTGTATGCTCTGTTGATGCTGCTCGTCTTGTACACAGTCCTGTATGGCGGCCCACAGCAGAGAGATCTCCTCAGCCTTCCTGCTGGAGTACTCGTAGTACATGGACCTCACGCCCTCCAGTGTCTGTATTCTGAGGTAGCTCATCTGCTGTCCTGTGGTCTGCTTCCTCTCACGGCATCTCTCGTGGCGGCTCTTCTCGTCTGTCAGGGCTCTGGCCAGGGCATCCAGCTTGTCACAGGCCTTCTGCAGCAGTCCCTCGGCGTGTCTCCACTGCTTCTCTAACTGTAGACGCACCGCCATCGTGTCTTCATCTAGATCACAATCATACTCCACCTCATCACAGTCAACATCCATCTCCTCAAACTCGTACTCCATCTTGCAACTCATATCTGAAACACTCAACGTAACAATGGTAACACAAAGAAAAATAATTATATGGTTAAAACACTTTCGAAAGCAATGAAACTGAAATAACTTCTAAAATGTAGTATTCCAACAATATTGCAGAGAAAGGTGAATTCAACAGGCAAATACGATTTAACAGGGGTTAGTATACAGCTACTGGGTAGTTAGCAGTGGGAGGTTGGTAAACTATTGTTGTGCGGCAGTTTTATCAATGAAAGTCCTGTAACATAAACCACTTGTAGAAAGTAGCAGATGAAGTGCAGAGACTGTATATGATAAAATCAGTGAGTGAAATCGTAGCTAGGAAATGATATCCAAGGCAAGTGTCTGGAAAGACTGATGCTAAATGGGGTTTGCGGGGTTTATAAATGTTTAGTGCTGCAGGTTTGCCCCCTCCCCTTTTCACTGACCGGTGTGACTAGCTTGGAGCCGGCCGTTGACAAGCTGTTGTCACGCCGTGGGCGGTGCTCCGGAGCAGCTTAGCTGTGACAACTAGCCGTAACATCACAGTTAACAGCGCCAGGGGTGCTAGACTAATCCCCGGCTGGCATTCACGCCCGCCCATCTTTCATCGGCTCCCTAATTGCTGACTCATTATCAGTAATTACCACCCCAAAAATACGTTTAATTATGAGTTCTGTGAAGAATTTGAAGAAATCTCAAGTTTAATCAGCCAATTATCTCTTTATAAATTAGCTCTACTCACATGGGTGAACGTTAATTGGCAGCTTCACCTAAATTAGTCTATTGTTATATTGAAGGCAACATTTCTGAACAAGCGTTTGTGATTTGGTACTGCAATAATGTTTAATTATACAAGTATGAGCATTTCTTGGTAAAAAAGTGATTAGAATGGAATTGGAAAATTCTGAAATATAAAGATTTTGCGCATTATATACAGAAGATGTACAGTAAAAAGAATTGGCATGCAGTTCTCAATAACTTAGTTTTATAAATAGTAGAAGTAACAATAACAAATCGACTAAGTAACTTTGTACATTTAAATCATTTAAATTTGTTGAAATTAGAACAAATGTAGACTTATAAAACGTGTACAAAATCAGAATACAAATAGATAGAGAGACAAATGTTTTATTGACAAAATTTCAAGTCATTGCTGACTTATTTGTCATAGTAATATATATAAAATAGATCAATATATATCTTTATGTAAAGATAGCTTTATTTCTGTAACGGGAGTTTAATTACAGGACTGATATTTTTATGAAATGTATATTGATAAAAAAAATAATCCATTCTTGGCGTGAATGCATCTGCGGATCTAATCAGAGATTTAAGACGGAAGCTCACCAGGGGGGGGGGGGGGGGGGTGTTTTAACAGTTACTCTAAATCAGCTTGTCCACCGGAAACCGTTACATTAAAGCCTGCTTGACACACCTGACAATTTGAACCTCATGTCGTGTTTTCACGAATCTCGTCTTTATGAGTATGCCATTATAATGACACATTTTAAATTTCACTATTAGAATTCATAGGTTTTCTTCAACATTTTCTTAATAATTACAAAAAGAAGATCAACTCACGAATATTTTGTCTCTTTAATAAAATGATCTATCGTGTGATTACGTCGTGAAATCGCAAGGTAGTGGGGCACAAATGGTTAATACAGCTGGAATGTGTTTGTAATCCTGAAGGTATTTGTTTTTGCTGCCACACAGCTTCTTGTAGTTTTTGCCATTAACAGTGAATGGACAGCTGAACTGAATTTATTTGGCTCAATTAAACAACGTACTAAAATACACCAACCAGTAATAATTACAGAGTTCGATGAATACTATCTGGCGTGTTTGAAATATATCTTTTTATTGTAATACTTTGAATTTAAGTGTTATTATGTTAATCGATAATAATAGTTTAAAAAATACAAGATTGTTTATATTTCTCTGGTAAATCCCTTCATATAAATATAAAAAAAAGAAGTTTTTATTTGTAAAGAGCTAAAACATCCAAGCTATCACTGAACGCAAGACAGTAATTAGAAAAGCTATGCCATCCGACGACAATGATTATGAAATTCAATGAATGATATCTAGCGTGTTTTGATTATATATATTCAGACTCAGATTATCATCAATAAACTGAATATTAAATTATTTTTTAATAATTTCAAATTTTCAACATGCAATTATATGATACGATCTTGAGACCCGAATGATATCTGGCGTGTTTTTAGTATATATTTTCAGACTTGAGATTCGTCGATGTTAACGTATTATAATCAATAAACTGAACAGTAAATCACACATTTTAACATACGATTTTATTTCATGAACTTATGAAACTTGCGAACTGTGAATAGTGAAGAATTGTGAAGAAACAATGCTGTAATGATATCTCTCGAACCCTTCAAGAATTTTTTTATCTAAATAATGTAAGTAACTGTTATAAGACAACGGGAGGGAGGGAAAGTTCATTTATTTCTTGGGATGAGTATCTAGCTTGTCGTTTGTTACTGAGTTTCGAACCTGACATCGAATTGTAAAGACAACTGAAACAAACATTCTTGTCATGGTGGAAAACACGATACATTGTACCAAAGTCCTTTTAATGTTGGTTCAACCTATTCGACGGTCAACCAGCATTGGGTCAATGTCTCGTTTCGTCAGGAGGAAAGGTGTCAGAAGATTTTGACAGTCACTCAATCTGCACGATCTACCACGTCAATGATGTTTTAATGCTGGGGCATCGTCTCCAACGCTGGCCCAACATTCAAACAACATTGGGTCACTGTATTCTGTTTGCTGAGAGCTACAACAGCTTCAGTGAGATTGACTCCGTGGCGCCAGACAACAGTTTGAGAACCGTGTCTACTTGTATCGTGAATTATTATTGACATGCCAGAAAATATCTCCGCTGTCTCAACTAGTAATTCTGCCACTTACAATAGAAAAATTAACATAAATATAAATAATTGTTTTGAGATATATACAAATGTATTGATGTGAAATTTTTCCCGTTACTTATTGGTGAATATTATCGAAATCAAAGATTTTCGTCGCCATCTGAATGGTGTATTATATCATCAATATCAAGGCCTATTAGGTTCAGTGTCGTTTATATTGTGAGGTGATCGTATTTTATTCAAATTCAACAAGTGTATATTTTCGTTATTTTATTAACACTAAAATTGTAATTTTAAAATGATATTTAAACAGCTGAATTCTAGTTAATTTGTATAGGCTACATGATTATAGAACAGATTTATTTGCTGTTCTGTTACTGAATTATACACAAATCGTTATGAACACTGATCAGACCTGAATTTTGACATCACAATAATCACTGCTAGAAGTGCGAGTTTGAAAACGCTGAAGGTATGTGGGGATGTGATGTGTATGTTTGTGAAAATCAATCTAGTTTGTATTTAAAAGTCGATTGTTTCCAGCCAGACGTTGACACTGGGGGGGGGGGGGGGGCATTGCAATGATCAAGGTTTCCGATACACAGATAAAATAGTGAATAAAGCACCGTTTGCTGCTTGAGACGTCAGAAGACACTTCTCTTGAATGGTTAATAACTCCCAGTTGTCTGGTCATTGTCGTCAAGATCGGCTGACGACATGACGTAAATGAGCTCCCTGTTACGACCCGACGTCTGGAGAAGGTTGTCCAGCTGTGAGGGTGTCTGTACGGGGTGTCTGCGCGGGGTGTCTGCGCCGTTTTCAGCACTTTAGGGTGTCCCGTTCCAGTCACACTGGCGGCTTCTGCACAACGCTGTCTCAATACCGGACCAGTTTCACAGACCTTCACCCGGCATTCAGAAACTAATTATATATATTTCCAATAATCAATCGCCACTATGTGTAGTGCTATGGATAATACATTGGTAACCTGAATATAAACACAAGTAGGCTATTCTTATTAAATTACTACACAGATTCGGATGTTGACAGATTGGTTTACATATGTTTACGCAGATCGATTTACATTTGTCTATTTGGCACAGCGATGCACGCCCTACATTTTATAGAAACTATAGAATGGCTGCAACATTTATTTTCACCAAACCCAAGCATCCAAATTGCGACACTAATTACTTGCTTTTAGTTTTGCGAAAGCGTGGTAAATTCATCCTAGCTCAAATTAGAGATTTTTTATTTTATGCGGGTGGAATTTTCCCAGCTATAAGCGGTTCTAATTAGTCATGATTGTGTGACAGCATGTGTTAACCCTTTTACCGCCGGTGTCGCATATATTCGGGTTTTCATTTTTATTAGCACATTAGGTACCACCTTTTAGACATGTTAATCTAAAATATGACATCAATCAGCAGTATTTGAAAACAGTTGACCTCCATTTTTTAAATCTGAATAATTTTCACTCATTTGAAATTGTGGGTCGCGTCAGCGAGACACAATTTCAAGTGGGCGAAAATTCAGATCGAATAATTTGGCGGTTAAAGGGTTAAGCGATGTCCTTTGAAACCCTACATTATCCGATTAAAAGCCTAAGACGATTAATTTCTGATGCCTCCTGCATTTTTTCATCTTCGTGTATCCAATATCACTGGTATCTCATATACCGCACCAGTACAAATCATTATGCTGCAGTAGATTGATGGAGCAATAAAAAATCATATATGCATAGTATTTACTAAGCTATGAGACGCTTAAAGTTAACCCTACTCCTGCTAAATTTGTTTTGCCCATTTTTCATTCATTTGTAGCTGGAATTGCCAAGGCGATTTCTAGTTTCAAATGCCGAAGAAAAATGACACCTTCCACATTGAATTCTATATGATTAACTGAGTGTCTATAGTACAAACTGTTATATAAATTATCTTTCATTAGCATTTTATTTGGATTTAAACATGCTTCAAACCGTGTTTATACGGACCCAGCAGTACAAGGGTTAATAAGGTTGGATACTTGGTGTCACACGCAGGCGCTGTGATCACACGAAGAAGTGATACCTCAGTGATACAATAGCACGCGTGCCAACCTGATTACGCTAGACAGCAAACACGAGACATCCACCTAATGCTGGGGCAATGTTGGTCTAGCGTCGTAGACGTTTGAACGACATTGCCCCAGCATTGGTTCAATGTCTCGTGTTTACATTGACCCAATGCTGGAACAGTGTTGGTCCACCGTCTACGACGCTGGACCAACATTGCTACAGCATTGGGTCAATGTCTAGTGTTTACTGGGTAAGGAAAATAACGCGCTCTCACGTTAACCTTTTAAGTATCAGACGCGTGATTAATCGTTAAAAAAGACAATTAATTATTTCTAAGCTAAATAACCGAGATGAAATGTATTTTCACTCGTTATTCAGATAGATTTCCACGCGAGGCACAACTTCACCTGGGTGAAAGTTGTTTGTTCAGCTGTCGATCTATTTAGAGGAATCCGCTTCGTTTGAATAGTTTGTAACACACCGTGAACTCATCCCGGCAAATACGAGGCATACACCCGATGCTGTTTCAATATTGGGCCATTGTGGAAGACGGTTGGCCAACATTGAAACAGCACTGGGTGAAAGCCTCGTGTTTGCTTGGACACTTTTTAACCCTTTAAGCGCTGAGCACGCCTGTATGTTTTTAATTCTTTTTATCAGCCGAATAAATCACTGTTGGGAACTAACAAAAAAATGTGTTTTCAAACATCAAGAAAAAAAATTGAAAAAAAAAAAAAAAAAATTGTATACTGTAGCGCTTTGGGATTTACGCCGCGCAAGCTGTCAGGTCGTGTATTCTAACTTTATTATAATATTACTTGTGACATGTAAGGCCAAGGGGGCTGGGGGTATCCAATGTGTATTATGTCAATAAATATTTTCTCTCCTTCTCTCTCTCTATAATTAGTTGTTTTCACGAGTTTTAAGCATTTTCTCCTTACGATATAGGCTATTATATATTCTGATGCGCAGAGCAAAATTCATTCTAATCATTCTAATGCTGACTAGACACGCTGTAGGTAATGAAAGTTTGTATCTCCTCATGTCCATTGCCTGATAATATCCCACCAAATCAGACTGTTCATGTATGACTGAGGTAGAATGACATATTGAAGCACGATTTTGTACACATCTTTTCGGCATGTGAATTGCAGCATATTTTAGGAGCGTGGATTGAGATCTTTTATTTAAGGCATCGCTATCACCAGTGTTGGCTTAATTTTGGGCCACCGTCTGCGACGCTGGCCGAGCATTAAGCCAACACTATGTAACAGCTGAATCCATTTTGTAGTCTGTTCGCTAGTTTCAATTAAGTACATGCTATTAGTCCATAAAAACAAGTAGCCTAATCAATATCATTTTGATGAGCATTTGAATTTACTGCGAAATATTTTCTCTTTTTAACGCACATATCTCTCCACCCTTTTCTTTAACTGATTGTACTACGCGAGTCTCAACGCTGTCTCAGTTCTTGCTCAGCCCCACCAACACCGATCCAGCCTTAGACCAACACCATTTGTTTGCCTGGGCGATGCCACTGCCTTTAGCCTTATTTGACAAATGTTACATAATCGTCATATCGTATCATAATTTAATTGCAAGACAATAATCCATGATTATTGAAATTCAAGGTTTCAATTCAAGATTTCAGACATACTGTATCGTACTTTTAGCAACTGGTTAAATACAGGTGCTACTAAAACCACAGAGAGACTATCCCAGCAGATACAAGATGTTGAATCTCCGTTGGTTTAACGTTGGTCAAGCGTCGTAGACAGTGGACCAACGTTAATCCAACTTTGAACCAACGTCTATGCTGGGACTGCAGTCGACATTAATGCTCTAGGGAGGCGTCATTTTAACGTTGCACAACCAGATACATTGTTCAACGATATTTCGGCCTTTTTCGAAAACAGGCAAATACTTCGAAAACCCCACAATATAAAACAAAAAAACAATGGACGTGATAGATCTTCAATCACTGTGTGTTTCAGGAGTCCAGATTTTTACGAGGAAGTTAAAATTCGTCTGCCGGCGCGCCTACAGGACAGTCACCATCTGCTGTTCACGTTTTTTCACATCAGCTGCCAGCGCAAGCAGGACATGATCCCTGTGGAGACTCCCATAGGATACAGCTGGGTGCCCCTGCTCAGGGACGGCAGGCTCGTCTCAGGGAACTTCTGGTAGGACGCAACTCAAAATCCAGCTATCAGGATACGCTGGATCAGCGACGGCTGGGCAGTCGCTGATCCAACGTATTCTGATTGCTGGGTACAGTGTATGCCCAGCAAACACAAAACATTTGTATAACATTTATACCACGTTGGACCAACGTCGAAGACGTTTGGCCGGCGTTGGATAAATGTTATACAAATGTTTGTGTTTGCTGGGTGACGGACTACATGCTCGATATCACAGTCGGCAGCGTTCGGCGGGCCCGCCCAGCTCTCTGACACGCCGCCCACCATCACAGTTAAAAGTATAACCTCGAGCTGATCATTTAGAGTACAAAATGATGACTGTGGTATAAAACTGTCATGCTATGTCCGCTGTCCACAATTTCTAAGCATAACCTTGTTAAAAGTTAAGTCGTTAAAAGCTACAACATGCATACATATTTGAACACCAATAACTGATTTTTTTTTTTTGTATCTTTTTATAATAATTAGTATGTATCAAATATTGATTTGAAGATGGTATTGCCGACATAGTAATAGTAATAGTAAATTTCCAAATATTGAAAAATAACCACAGTGGATGATTTGTAAATGAGCAATGTATAGTTGAACAATTGATGGAAGCAGTTGTGCACAATTTTAGGTATATAAGATTTTACCTGCGATGTTATCTAAAAGCGAATTGCAGTAACCCGGTCTGCTGATGATAAGATAGTTTCAAATGTTTTTAATATGGGACAGTTTAATAGGCTGTACAAATCTCAAATTTTATAGAAGAATGATATTTAAATTTTGTGTAGATGTATCGTTAGCATACAGGTGATACATGTAAGACGTTAATCCAACATTGATTCAATGTCTGGGATAGAACCTACAGTCCAAGAAGAAGTGTAAATTGGAAGTGACATATGTTCACACCTATTTTTTAAAAAAGTGATTGTTTTTATTTTAATGTTGTGTTTTCAGTTTACCTGTAGCCTTAGAAAAACCTCTAGCCAGTTACTCTATGCTGCACCCAGAGGTTCACCTTCCTGGCATGAAGTTTGTAGACAATCACAAAGGGCTTTTTGATGTCACCATTCAGTCAGTTTCCTCCATACATACACTGGTAAGTGGTAATGGAATACTAGTAAGTTAATAATATATGCTTGAATTTATCAAAATAAATATGACCTCATTTATGTGTCTGATACAGTCAATTTGCAATGTGAAAGATAAGAAGGAGTAAGGTCAGATATGATTTGCTGAGCTCATTCCATGGAACACATCTTAGGCTTGCCACTGGGCACACAATGTTGTTACGACGTTGAATCGACGTCAATGACGTTAATTCAACGTCATAGCATCGCCGTGTGCCCAGTGGGTGTGTTAATTGTGTAGACACATACATATAGAGTTGCTGGGGTGAAGCTTCATCCTTTAATTATTTGCCACCAATTATCCAATTCTTACCATAAGCCCCCCCCCCCCCCCCCACACACACACACACTTTGGTGCCACAGTGCATCATGCCTGCTGTGTCATACAGTCCTGTTTGCATTCACCGTATGTTACCATCAAATTTAAATACATCTAGTTTTTTGTGTGCTTTAAGGTGGTTTTTAAGTGCTGAATGCCATGGCTTTCAGCACTTAAAAACGGACTTCAGAGGTGAAAGGGTTGAGGTATCAACCAGTGTAAGATTTTAGTTGGCCTACTGTATACAACATTGGTCCAGCATTATTACAACATTGGATCCAGATCATGTGGTCAGTTACTGGTTGATTATACACAGCTGAATCTTTTTATGATGCCTCCAGCCAAACATAATCTGCTAGTCTATGGAATGATAAATACATTAAAATTTTATCCATGGTATTCATGTATAACGATATATCCACTTCAAAGTAAAACCTTATTGTTTGGTTAGCGATTGACGTGCAATATCTCCAACAAACACAACATATTGACGCTGTGCTAGTTTAACGCTGGATCAACATTGCAGATGATGGACCAACTTTGAACAAGCACATTGTCAATTATTGTGTTGTGTTTGCTTGTATTATTCTCTGTATATGTGTTTTACGTTTTGAATACTAGGATGAACATTTGGATCGCTTCCTATTCTTGGTTCATGCAGCAGCCGAACATAAAATTCCCCCCAGAATTGGTGAAAATAATTTTGAAGGTGAACTTAAAAAATCAATCACAGGTATGTACAACAGACTTTAACATGTTTAACACTGAGAGTTGTAAACATCAATTTAGTATATTGTAAGCAGCTGTGCATCCGTGTTTCGTTTCCAGATGATATCTCAGAAAACCATTAGCTTGATTGTTTTCATTTTGCACACACACATCCCTTAGGGGGCCTAGATATGGCTACTGGGGATTATGACTTTTGACCTGATTTTTGGCTTTCTGATGATCTGATTAATTTTTGGCAATAATTCTTTAAAAATTATATTACTGATATACGACATCTTGAAAAAAAAGTAAAAACTTTTGGGACCAATTCTGTAAAAACAACTGATGCACTGAGGACTTCTTAAAAAATGGCTCCACAAAATCTTGTGGCTGTGATATCTTATAAACTGTTGGTTGGACCACATTCAAGTTTGATGTGGTGGTTCTCTTGGAATTTCTGATGATCTGATTAACTTTTGGCAATAATTCCCCCCGGAATGTTTTTGATGAGCTAGAAATATGTAGCGGTGATGCGTTTAATGTTTCAGTGTCGAAAACAGTCATACCTAGTTCAAATTTTGAAAAATCATTTATGTACTGGACTTTAGTGTTTAGACTTCTGTGGTCTTGTTTTATTGCATGTACATGCACCTCATTTAAATTCATTTTTCACCTTTTTTATCATTGATAATAAATAGGACTTCAAGTTAGTGTATATATTTCACTTATATTGTGGGTTTTAAGAAAGTAACTTTTAAAATTTAATAATAAACTCAATTTTGTGATAAAATGCAAAGTCGGCTTATTATTCTTCAGACTTTACTTTTATTATGTGCCCTATGCTTATGCCTGGTGTCTTATCTTTTAAGAGCTTGTAATGGCCCGTGGAGAATCACTTGTTCGTTTCCTCACCCTTATTCTTGACAAGTTGTTACTGCTGTTGATCAGACCACCTACAGTGGCTGGACAAGTTGGTGAGGCCAGTTACTGTATAATATGCTGTTTTCGAGATTAAATTTTCATTAACCCTTTGACCGCCGGTACAGATTATATTCGTTTTTCAACATTTTTTATTAGCACTTTCCCTATCAGTTTTCAAACATTTTGAAGATGAATATGATATAATCAGCAAGATTTTAAAATAATCCACATCTGTTTTGTCAAATCTGAATGATTCTCACTCACTTGAAGTTGTGGATCGCGTCAGCGAGACAACTTCAAGTGTGTTAATATTCCAATTGAATAATTCAGCGGGTAAAGTATTAACAGTTAAATATTTTAGATTTTTTTTGAAGTATTTTTTGAAGTATATTGAAGATATCTCATGGCCATTCAATTTCAAATATAAAAGTAACAAACAAAATAAATACAAGTAAGTACTGGTATACTCATTTTGCTCTACACTGTTATGTTAAGAACAGTTGTGGAATAAATCACCCCCCCCCCCCCCCCCTGTAGCTTTATGGTAAATTACCCTTCATCAGCCATGAATTATTGTATATCACCCTCATAAGTAATGAATTGATAACTGTAGGTAGGAGTAATTTTACATTTGTTGACTAAATTGAACATTCACTGACAATAATTGTTCCATTGAATTCGTCAGTACATGTATTTTTTTCTCTTACTTATTCAATGTATCTTTCTTCAGTTAACACTTCACATGGTGCTTTTGATGCAATCGGTCAGATTGTAAAACGTGTGCAATCACTGGTGGAAGAGAAAAATGACCAGCATGAACGGAACAGCCTGCTTGTGGGTTACATCCAATACACAGGCACTCTGCCACATCCACCCAACGCTCCTCACAGTCAGTATTAGTATGCATCATCTGATAAAACCAGTTTTATAACCTAACCCAGCAGCGTAGACAATGGACCAGCATTGAGTGAAAAACTAAATAACTTTCTGAGTTCTTCTGATATTTTTTATATGCCTGCATTGGGGCTGGCTGCTAGCGGATGATAGCCAGTGACATATATCAATATATTTTTCGCTGTAATTATAATATTCAATAAAGGCTCATCACATCTGTTTTTATTGTTGGAATATAAAAAAAACCCCTATATCTGTGCACATATCTGTGCACAGTGTTAGCTAAGATTGAGCTCACAGGGTGTGTAAAAACAATTCAGGGTGTGTAACAGGGTGTGTAACAACACTTTTACTATAAGCAGGAGAGTTCTGACATGGCGTGATGATAAATTCTAGGGCGTGTTGCGACAGTCTTGGGCGTGCAAAACACGCCCACACCCCTCTCTGGCTAACACAGTGTATCTGTGTAATGTTTGCAAATCTTGGGGTAACTTACTGTCGCTTAGTTCAAAAATTTTAGAGAAGCTCATGCCCTAGAAACTCGTCCACAGCTAATGTATTGTTGGTATTGTATATCATCAAGTTAATTGCTGACAGCACAGCGGCAGTCACATCCCTTGAAAACCATTTCCAAAATAGATTAAATAATGTTGTGGAGAATGATATTTTGTGTGAACCTAAATTTGTGCTCACTGTTCTAGTGCAAAATGCTGGAAAATTAATTCCCCTCCAAGTAAAAATATAATACATACAGTATTCAGTGATCAGTCATAAATATCCTACACCTGTTTTATACTGTACAGTCGATTCCAACTATATAATTGTCCTGCAATTACAGTACATACTGCAGATTTGTCAAGGTTATAAATCACAGTTCATAAAATTCATCATGATGTTTGCGTCAATTAGCTAAATAAAACCTAAATCATATACTGGTAAAAACTAACATTGTGTCATTGGTACATACATTTCTCTTTGTTGGATGAATATAACTGGCACATTAAAAGAGTATCAATATCATATTCTATTCTCACCTACATTTTGGATACATGATTATGTTTGTGACTGGAAAGAAGGAAATGTTGCTAAACTTTTATTTTAAGGATCATATTATTTATTTTATTTACTATTTAGGAGAGATTTTAGCTTCACCTTTATGGATACCAAGCTAGCACATATTCATTGATTTGGAATCGCTTTATCTGAAGTCATTCAGCATATATTGCTGCTTGAGCTAATCCTTTCAATTTAGCTAATAACACCCAGCTGCTTATAGAATTGTGAGTGGAGTAATAAAATATAACATCATTCATTTTCTTTGTAGCTCCAACAGGAGCTGGAGGCTATCCTTCACTAGGTCGACCAGTATCGCTTCCTGTGTCCAAAGCGTCACATCACCGCAGTAATAGTGATCCTGATTTACCAGCCTCGCCAGGATCACCTGATCACGAAGTGGCCAATATCATCGGGAAAGGTCAGGTTTATCACTATTAACCCTTAGGACACTGATGTCGACTACAGTAGACATTCTGTGTTTTATTAGCACCTGTATATTCAGTTGTTAAAAGTAATAAATGCTTTAAATCTTGAAGCAATGATATATTTTGGGATTTGAATTTTGCAAATCACACAAATTTTCTGTCACTTGAAGTTGTTGATTGCGGTAGTGAGACACAACCTCAAATGACTGAAAATTTAAATTGAATAACTCAGTGCTCTAAAGGTTAGCCATTTCACTGTTATTGGGAACAAAATGTGTGTTTAACCCTTAAGACGCCGGTACCGATTGTATTAGGTTTTTTCACAATTTATATCAGCACATTGCATATCAGCTTTTAAACATGTTGAAAATAAAATGTGACATCAATCAATAGGATTTAAAAAGAGTTGAACTCCATTTTGTAAAATCTGAATAATTTTCACTCACTTGAAGTTGTGGATCGCGTCAGCGAGACACAACTTTAAGTGGGTGAAAATTCAAATTTAATAATTTAGCGGTTAAAGGGTTAAACATCAAGAATTGCAAATGTTTGGTTTCAAATTAAGCAAAGATGTAATGTTTGTAATGTAATGTTTTTCGCCATTTGGGGTTGGGAATTGTGTTAGGAATTTCAGTTTTAAGTGATGAAAAACAGTAATAAACAATTCAGTAAGACAAGGGCTAATAATTAAGCAGCAAACGATATTTTGATCCGATGTTTAGTTGATAATGGCCATCTTTGATTCAACATTCGGTGAACACACTAGAGGATGGCTGTTTTCTGTATTCCACATATCCTGCAAATGCTTTCTCCCGTGTTGTCTTCTAATTTATTTTGTCATCACTTGGCCTTCAACATATGATTTGTTTAGAAAGTAGACAACGATCTGAATACTTTTTGGAAACATGAAATTTATTAAAGCCAGTTTATGGTGTAATTTGGCTATGCAAATGTATTGCGAAATCCTTATGTAATAGCTGGACCATGTTTTTATAAATATTCATGTGGAAACAATGTGTACTTACAGGCTATCCCATGGAAGCACAAGGTATAACTATTGTTGTTGTATACATGTAGGCTTTATGTTACTATGCACTTTTACTATTTTGCTATGTTGTTATCAACTTCCCCACTTGCTGTACTATCATAGAAAAAATATCACTTACATATACAGTAGGACTGTCCTGAATTTGGGACACACGGTGGACAGTCCAGAGTGTCTGTCTCATCTGTCTAAAATGACTGGCATGGCCATACAGTGTCCCGCTCAATGTCACAAATGTCCTGTCCAGCTTCAAATGTGTGTAATGAGTAGGTGAAGCCTATGTCTTTTAGGGACATGTTGCAAATAGTCTGATCATACATGAATATTATGGTATGTAAAGATATGGTCATGCCATATGTGATCCACTGGAAAACCAGGCCATAATCTTGTCTAGTCAGTTGCGTCGTCATCCGACTTTCAACACTTTAGCTCATATGTGCTGTTATGTATGTACGTATAAACTGTTAAGTATCTTGAGTCTTTTAAATTCTTGCTTCAAGGACAATCGCACACTAATCTTTATATCCAAATTTATAATCCTGAGCATAAATCACACAAATAAAAAAACACAAAATTTACTTCCAGCCCTGCTTTTTAGCCCCCGCCGTCACCGTAGGTGAGACGGAGGGAGTTAAGGATTCCGCCTCCGTTTTTTTTTGCCTCTTCTTTTGCCTATAACTTTGTAAGAAAATAAGCTAGGATAACAATTTTTGGTATGTGGGTTACTTCCAGGTGGATAATGGACAATTAAAATATTTTTATTCTGAATTCAATACGCAACGTCGCAGAGGAGAAAATGATGATGTTACGGCGTTGGGCCGTTGGGCCGTCCGTAAACAATTCGTTTCCGGAGCATATCTCTGAAAGTACTTGTCCGATTGTCTTCAAATTTTACACACAACACCCTAGGGGGTCTAGTTGTGCCTTTTGGGGTATTTGAACTTTGATCTACTTTTGGTTCAGAATTATGACCTATTTAGACGTTTTTACAGAGAGGGACATGGCGCAATGGTTAGAGCATAGCGCTCTGCCGATGTCGCTGCCTGCCGTGCGGTTTCGAATCCCGCTGGTGCATAATTTTCAGAGAAATATCATGTTTCTCCCCTCTCAATCTTGGGACATTGTTAAGATGTTGTGTCCTTGGGCAAGGCACTTCACCCTCAAATGCTTCACTTGACTCAGGTGAAAATGTGAACCTGGTAGGACAGAGATGGCAATGTGTACGATAAGTTCAATGCGCCGAAACGGCTGCAGGACTGTATGCTCTCCGTGGAGTTGAAATGGCTCACGAATGAACAGGTCCAGTGACCAGGGGGTAAGATGTAAAGTCGGATGATAGGTCTTCAGACTTGATATCAGACTATAAACTTGCACCTTTACCTTTTACCTTTGACGCGCACTTCGTTTCCGGAGCAGATCTCGAAAAATACTGGGCCGATGACAGTCATATTGCACATGCATGTTCTCTAAGGCCTCTAGTTGTGCCTTTTTAGGTTTTTGGAGCTTGACCTTGAAGTTGACCCAGCACTTTGACCTAATTTATAACATCGGCAAATCCGACTGAAAGATTTTGCGGAATATCATGAAAACCGCTCAAGATAGCTACACCATTACTATAAAACAAATTATGAGGTTTCAGGAGAGGATGGATCTTGAAAAATTTCAAGTGGATAAAATTCAAAATGGCCGCCTATCGGCCATTAGTCACCTCGACAGGCCTGATATTGCGGAATATCATGAAAACCGCTCAAGATAGCTACACCATTGATATCAAATAAATTGTAAGGTTTCAGGAGAGGATGCATCTTGAAAAATTTCAAGTTGATAAAATTTAAAATGGCCGTCTATCGGCCATTATTCACCTTGACAGGCCTGATATTGTGGAATATCATGAAAACCGCTCAAGATATCTACACCATTACTATAAAACAAATTGTAAGGTTTCAGAAGAGGAAGCATTTTGAAAAAAATTAACTCGTCCAAGTTCAAAATGGCCGCCAATCGGCCATTATTCCCTTTCACATAGCCGTTATTTGGTAACCGTACTAGATGGCTAGACCATTACTATAAAAAAAAATGTGAGATTTCAGGAGAGGATGCATCTTGAAAAATTTCGACTTGATCAAATTCAAAATTGCCGCCTTTAGGCCATCATTCACTTTCACATGGCCGATATTTGGTAAACCGTGCTAGATAGCTAGACGATTACTATAGAATGAAATGTGAGATTTCAGCTGAGGATGCATCTTGAAAAATTCAGACTCGATCAAATTCAAAATGGCCCCCTCTCGGCCATTATTTACTTTCACATGCCCAATATTTTGCAAACTGTGTTAGATGTTAGTCCATTCCTTTAAAACAAAATTAGGGGTTTCGGGGAAGGATGCACCCTAATTATTTAACTAGTTTATATGGAATTCAAAATGTTCGTAAATCAGCTATTAGTTACCTCGATTGGCCTGATATCGGGTGAACCGTGCCAGATAGGTAGACCATTACTAGGATACTGATTAGGATCATTAATTTCAATGGAGGTTTGCAATCTCTGACAGACTGTCTAGTTCTTATCTTACTCTTAGACTGAGCTTCTTAGACCTAGTTGTCTTGCGTCTTGATTTTTGACCTAGCCTAGGACTACATTAATAACCCTACACAAAATTGCTTAAATCAAATTCTAATTTGGAGCGGGAGCTCCTGGACTTATGTAGTCTTGTTATACATGTATATACCATATCCATGCTTTCTAAATTAAATCGCCCTGCTTTGTTTCAAATATTTCTGTTTTTCTATTTCATGAAAAAATAAGTGTTATTTTTAGTGCACATTTTTTTGCATGTTTGTTCTGTTAAACATTTTGTTGACTAAATATACATTTATTCTAGCCTGATGAACTCAAGAAATTTAGGGTGATGGCAAAAAAGAAATAAAAGAAATTGAATGGAGATTGAATGTTGCTTTGTATCTTTTTCTCTTGCAGTCCTTAGTCTATGTCAATAAATATACAATTTTAGAGCTAAATTTTTCTATTGTTTTTTTTAGCTGGGATTGTTAGCTGCATGTACAGCTTAAAATTATAAAAAAAACACTGGCAGGGTGTTTGGTTTCTTTTTGCAATGTTATTCTTGAAAACATGTTAAATATCCTCATTTTGATTACTAACTTTTGCTTATTTTATAACTATTGTATTGTATAATGTTTTAAAAACAATAAAAAAAATCAGTTAGTAAATCTGGGTAATGATTATTGCTATGGTTTGTACTACATAAATAGTCCACTCAGGCCTTCCTTTATTCAAAAAGATGGAAAAATAAGACTTCTCAATGTAGCCGGGAGTTTTTCCAAAGATTCACACTGATGGTTTGAATGGCATACCATTGACACTGTTTAAGGTGTGCTATGATGTGTGGTGCGACTGTGCACCTTAAAAACGAAGGCTTATCTTTTACAAGAATTGAATTATCTTATTTTCTCAAAAATGCACAATTTGACGATGCAATTATATCAAATACAACACTATTATCCATTGGCTCCAATTTATGTTAAATGGATTTTAAAAGTATTTAGCAATGTCACATTTGAACATAAGCACAACTTTACTACCGAGCAATGCTGTCAAATTCAATGATAACTTTCTGGTGAACATTAAAATGTATGATATTAATAATTAACAATTCCGAATTGCTACTCATAGATACATAATTTTTTGAAATAATCGTTTTAACAATTGAAATGATCACACTGTATTTTATTTTGACCTTAACAGATTTTCATCATGTTGTATATCAGTTTGAAAAGGATAGACAAATTGGTGCATGACTAATTAACTAGCTAGTCAGTTCTATTCAATTTAATTTTTAATCTACATTTTTTCACAGGTGGGCGCATAGACCGGGCAGGCAGTTTGCGACAAGATTCGTCGAATTATGTGTCAAAATTCCATGGCAAGAAGGTAGTGTATTTATTTGTTTATTATCTGATTAAAAATGTGCTTTCCGTATATATATGTGATTTGTATTTATTCTTGTTTATCTTAATATTTCATTTCTTCTGCATTTTTTGTGTCACAATTTTTTTCACAGCTGGCACATGAAGAACTGGCATTGCAGTGGGTTGTTTCTAGTGGGTCAACAAAAGAATTAGCGCTGAGCCACTCTTCATTTTTCTTTGAACTAATGGTAAGTTTCAATGATCGAATGTTTTCGAGTGTCAAAGTTATAAGTTATAGTCCAAAGAGCATAATAGTGAGATATTTTTTGTATTTATAAACATTTAGTGAATTTCAGTGGTAATTTTTTGGCTTGAAAATGAAAATAAATGGGGGGTGGAGGGCTAGCAGTACACTCATTAAAATTAGCAATACATTTATGAATGATTGTATCATCATCAGTTGTTTACTCAATCCAATTGTTCAATGCAAATCTTATTCAAAGCAATTTGCTGCGTACAAAAATAAAAATAGGTAAAACATCTTGCACATGTGTTTTACAGGTTAAAAGCATGGCTGAGCATCTAGGGCGGATGGACATGCTGTCAGCACCGAGGAAAAGTCGTTTCACTAGTCAGTATCGGGAAGATCTTGTGGCTCTTTGTACAATGATCACGAGAGATATCATTGATAGATACAACAGGGTAGGAACCTAAATAGCTTTAATTGAAGACCATGTCTTTATGTATGATATTTTTTTTTAATTAGGATCTAGCTTAACCCATGTGCTGCTGAGTTGTTTGCTTCTAGTTTTATTCATTTGCAGCTGGAATTGCTAACGCAATTTCCAAAATTTCCAAAACCTATTTTATCAAATTTAGTGATTTTATTGTTTGATATTGTATTGCATATTTTTTTATAATATGAAGATTACCGGTATATGTTTATTAGGGCTCCCCCTACCAGGGGGAGGCTTTTTGTTTTTGTACGGTTTGGTCCGCTGGGCGGCCGCGCATAGACGCGGCCTCTCATCTATACCATGTCACCCTGATATCTACAAAACCGCTTTTTGTTCATTTGGTGTTCAACATACTGGATACAAGTATTAATTCCTAGGCTGCATCTTTAATCTTTTTTCGTTAAATTAGCACCTTGTCACCCTGATAACTTCAAATCCGCTTATTCAAAATACTGCATAGTAGTATTATTCCTAGCCTGCAGAAAGTTTGGAAGAATATCTATAATCCAGGTCATGGCGGCCAAATTATATTTAATGTATAACTTTTATTTGAAAAGGGCAAGGGGCAAGGGCAATGATGAACACTTACTTCTAGTTGATTAACCCTCTTATTACCCATGTCACATAAATGCAATGTAATTATGGCATATTTGGAATGAAAATCTATTTCGAGAGAATAATATAAGGACATTCTTTTATTTGTTATATTTTGATGGAATCTGATGATTTTTATTCATCTTAAGGGGCAGTTGCAAAAGTTCGCAATGTTCTATGATACGAACCTAATTTGTATTTAAAGGTGGGTGGTTGACTGCCCCTTTCGTATTGACATTTTTCTTTTTTTCAAGTGCACTTTTTATGCTGATGTCCCATCCTTTCGTATTGGGGGCCAAAACCAATAAGAAATGTGCTCGTATTTTGGAACATAGCAAACTTTAGTGACTTCTTAACCCTTTAACCGCCAAGTTATTTAACTTGAATTTTCACACACTTGAACGGGATCCACAGCTTCAAGTGAATAAAATCTATTCAGATTTCTCAAATTGTGGGCCATTTTTTAAAAATTTTACTGTTAGGAAACACATTTCACCTTCAAAAATGCTTAAAAATATACTTAAAACTTATTCAGCCAAATTAAAGAAGCTGGTACATTAAATTGCTGATAGAAATCCTGTGTTAGTTTCGTTTTTCTGGACAACTATATGGCTAATTATTTCCATTATCATAATCATTTGTTATTCTTCTATCTGTACTTGTAATGGCTCTATTTTCACTGATGCAGGACTTCAACCTGATGAGAACATTGAATAACAGCCTGGCATTCTTCATAAACGATTGCTTATCTCTTATGGACCGAGGCTTTGTCTTTCAGCTTATCAAGATTTATGTTAAATCAGTAAGTACTGCACTCATTCCATCCTTACTTATCAGAGTTTTCAGATTTAAAAAAAAGTATTTTTTAAAGCAGCCCAAAACATTATTATACAAAGTGCCACTGAATATCTAAAAAAAATAATAAAATATTTTTTTTATTTCAGGTATGCAGTAAGATAGCTGATTTGACTGATGCTACCTCTCTCATCATGCTGAAGTTGGATTTTCTGAGGATAGTATGCAGTCATGAGCATTATGTCTCTTTGAATTTACCACTGGAGACACCACTAACTCCCTCTGCGCCTTCAAGTCCTAGTCCCAGTATTAACAGCACAACATCCCAGACTTCAACTGCCACATTAATGGAGAAATTGGTGCAGGCAGAATTGTCAAATGAATTTCGCATGCAGCATTTTTTAGTTGGCTTGGTTCTTTCAGATCTCTCCAATTCCTTGGAGACACAGTAAGTGTCAATTAACCTGTTGACTAAAAGATTATTATGCTACTGTGGTGTTTGTGAAACGAGATTATTTTATGACGTCATAGTTTTCTCATGCAATCGGACCCGGAGATCTCCGGGGCTCGTATCTGAATGGTCTCTAAATCACGGAGATCCCCGGGATTTATTTGTGCACCCAGCAAGCAAGAAATGTTGACCCAATGTTGTTTTAATGCTGGTCCACCATCTTCAATGTCGGCCCCACATCAAAAAAATATTAAGTCTCGTGTTTACTGTGTAATTATCAAAAAACCTAACTGAGATAACCATTAGAGCTAACACTTCAGTCTCTGAACTACTGAATGAAAATGTTCGGTCACTCGAGGTTGTGGATGACTGAAAATTGCTTTAGGAGTTGTGACAATCAGGACAACTTCCAAGGTGTATATTTGTGTCACAAGTTAACCCTTTGCCTGCTGATCACGACTATTGTCTTTTTTAATTCATTTTCTTGGCGGATTAAATGACTGTTATTAGGAATGAAATGACTGTTTAAACAATAATATTTGCAAATTTTTGGTGTCAAATTAAACAAATATCAGTAATTTTCTACCACTTGAAGTTATGGATCGCGGTAGTGAAACAGTGCTTCAAGTGGCTGAAAATTAATTTTTTTTAATTTAGCAGGATAAGGGTTAAGACATTTACAAAAATTAGTTGTGGAAATATTATTTGATACTGGCTGTGAATTTTTTTTCATTTGAAGCTGAAAATTTGCGTCAGCAATGAAGTGAAAAATACAAAGGATTAATTCATTAGTCAAAGTTGAGAAAAGACAAGCCCATTGAGCCCCTGGATGTTGATGCCGGAAACAATCTCGTATCCAGACCCAATCAAACTTTGTGTTTTTCCCGTCATTGACATCCAGGGGTTGAATGGGCTCGTCTTTTCTTATGTTACTAGCCTGGCACTTTTTCATAGCCAACTACAGCCCAGTATCGCAACAGCTATCCCCCTCAGTTTCATCTGGTCATACACTTTCATCACATTAGTTAGTGTGTCCTGTTACATATTTGTTTGGTCTCATATGTTTTTCCTTTATTGGAAGGTACTTTAACCCTTTCACCACTGCTATGGCATTCAGCACATAAAAACGGGCTTCAGTGGTGAGAGGGTTAAAAGAGATGATCAATGTCTGATAATAAATAGAAAGAAAACAATTTTTTAAATGATATAAATAATGAACTTGTGTAATCTTTTTACTGGCTCCATAGATGATACAAATATATTTCAACGTTGTGAAGATTTAATTCACAGTTTCTTACTTTGATTTCAGTCACAGTGGCTTACACCATAAAGCAATAAACCTGGTTAGAAATCTGATGGCTTCACACGACTCAGACCCTCGCTACAAAGATCCCGAGACAAAGGCTCGAGTTGCTAACTTATATCTGCCTCTGATTGGAATTGTCATGGAATCACTGTCTCAGCTATATGACCCCAATGCCGACCGTGGTGCTCGCTCATCTGACCAGAATCAAGATAATCAAGGGATTGATCAGACTGTAGCGAATGCTATAGCGGGTTCTAGTGTGTATGGAATGGCGGCTGAAATTGTGAACAATAGTGATGGCTCTCAAAAGGTAAGCTATTCCAAGATGTTGATCCAATGTTTTTTTTATGTTGGGGCAGCGGCGCAAATGTTGGACCAACATAAAAACATAATTGGGTCAGTGACTTGTGTTTGCGATATTATCTCTCCAGCCATCTCTAATTATAATGATTATGAAATTCAAAAACTTATCTTTAGTTGAGAAAAAATTCCTCCAAGATGCTAGAATGATCTTTATTATTACATTGGGGTGTATCTAACTGCTGAGACTCTCAGCAGTTAGATTCAGAGACTAAAAAAAAAGAATATGATTTTTAGATAAAGAAATGTGCACTGAGTCCTGAGGCAACGCGGAACCTTTTGATCTGTCTTCTGTGGGTCTTGAAAACGGTAGAGAAGCGTATGCTACAAGCTTGGTGGGTCGATCTGAGTCCTACCAAACTGAACCAATTACTGGAGTTACTCTACTTCTGCATCTTTATCTTTGAATACAAGGTATGTATCATATTTGCAATTTCACCCAGGTACCAGTATGTTATTATATCATGGTGAAATAGAATTAATTAGTGATAAAAATCAAAGTAATGTTTGAAGCACATCTATAATATCATCTTAGTTGTGGACAAAGGATTGGCAAAAAATTTCAGATGACACACTGAAGGGATATTCAATTAAAAAACTCCATGAATGTCTTGGTCAGCTCTTCCCACTTCATTTGAATACTTCTGTTATGGGTCTATGACCATTATAAATATTTCAAGTACTTCAGTGCGTGGATTGACATCATCAAGTTGATGTTGTGACTGAAAGGGTTTAATGTGAGAGGGAGTATTCATCATCTGTCTAGAAAAGCTGAGCATTAGACATTTCCAGGTCAAACTTATTGCACTCTAGCTCTGAAATTAGGATGGGGGGAGATGAATATTGTGTCCTTGAGTTTTCTTTGCTAGGGTTTTATGTCTACCATTAATTAATATGTAACTTATGATTTTAATATGATGTATATAATTATAACATGTATATAATGAAAGCATTGTGCTTCAATTGCTTTGAACATGAGCCATGGAAACATGTATTGCATGGGTAATCTAATATGGCACATTGATGAGTGCTGCATAGAAATGTACTGTACATCTCCGGTTGTGTGGCCTTGTTTGCTTAAGACTTGTACAAGTTTACCAAGCTGAAGTGAGTAGAGTTTTCAGTGCCATTTTAGTTCATTTGTTTGTATATGCAATGAAACATAGATTTTGTCATTTGGTCTGCAATGTGAAATTATTATGTAATATGATCTCTGTTTCACATCAAACTTCACAATCTTACTTTTTATTGGGAACAGATCATGCGATTTGAATATTTGACATTATCAATGCTAGTCATTAAATATCTATGGTTGGAAATTTGCAGACCTATTTCATACCACCAAACATTGTGCTTCAGTCGGATAATAATAATATGTATCATACCAGGTAGTGCAAGTGATATGTCTGGCAGTCTGTGTAAATGCTTGTTGCAAATGAAGCAGCCAAAAACCCGGCAAACATAACACATTAAACCAATGCCGATTAAATGTTGAGCCAACGCCGGAGACAGCAGGCCAACATTAAATCGGCATTGGTGTAGTGTGTCGTGTTTGCTGGAAAATTTGTAGCATGTCATGATGTTGTATCACCAAACTGATGGGTTGTGGGTTTGAAATTTGTGGCTGCTGAATTTGTATATGCATTATATCCATGTCCTCCAGAATTGTTCATTTAGCAAACTCACATACTGTCATATTGTATCAAGACATCTTTAAAGCCAATAATTTAAAAATAATTTAATTAGAAATCTTTAATATCAATAATCATAGATATTTAATAAAACAAAATAACAATAAAGTTGAACATATTCAGGTTTATGATTACCTGTTAGTAAACGTTGGACAGTGTATGTTTGTGCACATATAATATTACAATATATAATGTACTATACATATATATAATGTACAATATTTTTTGCAGTACATCTATCATATTAACACATTTATCACAATCTAATACACAAATGAATTTATCTTTTTGGAATTTGATAACATCATTATCACTTAAAGGTTTTCAGGCAAAATAACATGAAATATATCACTGCACTAATCACAAAAGGGTAGTGTACTATTTTAACATCACACAGTCAGTCATAGCTTCTTGTCATTATATCTAGAGCTTAAAAAATAAAATGAGAATATAATGAACTTTAAGTTGAGCAAAATTGTGGATAAATACGTTCATATTATCAAATTATCAAATTTTATTTTTTAATTATCAATATAATATTTCGACACAATTTTTGTTTTAATGCATACTGGAATTAAATTCAATTGAGTTATCTCTCTTTGCAAGACGTATATTATACCTACTGTTATGTCTATAAATGAATATTGCTGTACATTTTTCTTTTGACCTAAAACAAACTAAGCCTCTTTTAATAATATGCTTGTCCTACTAAATTAACCCTAGTAAATTCTCCCTTTATTTCCCAGGGTGCTATATTAAATCGTGGACTCTCTTTGCAGCGAATAAATATGTATCTTATTCACTCCTTGAGCCCCACACGCCATTCACTACAGCTTTCATATAACGTCACAAATGCACTGAGAGCTGCTCACAAGTCACAGCGTCACAAAAAATCGGTAAAACTGAAACATATGCTGTCCAAGAAATCAGATGTATACCAAAGTATTCAGGATTGAAAGAGTTCAGAAAACTGGCCTATATTGTTGTTCTTTCAAATATAATATTTCAATTTGTGCGCTTTTACTGCTATTATTTAACCCTTTCCATCCTGACTTTACATTGTCATCTTCATCCACTACAAGCCGCGAAATGCTGTCGCAATTTTCGACTTGTAGTGGATGAAGATGATTTGAAGTGGGTGAAAAATTAAAGAAAATTATCATGTATTGGTAAACCAGTTTCATGGAAATTTTTATTCTAAAACCCCTGGTTGTAGGAAAATCAAGTGTGTTTTCACGGATGTAAGATGATGCTTTAATGCATCGTGGGGACTTAAAGGGTTAATCAGAGGTGGCAGCTTACTGAGGTGGTGTTGTGAGTCAAATGTTTGTGAGTCAAATTCCGTTTTGCATCATTCTCTTTTTGAATTAGCATGCTTTGCTGGTTCTCAAGCAAATAAAGCGTCTAAGTCTGGACTCTACAGTACACGGTGTGGTGTTGAAGATAAATCTGTCGTTGTGGTGGTACCTTTAACAACAACTCACAGTGATGTACATACTACTAACTTCCTAAACGAGTGGTGTATTGATCACTAGAGTATCCTAATCTAAAAGAAACAAAATAAGTTTAAGTGATGCTTTTAGCCCTATGCCAGTTTATGGAAGACCAAATCCGGGTTGGACTGGTGGCAAATTTTGTATGGAGAAGTAGAGGTAGCAGATTCTAAGGGCGCCCCATCTCCATACAAGCCACCTCTACAAGCCACAAGTCAATCTCCATGGCAACAGGTTAGTTATGAGGACAGTGCAAATTAATGGTCCAGCAAATTAAAATCGATTGTAAATTCTGAATGTGTCATGAAAAGGGATTATTGACTTTTATGATATGGCTAAATTATTCCTTACATGAATATCAACAAAACTTGAACATTTTATTTTATGAGTTATTATTTCTAAATAACTCACATTTTCATATTTCCAGTCATGCAGTTCATGTTAATAATATATTTATATTATTTTCAAAATTATAATTGTGGGTTATATTGAAATAATTGCATACAGTGTCTTTCAAAATTTAAATATCAAGCGAAAAGGTTTAAATAATTCTAGTTTCAAACATTTAAATGTACCATGAATACAAATATTGGATGTCGTGGAATTAATTGGGACGCGAACGTACTGACAATGAAAAACAATTAAACAAAAAAATATTACCATAATTATCTTATTTCATGACTATATCGCCATTGACCTAAAGTAAATTATTTCTATGCAATACATACATGTAAGATATCTACTGATAGTGTAAATGCCAAATTATTGCTAAAATTATTTTAGAGTGTTTGTACCTTGTACAATAAATATACAGTAGTTTCTAAAAAAGAAAACCGGCTGAAATGTCAACATTACCAGGTTATGCCGGACATTCACACTGCTATGTTATGTTGTCTCCTTGTCCAAGAAACTTTTCTTATATTTCAAAAAAATGGGTGTTGATTGCTTATTTCTAATGTCCATAAATGTCTGGAAGGCACCACCACAACTACATATATAATGTTGCATAAGCATGCGATAATAATAGCCATCCTTGGTTACCATTGTTATGTAAGGTCACACGAATACCCAGGGGATGTGCTGTATATGTGAAAGAATGAGCGGGCCACACAAATTTTGAACATGATTATTGACGTGACACATAAACAAGAATCAACCATCATTTTTATATGTTAACCCTTTGAACACTGTTGTTGCCTTGATGCACAAGCTGCCGTATTATGAACAGATGTCACTATTTAAGAAAAATAAATCCATCATCACAATAAGTGGTTTCTTTTGAGATACACTTTATGAAATTTAGGTCATTTTCATTCACCATGAAGTGGGAACTCTCAAGATGAAGGAAAAATTATTAATGCTGTGCAAAACCAAAGGCAGTATCCGCTCACTTTGAAAGCAAGCAGATACTGCCTTTTGTCTTTGCAGAGAAGAATAATACATCACTTATCAAAGGAATTTGGGCTTCATTCTACCTGTTTGAGCATCCACTGTATTATTATATTGGAATTTGAGAAGTGTTTGAAATTATTCTGCCACTTTGTCAATCTAAGATCAGCCTTTGATGAATTAGTTTTCTACATCTATGACTTATGTGCCTATGATTTTTTTGCAACCACCCTTAAAAATGTGCTTTCTAAGATGGTGACCAAATAAGCTTGTGACCCAATATCTCCTAAACCAACTTTTGGATTGCATACTAATTTGATGTGACAGTGCCTAGTATTTTTCATGATTTAATTAACTTTTTGAAAAAATCGCAAAGGCTGATGTTATTAAACAAACTGGGAAAAAATCTTGGGAAAAAATCTTGGAAGAAAATTAAAAGTATGGCATGTGCAAATGGATAAAGCCACTTTTTTGGTGCTATGATATCTATTTCACATCTATATTCGTGAATAATTTAAATTATTACCTGTAAAATAAATGTCAGCAATTCCATATCATTACAGGGTAAAAAGGCAATGCGGCAATATTCACTGCAGACCATTAAAAAGAGTGTAGACATGAAGACTAAACTGGAAGAGGCCATCCTAGGCAGTGGTAGTGCTAGGAGTGATATGATGGCAAGGAGAAGACAAGTCTCAGCTGTTGTGCAAGGTTTGTGGAATAATTATAGTTCAAATAAAATGGCAAGGCTTTTTCATCTTAGACCCCATCCTACGAGATGTGCCACACTATTTTAATTGCTATGTTTCCTTGAAGCACATTTTTATATGACTTTCCCAATCTGGCTCCTCTAGTGACCTAGCCCTTTGATTATATTTAAACATCTTTAACCTGTATACTCTGATAGGGATCATGTAATGGATTTTTGTGCCTGAGATTATTTTGGAATATCAATTATTATACATACCTAAACATATTTTATTATTTGATTCATATTGAAATTATCTAAAATGGATTAAATTGCCTTCTAACATTTCAGTTGGACATTCTAACTCAACCTACACCACCTCAATAAACTCTGTTAAATCTGGTCCCACATTTACGTCAACCTGTACTTTAAATGCAAAAAATACCTTATGGAAAATGTAGGTGTATTCTACTGGTCAATTGAAACATGGCTTGATTAGTTTGATGTATCTTCCACTGTGAGAAGAGTAGTTTCCTATTAAAACTGATTATTGTATTAGCCTTTTTAGCTCAAAGTGCACTTTTATGGGCACTACATGTTTGAAGACTACATGGACAAATTGGTGTTTTTTTTTATTTAAATGATCCTTGTATGGATAACCTTGGAAGGCTAGTTCAGCTGTGTCCTATGTCCTTGACTAATTTTATTGTATCAAAGAAAAATCAATATACAATTATCAATTATTTAAAAAAATATCCTTTGTGATTGATTCTGGTTAGGGTACCACTGTTTCAACCTTTTTAACATTTTTCATGTTAAAATACTATGATCTGTCAAAATCAGAGGTTTTGAGTTTTCCTTTCTTGTATTAGGCCCTATGCTGGATTATTTTATTAAATTTTGTATTTTTTACAAACCATGTGATGGGAATTGCAATCGAAAATAATTAGGTTACATTTTCATGTTGCTAAAGGTTTGCTCATCTACTGCTTGTATTGGTTTTAACCGTTTTAACACTCTTGTATTTCCTACCACGCAAGATGTGTACGCAGACAATATTAGAAGCAGCTCATAGTTAAGCTAATTTCACCTTGATAACCTTATTTCACTTAAGACCCATCCATACCTTAACTCTTAGAGCACTGAGCTATTCAATTTAAATTTTCAGTCTCTTGAAGTAGTGTCTCGCTACCGCGATACACAACTTCAAGTGACTGATAATTTGTGTTATTTGAGAAATTTTAGTCCCAATATATATCAGTGTTTCAAGATTGAAGGCATATTTATTTTTAACAACTTGTTATCAGGGGTTATACAGCTGCTGATAAAAACACAGAATATCTACTGTAGTCGACATTAGTGTAGTTTTCACCCACTTGAAGTTGTGTCTCGCTGACACGATCCACAACTTCAATTGGTGTTTTAAGGGTTAATAATTGTATAAGGGCATACTAACTTTCGATGAAAACACACTAATAATCATACACAATGGTGTAGACATAGACAAGACTGTACGGCGCTATTCTTCCAATGTTGGCCAAGGGAGAACGGCTTCCAGAGGTGAGTGGAATGGTGGTGTAAATGTTTTCTACAAACATGGATTTGGTGAAAGGAACATTTCATTTCCATGACGTATTATCACACTTTTATGAGAAGTCATCACCACACATTTGGTTGTTTTTGTTTCACAGATTGAAAATGCTCGCATAAATAAATTTGTTAACTGATGATTTATCTCTAGTAATTTTAAGTAATAAATGTGGCACATGATCCAGCCTGGATTAATTGCTTTTAATGTGCTGTTTTTCACGACACATGCACTGGGATTGTTCTGTAAAGGGTACATATATCAACAAGACACCACAGTTATCATGGTTCTACACAAATCGTTACTTTTATGATACTGTGTAAAGGTTTCTATTGTAATCAGTTAACAGTAACACATCTAGATTTTTTAAATTGGCATTATGATATTTTACAGAAAATTGATATTTTAAACTTGATAATCACAAAAGAAATATTTGTTCAGAATAAGTACTGTAACTGTTATTTATCAAGCTATAGTTAAAACTTGCTACTGGACATCTATATGAAGATTGATATTACTTTTTTATGTGAAGGGAGCTAATCACAGATTTGTGATTTTATGCTATTTTTGTGTGAAGACAACTACAACTCTCTGGTTGTTCATGGTATCTCATATATGTCTTCTTAAGGACACTTTAAGGTCTACATTATTACTTGAATCAGTAAAATGTTTTAGTTCCTTTTCATTTCTGAGCTTTTGTGACTAGAGCGCCAGCAGTTCATAGGTATTATAAAAAATTTTCCTTGTGGTATGCATGTAAAGTGTTCTTGACTCCTATCTCAATTGGCAGCGCGCATTCGCCGTTCAGAGTCTGTGCCAGGCCGTCAGCCACAAAACCAAAGTAAGTTTCATAATCTCCCATCCTTACATCAATTTTGTACAAAACTTAATGGCAGCCGGATATTTTCTGTTCATAATTCCCTCTTCATTACCTGCACTAGTATTCCACCACAAACACTCATTGCATGGCATACACCTCACCAGTGCGATTTTTGCTGCGTTTTATAATATAATACAATCGACCGATACATAACTATTAAGTATGGTGTACATAAGTGCTAATATTTTACTGTACAATTGAGCATGTCTTTATTGTCCCTGGGATTCCATATGGAGTTTGAGTTTATAACAGAGTTGTGTATTTTGCATTATACATGTATGGAATGCGAACAGGCCAAGTTTTGGGCAAAATAAGCTACATGTCTTGCACAGGATACTTTTGTATCACAAGAGTTATTTTCTTATTTACTATTCACCTTCTTTCCTACTAATCTGAAGTATCCCTTGGACTTTTTGAATTGATTGCCACTGCATTTCAACAGCAGTGAGGTGTGGTGGACCAATCGTTCACAAGCCAATAAATACTGTACACCATTTTGTTTTCCACATTTACCAATATTAAATGCTTATGTAAGCATATCTGTTGGTGACAACCTGTACATGTATGTACATAATATATAACGGTATATATAAAAAGCTTTGTGTTTTATAACTTCAAATGCTACTAGTTTTTTGCTGCTGGATTAGGCAGTTTCTTGTGTTTGCTAGTTGGTCCCAGTACTTTGAGAACCATCAATGTTTTTATGTTTGTGCGATTGGCTTACATATACCTACATGTATAACCTAAATTTATTGTGGTTACTTTTTCATATTTTCGAAACTCTCATAAATTTTTCAGCTCTTCCTTGGCATTCAACATATTAGCTTGTAATGCATGTGTGGGAAGAATTGTAAAGGTAAAAAATACCATTGAACCTTGAGTAGTTGATTAAAGAGAAGTGGAAATAAATAAAAGTGGTTGAATATGCTTATTCTCTTGAACTTGAGTGTTTGCACAATGTGTGAAAATGTGAGACTTTTTATGTAATTAGAACTGAAGGCTTCTAGTATCCCAAAGACACTCTAATTGATATGTCTTTGCTATAATATTTTAATACAATAATCCTTTCATGGGAGATACCACAGATCAAATAAATGGCATACAAGCATCAATACATGTATTATTCCAGTATTTTAATTGTTTAAGTAAGGAGAACTATACTGTATTATTGGGGGACTCATAGATCACATAGAAGTTTGTATAAACTTCGCCCGCGACAAAATTAAAAAGAAAATATAATGACAAATTGATGTGTGGCCCTAAATGGCAAATGTTTTTTTACTAAAGCGTAAAGTTGCTTCGCAATAAAGGGAATTCTGAGATATGTATTTTTCTCTCTTCAAATAAAGTAACTTCATTTTTATTATAAATTAGATGTATTGCATTTTCGGGTCATGCAGCAATTTTTTAACCCTGTCCCTGAAGGTAAATCATGTGTATATGTGATATCTGAACCATTATTGTGCCCAGTATTGTGACCAGGAGCTGAGGTCTTTGAATATACCTTCCCCTTGGATATAAAAAGGTGTATCAGCCACTTGTGAAGTGGCAGATACACCCTTTCATATCCAGAAGGATGAATTTCCTGGCTGATCTTATCAGTATGTTGACCTGTTCTGAGAACTGTGGTTGATATTGTGTTCTGACCGGAGTAATGTCTAGTACTGATCCATTGTTATTATATTCTACAATTATATGACAGGATTATTAGAATAGATAATCTACATATCACATACACTTTAACCTCTAAAAGTGGGTCCATGTAGTACCTAAAGTTTATTATTAACAGCTATAATGCCCTTTTAGGAATTTTTTTTCAATGGGAACAAAAATAGTGATTAACATGTATGATAAAAGAATTTCAAGGTCAATTAATTTTTTAATGGTTTCTGTAAGTCTGCAATTAAGTTTTAAAAAATCTACGCTTTGTTTTTTTGACATGCTTCAGCATTTATGCCATAGTGTATAAAGGGGAAGCATATTCATTCCAAAAAGTAAAAAATTTTAAACATAATGTGATGTCATTTGTTTGTTATGAGCAAAAAAACTAATCTTTTTTTTTCATTTGTTATCTCTACGGTGCTTTTTTTTAATTGGAAATTTAGAAAGGTTTAAATAGACTAAGGGTATTATTGCATGTCAATTTGAAAACACTCAGTGTAGATTTATGAGCAGGGCAGCATCAACTGGTTGATCAGGTATGGCTAAAATACATGTACACAAAAGCAATCACCCCTGACATTGAAAAAATAAAAAATTGTTTTTGATGCTGTTGTTTCAGACCGTAACCCACCACCATCACCAAATATAGAAGCCGGCCGCTTGAGATGGAGGAAAGATCAAACTCACTGGAGACAAACAGCAGACCATGGTGAAGGGTGAGTATGATGCTCAACAACCACGTGATATTCACTGTATGCTGCTTTATTTCTTTAACCGTTCGAAGCCCGAATTTATCCTGGTCATCTTCATCCACTACAAGCCGCTAATTGCTGTCGCACTTCTCAGCTTGTAGTGGATGAAGATGACTTGAAGTGGGTAGCAAATGATAAAAAAAATATGGTGTTATTAATGAAACAGTTGTAATAAGTCATTCTTCAGAGATACAAAGTGATGCTTTGATGCATCGTGAGGGTTTGACCCTTACAGTGCGAGGATCAACTTCAGTCATCAGAATCTGACTTCTGTAGACGCCACATTCTGATGACTAAAGTCGATCCCCACACTGTAAGAATTAACATATTTATTTTGGATGTAGACCCATAACATAGGTATTCAAATGAATCAGGAATAGCTGACTAAGACATTTAGGATGATTTTAAATTGAAAAAAACCCCTTTGTTTGCGATCTGTTTTACAAATTTATTCAGCGCTTTATTGGTTAAAGGGTGAAATAAAATTGACATTTTACCGACAGCTTGAAGTGGGTAAAAAATATGTACCATTTCAATCAAGACTCATGTCAATCTATTGTAAATTTAATGCTCTTTTCTTTAATGTTGTTTGTTTGTACGACAAACAAAAATACTGAAGACGGCTAGAGGCGTGATTAGCACTTGAAGGGTCGAGTGACTGTGTCACATTTATGAACCATGTATCATATTGATGGGAAATGTTCAAAACCTCCTATAACATCAAATCAACATTGGGTCAACATCTTGTGTGTACTGGGCTATGTGTGCTGGGTTAAACCTCGGTGTACTGATAGATGTACAAGTGTATTTTTGTGGTTCATGAATTATGTTTTGTATATATATGATTATTTCATAATATATTTTATTTTTTTATTCAGAATCATCCCAGATGAGGAATCATCCCTCATCAGGGATGTTTTATATAATAACTATTGGCAGTGCTTCTTTTTTGTCAAGAATTTTTAAGCACATTTGTTGCCTGCAAACACCAGGCATATACCGTTCAATGTGTGTCCTGGGTGAGCAAACACACTGAACTGATTATGTTGTGGTTGTGTTTGGCAGAAACCGTATAGATATTGAGGCAGATGCCCAGGTGGAGGGTAGCTTAGCAGCAGAGGTCGGGCTAATCGTGCTGGATACGCTGGAGCTGGTCGTACAGGTCGATAAATATTATCTTTATTTCCTGCTTGAAAGCTCACTTTAAAGTTAATCTGATAAAATTGTGTGAAATTTTAATTGAATAATTATTGTCCTGCTTCATTGTCAGCTAGTTTTTTCCATTCATTTTCAACTGAAATTGCTGACATCCACTTCTGATGACAATAAAATATTTTAAAATTTTATCTTTAAAATTTAATTTCTTGAGCATCTACTGCAACATATTGGAAAAATGTCAATTATCAAGTTTTTATGATGCCACATTCATATTAGTGACACGTTTGTTATCATAATTATGATATGGATCAAATTCACCAGATAACATTCTTGTGATTTTTTAGCAGTAATAACATCACACAGAAAAGTAGAAGGTATATGAGCAGATACTTTGCCCCTCTTGTTTGTTTGATGTTTTATTATTAATTATTATTATTCACATATTATTTTTTTAATAACTAACAGCAGGCAGGAGACATCGAACTAATATTGTTATAATGTGGCAGAGAGTGTGCCAATAATAAAATAACATTGAGCCAATGCCTTGTGTTGGCTGTGTATATAATATGTCAACTAAAATAATTGAGGTTTACACGTTATTTGGTTTGTTACTTTATCCATTATTTTCATAATTATTTTACAATGTTACAATGTATTTAGTTTAACAAATCATTAAAATCATAAGCTTCACTTGAGATTAAAATGCAGTTCTAATACTTGACTTATTTATATTGCTGGTAAAGTTTATAATCATAGTTCTTTTGTATTAATAAAACACATTATTTTTTTCCAGATTATTCAGAACAGCAGTATTTTAGATAGTTTATTGCCGTTTGTGTTACGGGTACTTCTTCATTGCTTAGCTCTGAACCAAAGTACAAATGCCCTGCAACTCATGTTTGCTACACAGCGATCTATTGTATCCAAGGTAATCAATTAGAAATTGTATTGTAAGTTACATGTTTATGTAATTAGAAACAATTGCATTTGTGCTAATATAAGACATATAAATCACACTGAAATACCTTGAAATATTGTTAAGATGTTATTATTGTCTAAAAAGGAGATAAAATAGGTAAAGTGATACTGTCATACTTATTGTATTTAAGATTTGTCCTCAGCTTCCCTTTTTTGGCTTCACATAGATATTATATACCAAAGTTGTTTAACCCTTACAGTGCGAGGATAAACTGTAGACGTCTGTAAGTCGATCCCTGCACTGTAAAAGTAAAAATATTTCTAATGGCCGTAGACCCATAACATAGGTATTCAAATGAATCTGAAAGAGCTAGCTAAGACAGCTATGATGATGTCAAATTGAAAGAAACTTTTTGTTTCCGATGTTTTTTACAAAATAATTCAGCGATTTAAGGGTTAAGATATTTTGATGATATTTTCCCCATATTATCAATGCTCAGACGAGCTGACTAACAAAAAAGCTATTCTACTGAGCTTTTATTTGATATATTAATTATACTTAGGTATTTACTTTTCATTCACCTTTCGGTGGGTATTGCCTCAGCAATTCACACCTAAATGTGTAAAATACAATGCTATAATATGACAAGTTTAACAGATGTTGGGTATTTCGCAATTGAAACTTGTGACAAATTTTGTGAATAAAATGTGAATAAAAAATCTAAAATGAACACGTTTTCTCTCAATTTTGCTCATTCTAGCAGAAACTATTAATACTATCAATATAAAATGATTAAATCAACTGTTCTGTGTTACACAAAAATACCCCTTGACAAATATTGCAGTTATACAATCTAACATGGCCTACTGATTGCCAGTGACAAAGGTGCTGCTTTCATGTTCTTTCCGAACAACTTTTTTAAGTAATTTGTTCTTTTCAGTTTCCCGAGCTACTTTTTGAAGAAGAAACTGAGCAATGTGCAGATCTTTGCTTACGGTTGCTGCGTCATTGCAGCTCACCTATCAGCACTACACGCTCCCATGCCAGCGCCTCTCTATATCTACTTATGAGACAAAACTTTGAGATTGGAAATGTAAGAATTTATTATTATGAAATAATTAAAATATGTGTACAGGTTACTATTACACCATATATAATGTGGTCTCTGGTCGGTCTGTCTGGTAATACCGGTAATATGTATATAAACTTGTTAACCCTTTCAGCCCCGAATTTACCATTGTCATTTTCATCATCTATAAGCCGTGAATTGCTGCCACAATTTTTGACTTGTAGTGGATGAAGATGATTTGAAGTGGGTAGAAAAGTAAAGAAAATTGCCCATGTATCGGTAAACAGTTTCATGAAAATTTTCATTCTAAAACCCATGGTTGTAGGACAATTAAGTGTGTTTTCAGGGATGTTGCAAAATATTTTTGTCTGGGTCCACATGCTTTTCTTTTTACTAGTTATGCATGATTTCCTTAAATACAGTATATCCCAAGTTTATTCTGCATTAATCATTTTGTTTTGAATTGGTGGACAAACAGGATTTTGTAAATCTGGAGCTAGGCGTAATTCACATTTTATATTCTAATGTTCCTTTTTATGAAAGAATATAAAATTAGATTGTTTCCCACGTTTTAGAGGTTTTTTCATGTCTCCTGTAATGTCTAAGCTCATTTTTTCTCTTTTCAGAATTTTGCAAGAGTGAAAATGCAGGTGACAATGTCCTTGAGCTCACTTGTAGGCCAAAACCAAAACTTTAATGAAGAATATTTACGTAAATCTCTAAAAACCATCTTGACCTATGCAGAAGCAGATGTCGAGTTGCAAGATACAACATTCCCAGAACAGGTAAATTTTGTTCGTGTGACTTTTTTTTTATTTTACAATCGTAATAATCAACACTTTTGATCTTTGTCAACAATATTTCTGTGTTATAAGATTGAAAGAAAATCACGTTGGTTGTATTTGCATGATTTCCATCTCGATGACCTTAACATTTTTTTATTACACAGGTTCGAGACCTGGTATTTAACCTTCATATGATACTGTCAGACACAGTAAAGATGAAGGAGTTCCAGGAAGACCCTGAGATGCTATTAGATCTTATGTACCGTATCGCCAAGGGCTACCAGACCAGCCCTGACCTCAGACTGACGTGGTTACAAAATATGGCCGGGAAACACAGTGAGGTAAAGAAAAATATACAATTTCCAGCTCCATTTAAAAAATAATATTAATTTTGAAAAAATTGATTTTAAATAATATTAATAAAAAGATATGTATGAATCCAATCATATTTTTTTTTAATTTTGATAAAAAAAATTGCTAGGCCATCCATATATACTGGTATCCATATAATAGTCTGCAAGTCTGTAGTGCAAGGCTACAACTTCTGTGTTGTGTTGGTGTCATTTTATTTGAATTTTACTAATTTACTGGAAGCTTAAATAAATTATTGTAAAAATTTGTAACTAGCTACATGTACATGTATATGTTTTTATACTATTTTCGTTGTTGTAGAGAGGAAATCATGCTGAAGCTGCTCAGTGCCTTATTCATGCTGCAGGACTGGTTGCAGAATATCTTAACATGCTGGAAGATAAACCAAACTTACCAGTCGGCTGTGTAGCGTTCCAAGTGTGTACTCTTTTTTAAATAACCATTTTAAGCTATTAAAATATCTGGTTGACTTCTCAATTGTAAGAAGTAGATTGATTGTATGTGCAATAATTTTGTAATTTAATTGTGCTTGACAATTAATTCATTGTTTATATAATTCATCTTCCACCATCACTAATCTCTAGTAAATGTTCTGGTAATGATCAACATACTTTTTAATTGTTATTATTATGCTGTAGTTGATCTAGCTAGTGCTTACTTTTGTTCTTTTTTTTATTATTATTCCTCATCCTATATTACAGCATGTGTCTTCAAACGTATTAGAAGAGAGTGCTGTGTCTGATGATGTGGTATGTCCTGACGGGGAGGGTATCTGTACAGGAAAATACTTCAGTGAGAGTGGTCTGATCGGCTTACTAGAACAAGCATCCAGCTCATTCAGTATGGTAAGCGTATCCCATGGTATAACAATTATCATATTTATAACCTCGGGGATGCATATGCATATTTTTTATGGATGTACTTTTAGAGTGCTGGTGTATATATTACAACGCTCAGTTTTGTTTGCATTGTACCTGATGAAGCCAGTTCACAGAATGAGTGTAATATCAAATTGCACTCTTTCACAGATTCAAGTGCTCATAGAAATGAGTGTTATGCCTGATTGAGCCAGTTGACGGGAATTTATATCCAGGGGATGCCTGATTTCACCATTCCACTAAAATGGGTGGCATAGCTGATTCGGCTGATATATAGAAATTGTATTTTATGCCTAGTTTTTGCTACTTGTTTTGCATGCAGTTTTGCAAACAATCATAATTGTAATGCTAAAAGCATTATGTAGTCCTTCCATCCGACCGGCTGGCCGGCAGTCCGTATTTTTGTGTGTCTGTTCATCAGTGTAAATTGGGTGTCTGCAGTGGAAGTATAATCATTGAAACCTGTGTGGAAGCACCTTTATAGTTGAGTTAATTGTAATTTTGTGTGGTTTAGTATTTATCATTGTTTTTTGCTCAACTATCAAAAAACATTTCCTTGTATGCAATAATATATAATAAAATAAAAAGCTTTTCTTTTTTTATATTTTAGGGTGGCATGTTTGAAGCTGTAAATAGTGTCTATAAAGTGCTGATTCCTATCCACGAGGCCAGTCGAGACTTCAAGAAACTCGCCACAATTCATAGCAAACTGCAAGATGCGTTCAATAATATTATAAAGCAGGTCAGGAAAAATATTTTTATTTCTAAATATTTAAATATATATTAAAGATTATACTATATATACATTCAGTTCTATAAATAATAGAGACTATCTATTTTGTGTTTTCAGACTGGAAAACGTATATTTGGAACATATTTCCGTGTTGGTTTTTATGGTACTAAATTTGGTGATTTGGATGGAGAAGAGTTTATATACAAAGAGCCAGCAATTACAAAACTTTCAGAAATCTCCCACCGGCTTGAGGTATGGAAATATGATCACATTAGATGCTGGTAATATTAGGTATACATGTAGTAAATTGTTGCACTCTGTACTGCAAGTATTTAGTACATGTAGTTAGTGTATCATTTTGTGGACACACATGTTTAAAAAAACTAGATCATTTGCAATTGATGTGTTATTAGAAAATTCCATCTGAACAGTTCATTATCAATCCATATTTTTGTAGCATTTATTTGTTTTCAAATGTGTCCCTCTCACTGTAGGGATTGAGCTCTGGGTAATATGAGGGATGGTTGTCGATATATATTGTTCTAATAGCCATATAGTTCAATTTTATATGAATGAAGAATAATATGCTTTCGAGGCCAATGTGAAACTTTTAAGATATGTTATTAATGCATTTGGTGAGGTATTTCTTTTTTGATTAAACTTATTTTGTGTGTATTAATTTGAAGGTTGATATTTTCTATTACAGATTTTTTTTATTTATGATGGCTGAATTTTATACTGACTAATTTTTTTTATTTGTGAACTAGTTTCATGATTTATAATATTCTCTTTCACCAGGGTTTCTACACTGAGAGATTTGGTGATGACCTTCAAATGATCAAAGATTCAAACACAGTTGAAAGACAAAATCAAGATCCAGAGAAGGTGAGTTACTGTGCTTGACGCTCATGATTCTCAACTAGACCTACTGTATTATAATTGTACAATTTTCAAAAGTTGTAGTACTGTAGCATACTTCAGGATTGAGTAAACCTCATATCGTCACCTTAAGGCCAATGTTTCTTATCTGCCACTCTAATGTGTGGCAGATACGATTCTTTATCTCTACTTTGACCAATGACCTGCATTAGGATTAAAAGTATCACTTTATGAAGTAACACTTGTGACTGCACTTGTGGCCCTTTTTTTTACAATGTTCTATGTAGTCTGTATGGATTAATGCTAAGTTAATTTACAAGAATTTGCAATTAAATGTTGTCAAGCGGTGTGGAGATTCTTAACAATTTCTCCCACTTCTGGCAAAAAGGTTTAAACAAGTGTACCGTCTCTAGTTATCTAAGCACATTGTGAATTTTTTTCTGATATGATTCAAAGGTTATGTGTAAATATCGCCTAACCTTTTCAGCACAGGTAGCGTTTTTAGACGTCTGAATCTGACGACTAAAGAAGATTCGCAGCACTCAAACAATAAAAAAAAGAGCCGTAGTTCCTAACCAGGACATTATTTCACTATGTGGTTTATATTTCAGCATTGTTATTACAATTATTGTCAAAACAAAAATTGTAGTCCACTCTTTTTAAGCAACCAACTCATCTTTTTTTTTGAAAAGGTTAATTACTGTAATTACTCAAAACTGTCTCCAGCTTCTTGTTATCACCTCATGCTTCATGCAATAAGTATTACTAGGTGTTGTGAAATCTGTACCAGTTCTATGACCAGTTTATATAATAATATAACATCCACAACATTGTTGGTTTACAGGCATATATACAGATTACTTATGTTGAGCCTTACTTCGATCTTTATGAGTTCAAAGATAGAATCACTTTCTTTGACAAGAACTATAATATCAGTAAGTGAAAATACTACTATGAGTGAGTTCTCTTGTAGACTGAAAAAGTAGCATGTCGGGCCACAACAATTGTATTCTATGTTCGAAGAATTTCCTAATTTTTTTACTCACTGTTGAATTAGTTTTCCATCTGTGTGTACATCTAGCTGGAACATAATATACTGGAAAGTATTGCCGCTAGTTACTTTTTCTTACAAACTAACAACATTTGTTTTTAAATAACCCCAGTAGTCTGATCAAATATATCATATAAATTAATTTCACCACTCTTTCTTTGATATTCTGATTTTTTACTAAATAAACCTACTAACCCAGTTATACTTATCACCTTACACACCAAAATTTTTAGTATAACTTTTTTATCTGCTCCTGTTTTATTGCTTGTTCACAATTACTTTTTGTGATTATCTTATGAATATGTTTTGTGCCTTAAAAAATAATATCCTCATCGATAGAGAGACTGACTTTACATTACGGATGTGGTTTTTCAGGAAGATTTATGTATGCAACTCCTTTTACTCTGGATGGGCGTGCGCATGGTGATCTGAGTGATCAATACAAAAGGAAAACTGTGCTGACGACATCTCATGCTTTCCCATATGTGAAAACAAGGTTATCTGTGATAAGCAGGGAACAGGTGAGATAATATTTTGACAGTAACAAATGTATGTATGTGCTTGTGTGTGTGCTTCATTTGTAAATGTCATCTGTTATTTTTGTCTTGATGTTAATAAAATTACTGCTATTGTACTTTGCTGTCTGTTAATTATTCCCTATATGTACTTCTAATAATTTACTTTTATGATAATAATTTACTTTGAACCCTTACCACATGCATGCACCGCATGATGTATTTTGAATTAATATAATACCATGTAAAAGCTTATCTCCATTGTGATAGGGAACTTGAATTTTATATATTATATATATTTTATATGTATATTTTATCAAACCAGGTCATTTTCATTGACACTTCGAGGAAATTATTTTCAGGAGATAAGTCAACCAATTCATTTCCTGTTGGATTCTTGTCTCGTTTTTTATGATTTTTGATGTTGGATTTATAGTAACTTTAAATGAACAAATGGGCCTATGTATAAATTGAGTAACTTTGGCAATTTCTTACTAAAAGCTACATAATTTATACATAGGCCTACTTCTTCATAACAGGTTGTTTTTGTTAAGTTGTATTGACAGTTTACTTGTCAGTGTTGGTTTTTAATGTATTTATATATATAATGTTTTATTTGTAGCATTATTCGATTATTTTTGGAACTGGATACTGCTGAGCTCAACCACACTACAAATGAACTATCCTAGTGCCGCTAACAGTCGTTTTTAAATGATATTTGGCAACCCTTTAGTATTATTAGAATATGTTCTATTAGCTTTTCCAAGACAGAAAGAAATGTTAATGTCAGTTTCAAATGAAAATCTTCAAGGACCTAAATAAGGCATTTGAACTGCTAAATCTTACAGACAATTATCATACAAATAATTAATACATTGTTTGGCAAACAACCTTTTCGAAATTTTAGCCTCAAAAATCTCCCAAGCAACTGCAAATATAAATGTAATAATGTAATTAATAGATTGTTCCACCTTGTAGATAACCTACTCTTTTTTGGAAAATTTAGCAAATTTGTGCAAATAATTATATTTTCAAACAAATGACTAATACCCAGGAACTAAACACACATTTATTACCCCTTTAGTTATTTCATTTAAGTGTTCAGGCCACTGAAAATGCTTGTGATAAATGCTCAGTTAATCAAATAATTCAATTTGTAATATGTCTATTTTCAAAAATAAGCGTTTTTTCATCATTTGAAGCTGAAACATCCAACATCAGGACATCAGATCCTGACGTATAAAGTCAGAATCTGATGTTTACAGAATTCAAATTCTGAAATATAAAGACGGTCCACGCACTAAAAGAATTAAAATATTTTTAATTGCCATAGACCCATAACAGGTATTCAAATGAAACAGAAATAGATGACCGAGACATTTAAAATGATTTCAAATTAAAAAAAAACCTTTGGTTTATATAAAAATAATTAAGCAATTTAAGGGTTAAATGAATAGAAACAAACAGCTTAGCAAGACAAGGGTTACAGTGAAGAAGATGCACTTTGACCGGCAGATGATATACTTTATTTTCAATGCCTGATTTCAGTGTGTTTCATGTTACATACAGTATTGTACTTTATTTTCACAGGTTATTCTGTCGCCCATAGAAGTGGCCATAGAAGATATCCAGAAGAAGACCAAGGAGATGGATGAAGCTCTCTCACAGGATCCACCCGACCCCAAAATGCTGCAGATGGTGCTACAAGGGTGCATCGGAACAACAGTTAACCAGGTGAGGGAGGAACACTATAACCCTTTAAGCTCCCTTGTTATGTTTTGCTGCACTTGGCATATTTTGAATACATTTTATCAAGTATAATGTGAATGGCTCAGAGGTAAAGTGATCCAAGTCCAAAATTCGATTTTTTGTTTATGTCATTTTGGAAAAAATAAATATTAGGATATAAATATACTGAAATATCTAAGCCATACGTTAAAAAAAAACGAAACTTATTAATCAACATATATTTTTTCACTTTCAAAGTTGATACTTTTCGCCAATGGTAAAGTGATCCAAGTCCATCAGTTTATATAGAGTATTTTTACCTCTGAGACATACAGAAAATTGCGGCTGAAATGTTATAAAACACCCCTTATATAGATTTGCAGCTTAAATGTTATAAAACACCCCTGATATAGATCTGTCTATGCTATTCCAATTATTACCAATTTTTTTACTAGAGCAAGATGATGAAACACTATACTCACCGTCAAATTAACCAGGATCGCATGATTTTCGGTGATTTCTCCGTCAATTCTAAACTGATTTCATTCAAATTTTGCAAAGTCCATTTTCTATTCAAATGTTACCAGCCCTGAAAATTTCGTAAAATTATATAGCGTATTTCAAAAGTTAGACCATTTGACATGTAAGGGATTGAAATTGCGACGTCCCTCTATAGCCCCATCAAATTATTTCTAGAATTTTATCACATGGCAAATGGTCTAACTTTTGAAACATTAAATATAATTTTGAGAAATTTTTACCCCTGTTAGGATTTTAGTAGAAAATGGCCTCTGCAAAATTTCAAGGAAATCGGTTCAAAATTGACGGAGAAATCGCCGAAAATCATGCGATCCTGGTTGATCATTTTTAATTTGACGGCGAGTATAGGCAGTTTTTATGCTAGTTTGTGACTTTTATGAAGAAATTGATATCTTTAAATTTTAAAAGTTTTTTTATAAAATCAAATGATAAAAATAGTGCCAGAAATGGGTTTTAGGACATCAATAACTATATACCTGAAAATAGAAATGAATATTGAACACCAATGCATAACTTCCTATATATGCTTCTAATTAATAACGTGAAAAAAATGAAATAAAAACGAAATTTAAAATTTTGTTATTTGATTTTAACTTTAAAGCCTTCTATGGGAAAATGGGAAAATGTGAACCTGGATCACTTTACCTCTAAGCCATTCATCTGTCATAATCCATCTCAATGACCAGATTCTGAGCTTTTGTTTGAGATACACACATGTATTAACCCTTAAAACACTTAATTTTTTTATGGAGACCAAAAGTTTTTTGTCAATTTGTAATCATCACAAATGTCTTATTCAGGTCATCCCGAATCATTTGAAGACCTATGTTTTAGGTTTACGGCTATTTTAAATTGTTTCACCCTTACAGTGCGGGGATTGACTTTAGTCGTCAGAATCTGACGTCCACAGACGTCAGATTCTAACGACTAAAGTCGATGTAAGGGTGAAACCTTATATAAATTGTATGCATTTTGTTAACCCTTTTACCTGAGCGCCAATCCACAATGCATTATTTGATGTTTAAATAATGTTGAAGATTAAAATTAGGAATGGTTGAGAAAACACAATTTTTCTCTTTATTATTTATTTGGCTGTGTTTAAAATAGATTTTGAAGGTTATTGGGATACTTATACATCATCCTTTGCATTATTTAAAAAAATGTACTTTTCTGGGCAACTACCTGAAATAGTCTTTTTATTTTGAAAAAAAACCATGATTAATCTAATGATTAATCTAAATATATACTTCTGATATTACTGTGCTTCATTGGGATCATTAAACCATTATTTGATGTCTATATCTTTTGTCTTCTATCAGGGTCCTGTTGAAATTGCTACAGTTTTTCTTGAGCCTGTTTTGCATGGAGATATTCCTGCTTCTAAGCATCACAACAAGTTACGAATATGCTTCAAATCTTTCCTCAAACGGTAAGTCTCTCACAATATATTTACTGCTTTACCATTTTACTGCTCTGAAAAATATATAGAAATATATAGAATATATAACTCCCACACAGCAGATAAATAGGGTTCCCACTCACCTGGAATTTAGCCTAAAAATATTCAAATCTTTTGACGTAAATACAATTTAGGCGAATAATAACAACTTGAGCAAATTACACATGCAGCCAAAACGGAATTGAGCAACCTGGAAAAATACCCTGATATCAAGAAAAAATCATTGAGTTTTGTTTTCAGTTTTGAGTGGGAACCCTGTTAAATGTAATCCGGAAAAAGTTATACAGCATGTGTTTATTTCGGTTGAATGATGTTCCCCACTCAAAAATATTATATTTCTATTTTCTTAGTTGTCCTCGCTCACCTAACAGGAAACTTTAACCCTTATGCCCCTGGGACTGTATATATGCGTCTTCAAGCAAAGTTCAAACCAAATCAATTTGACTCAAATTTCTAAAATGTTTGGTGGGAGATGCTTAGTTAATCTATAAATTACATTTTGAGGACGTTTATTTTTGCCTAAATGTAATTTTTTTTTGTCATTTGAAGCTGGAATTTGTGTTAGCAATTCCAGCTTCAAATGAATGAAAAATAGTCTGAAACAATTCAGCAGCATTAGGGTTAAGTCACCCACTGTTGGTTTTACTCCAGTCCTCCTACCATGAGGCTGGCCCAATGTTGAACAAACAGTGATTCAACGAGTAATGCTAGCAGGATACCTCAGATAACCTCAGCGATTTTCTACATGACGATGAATGAGTGTGAATTCATGGTTCCTAACCCTTAGAACACTGATGTCGACTACAGTAGACAGTCTCTGTTTTTTTAGCACCTGTATAACCCCTGATAACCAGTTGTTAAAAATAAAATATACCTTCAATCTTGAAACACTGATATGCATTGGGACTTAAATCTCACAAATAACACAAATTTTCTGTCACTTGAAGTTGTGTATGGCTGTAGCGAGACACAACTTCAAGTGACTGAAAATTTAAATTGTGTTGCTCAGTGCTCTAAGGGTTAATATGCCAGCAAAATTTTAACGACCTACCGGAAAACTGATTAGGATTCCTAAATGTATGTGAAATGTTGCTGATTTTAATAATAAATCTATAATTGATCTGATATATCACATAAAAGCTGATGCTTTCGAGTGGTCAAAAGACTGGTTGGGCTGGCAATTAGGAATTTTATTAATGTTAGTTTATTGTTGATGCAGTGCTGCAGATATTAGCACAACCTTAATACTGTGCACCATGTCTGTGTGACAGTGTAACCATTGTGACACAATGTTTACCAGGTTTGAAAACACAAATGGCCAGAAGCTGGGTATGTCCGATAATGAAGTTATCGGCAAATTTAGTTACACAAATACATGTCTAAGTTGGGCCATCAACGCCGTCCAGTCGTTCATTCAGCAGTAGACCAGCATTAAGTGTTGAGTGCCCCATCCCACTTGGAATCTTAAAATTAATATTATCCTAACTTAAACTGGCAGATACTCATCTTCGATAAGCAAATAATGAGTGATATATTTAAGTTTCTTGAAGGATATGAAATAATTTGAGCAGTATATCCATAAAGTGGTGTTGCTTTTTTTGTTATTAAGTATATAGCTAGAGAAAATAACACATTGAGTGCGCACACATTATGTATAGCAATATATATATATATATAATTATATATGTCTAATTATGTATGTGTAGGCCCCTAATCTATAAATTATTTTAATTTTGATGTATTTTGGGGATAAACAGTGTCGATCGTAGATACCAGCTCGAGAGTGATAAGAGTCACACCTTATGTGGATGACATAGATCTACATTGATTACTGTCGCCATGCTAGCTTTTAATTGATATTTTGTATTTATATGTACGCATATGTCTATACGATATATACATAATGTTTTTTTAATGTATATATCATCACTACATTAATGTATAATATATATAGTTCTGTACTTAATGTATGACCCTGAATCCTGTACAGATATAATGTGGTAATAGGCCTATATTTGATTGATTTGAATTGATAAGTTCTTAACCCTTTGAGTGCGGGCGACGCTTTTAAGCGCATTCATACTGTTTTTCCACAACTAAAATTTGACAGAAATTGAACAAATATGCATGTATAAATCTTGAGTAAAGCCCCCATTGTGAAATTTAGCAGGTTTAATTTTTAAGTGAGGAGGTATTTTCCTTTCATTTGAAGTTGGCAATTGCGTGAGCAATGCCAACTTCAAATGAAAGGAAAATGTTAAGTAGTAATGAAGCACTTAAAGAGTTAATCACTGTTTATCATTACCTGGCTACATGATAAAACACTCAATATTGTTCAGGGTTCTTGTTAAATAACAAAAACAGATGAAAGTTTATCAAGTATGGACTTACATTGTATAATACATGAATAATTTCTAGCCGAAATATATTTGAGCAAATTTCGTGTTTTATTTTTATAGCTCGAAATTTATTTTCCTGTTAAAGGGACATGCCCAGGTCTAAAATCATAAGAAATCGGTGATTTTATTTTAGCTCAACAATATGACCATATGATGTAAACATGTCCATATACTAAAACTGCATAAGTTTTTAATTTTTTGTGCTGCGCATTGACCAGTTAGGCTAGATATAAAGACGATATTCCTGATTTCTAATTTTTGACAACCATGTCAAATATAGGAAATACGGGAATTTCGTTTCAATATCTAGCCTAACTGGTGAGTGCGCAGCACAAAAATTATAAAACTTTTGCAGTTCTAGCCATGGACATGTTTACATCATAATTATGGTCATATTAAGAAGCCAAAATAAAATCACCGATTTTTGATGATTTTAGGCATGTCCCTTTTAAGTAATATAAGACCCCCTCAGTCTTATATGTCTAATACTCTGGGTGTTATGTAAAAGGAGGTCAATAGGAATCATTGCAGGTTGTAGGGTTTGGCCAGTAGTGTAAGGGGCTACAGACCATGTTCCGTTAACGTGTCACTAAGTTGGGCTTCTCGCAATGAAGACAGACCTCTCCCGGCCTACGACGATATTAGTCGTTATAAATAACCAGCTAATATTACCACATACTATTTATGGTGCTGTACTAAAGATGGCCATTGTTATGTATTTTTTAACAAAGATTGCAACAGAAGAAAACTTGATCAAGTATGGGTTTATCTCTGATATTTTTTTTGCAATTTTATGTAAGAAAAAGTAGATATTGATGGCTTTGTCATGGTTGCACTAGTCTATGATTAATTAGCCTATATTACGTTATCAAAATGGTGAGCGACTATGAATTCAGAGCCACCTGGTGAATGCATTGGGCTTAGCAATATACTGAATAGTAGCATTATTTATTGATAACGTTAGCGATTATTATTTGTGACTTATTAAATATTTTTGTTTTTTTCCCTTACTCTAGTTTATAATTTAAATTAATTTAACATGATGTGGGTTTAAACATGTAGACAAAATTATTTAATGAAATTATAGCTGCATTTTTAATACTTAGCAGTAGTACTAGTAATATACTATCTCAGAGCCACCTGGTGAGTTGTACACACACAGTTCAGGCTCTCACCAAACAAATTAAAATCATTGTAAACAAACTTTGTAAGCAAAAGGCATTCATCCTGTGTCTGTATAATGCTGATTGCTGGTCCTACATTGAACCAGCATAATAAAAATAGATCTAATAATAATAATTAGTCTCTTTACGTTAGTTAAATGTTACTGTGACTGTCTATTAGTAATATTAGGCCTACGATCTGATTTCTGAACTTATTTTATAATTTAGGCTTAGCTCCCCCCCCCCCCCTATGTATGCCTTAGCTATGTCTTATATGTGGTGGTCCTACATTTTTTTATTAAAACTTTTAATAAAAGTTCAATAATAAAGGAAGTCAAATAAGTTGTCATTGTAAGTTTTGTAGGAAAGAGGTGTAAATGGTCTCTTGTCCTTACAGCGGCTATTATATCCCAATGTCAAGGTTCTAACACAATGACGACAGACCTCCAGACCTGTACACCTCAACCTGCAGCTATATAACACGCGCTAAATATACAACAAACAAATTATGGTGTCCATCCCCAACTAGAGTATAGACTCTTTTTGACAAATACATAATTTGGAGGTTGAAATGGATAAGAAAGTTCTTTTCATATTCACGTAGACTATGGTCGTACACCTGTTCATTGTTCATGTTCATGCATTGATCATTACGACATTATAAACCTTGTTCAGTCTACATTATAAATAACCTCGCTCAGTCTATAGTCTCGGGAGCCTCATCACAATGACGCCTATTCATGTCATTGGCCTCAACTGCCGCAGGCCTATCTACTCTGTAAGCATCCCCTCCGCTGTAAGCATCGCCTCGGCCAGCCGGCCTCCATAGCTCAGTGGCTAGAGCACTGGTCTTGTAAACCAGGGGTCGTGAGTTCAATCCTCACTGGAGGCTACTTATTTTTTATTTTTTTAAAATTAGATTGACTATATAAAGGAGGTCAAATTTTAACTATGAAATTATATACACTAACACTCAGCCTATCGAGTTATAAATACCATTATAGTACAGACAGGCTGAAGCTATAATACATCATTACAATTTACATGTAGCCTACTATAATAGTAGGCCTAAGGAGCCCTAAGTCTTTTTAGAACATATCCGTATAATTATATTCCAATTTTTAGTAGACTAGTAGGCCTACAACAGGGGTGCCGTACCATAACGGATTCCCGGGGTACGATTATTAATCAATACGGCAATATATTTGACATTATATATTTGACACATTTGTTAACTTATAATTGTCTGTTAACTAGATCTAGTACAATTTAGAAACAATAGTGATAGTAGCACTTAAAATCAATTTAATCGGCATTGTTTAATGAAGCATTAGCTTGACGATATGGCATTTATAATATGATCCTATCGGTCACTTCATGTAGGCCTAGTAGGGGAGGACGGGGAGAACTGGGACACCGCTGATTTTTCCCGTTGTTTTCAGCCAATCAGCTTCTAGGAAACATGTTTCTGTGGTCCTTAAGTTAGTTGCCTTCGCCACATATCTCTCCAGAATCAAATTACAGACAACTTTGTTAGTACAGTGACAAAACTAAAATTTTGAGTATAAAAACTTGCTTTTCTGCCTTTGTGTAAATGTGTAAAGCAAGCTGAATATGTATGTACAGTACCTCACATTTACTGTGTTCGGGGTATCCTTGCTACTTGCTTCTTGGATATGTATAAGCTAAATGTTACTTACTATTTTGATTATTGAGTAAGTGAATGGGTTATAAATCTGGTAGGCATGGGGAGAACTGGGACTATACATAAAAGCATGATGATGTATGGGGAGAACTGTGACATGACGTCCCACTTCTCCCCGTGAGTGTCCCACTTCTCCACATAAGTGTACCACTTCTTTATATATTGGATATTAATTGTGTAAATGTGTTCATACACTTTGTTTACCCATTTACATATGATCTGTTTATAATTTCTTTTAGTTCCAGTATTGATGGATGTAAAGAGATACGTTAAACTGTCCCACTTCACCCCGTCAGCCGTTTGTCCCACTTCTTCTTGCGATGTCCCAGTTCTCCACGTTTTGAACTTTTTTTCCAACAGGTGGAAACAACTGCTTCCCATTACATCTCACTAAAATGGTAAATAATGATGTAATAATATCCCCAGACTATATGATAGATATAGGGCCTATACAAACTTATACAAGGCATAACAGTAAGACACAAAGTAGAGTCAAATGACGACAGTGCAATAGTGTCCCAGTTCTCCTCTGCCTCCCCTACTATAGAGGGTAAAATAATAGTAGGATCGTATCGGTAGGATAGGGTAGGTCTATATGATATGGGCGGTTCTCAATAGGTGCGTCGAACAAATGGGACATTTGGTTCCGTTTTTAAAGCAAAATTTTAACTTATTTACTTGACAGCTCGATTAAATTATAATTGATCATACAGTTAAATCTGGAAGCAGAAAATGGAGGATAAATGTGAAAAATACGTGTTTTCAGAACGGTCGAACGCAGTACAGGACACCAAATGTTTTTCTGGTGTCCTCTCAATAATGCCATGTGCGACCGCAGTGAATGCTTTTCTTGGTGATCTGTTTGCGACCTTTGGAGTCTCACTCTCATGTTCGACCAAATCATAATGTTCGACCATGTGGGACATTTTTTCGTGTCCTTACTTCCTAATGTTGATTTTCAATGTTACAACCATTTCGTGTCCTATGTTACGACCACTTTCGTATCTCACAATGTTTTGGGATCATAACTTTTCACTAATATGTAGGTTTATTATCCAATTTTCACAAAACTATAAATATAGATACAGACGAGATCCAACATTGAATCTGCTACAGTCATTGTGAAATAAAAACACTATTATATGAGTGGTCGAACGGTCGCACATTCACCATATTTTCACCCCCTATAAAAATATCTTTTTTCCCCCACCCGGCGAAGTGGGGGAGGGGGGTATTGACGTCGCCTCAGATGCCCGTCCGTCGGCGTCCGCATTTTCGTTTCCGGAGCAGAACTCTGTAACCCGAGCATGGATTTCTTTAATTTTTGATACACTTACTTCATACACTACTTAATTGGCCGACCTTCGGCCATAATTAGCTCCCGCCGTCACCGTAGGTGAGACGGAGGGAGCTATGGATTCTACCTCCGTTTTTTTTTTGCCTCTTCTTTTGCCTATAACTTTGTAAGAAAATAAGCTAAGATAACAATTTTTGGTATGTGGGTTACTTCCAGGTGGCTAATGGACAGGTTAAAATATTTTAAATCTGAATTCAATACGCAAGGTCGCAGAGGAGAAAATGATGATGTGACGGCGTTGGGCCGTTGGGCCGTCCGTAAACAATTCGCTTCCGAAGCATATCTCTGAAAGTACTTGTCCGATTGTCTTCAAATTTTACACACAACACCCCTAGGCGGTCTAGTTGTGCCTTTTGAGGTATTTGAACTTTGACCTACTTCTGGTTCAGAACTATGACCTATTTAGACGTTTTGATGCGCACTTCGTTTCCGGAGCAGATCTCGGAAAGTACTGGGCGGATGACAGTCATATTGCACATATTGCCATTATTCACTTTCACATAGCCGGTTTTTGGTAACCGTACTAGATGGCTAGACCATTACAATAAAACAAAATGTGAGATTTCAGGAGAGGATGCATCTTGAAAAATTTTGACTTGATCAAATTCGAAATGGCCTCCTATCGGCCATTATTCACTTTCACATGGGCGATATTTGGTAAACCGTGCTAGATGGCTAGACGATTACTATAGAATGAAATTTGAGATTTCAGCTGAGGATGCATCTTGGAAAATTTTGACTTGATCAAATTCATGGTCGCCTTTAGGCCATTATTCACTTTCACATGGCCGATATTTGGTAAACCGTGCTAGATTGCTAGACGATTACTATAGAATGAAATGTGAGATTTCAGCTGAGGATGCATCTTGAAAAATTCTGACTCGATCAAATTCAAAATGGCCCCCTATCGGCCATTATTTACTTTCACATGCCCAATATTTTGCAAACTGTGTTAGATGTTAGTCCATTACTATAAAACAAAATTTGAGGTTTCGGGGGAGGATGCACCCTAAGTTTTTAACTAATTTATATCGAATTCAAAATGACCGTAAATCAGCTATTAGTTAACTCAATTGGCCTGATATCGGGTTAACCGTGCCAGATAGGTAGACCATTACTGGGATACTGATTAAGATCATTAATTTCAATGGAGGTTTGCAATCTCTGACAGACTGTCTAGTTCTTATCTTACTCTTAGACTGGGCTTCTTAGACCTAGTTGTCTTGGGTCTTGATTTTTGACCTAGACTAGGACTACATTAATAACCCTATACAAAATTGCTTAAATCAAATTTTAATTCGGAGCGGGAGCTCCTGGACTTATGTAGTCTTGTTAACTTTGATATGACCGCTATTTGGCAAACCGTGCCAGATAGCTAGACCACTACTATGAAACAAAATGTGCGGTTTCAGGTAGGGATATGCTCTGAGAAATTTCAACTTGATCAAATTAAAAATAGCCGATTATCGGCCATAAATTAGGTAAGCCTCTCTCGGGTGATTCTTATCATGAGCCCTTCTATTATCAGGAGCCCATTTAAAGGGAGGGTGTTAAGGTTAAGGTTGGGTGAGCATCAATAAATAGAACATATCCTATTAATTAAAACAGCTAATTTATTTTTTACTTACTTTTTTTTATTATTGGTAAAATAATGTTTTTGTTAGATTTTTCGAGCCGAAGTCACTTCGGATTCTGTAACGGTCACGGAAACTACCGAACAGCCTGGCACGTCACACGTTGAAGTCATGAAAAGGTCTCCGTCGAAATGGCTACAACTAGCGATGGAGATTTATCCGATTTCTCAGAGAGTAGTGAGCCTGTGAACTCCCCCGTCAACTCACTCTGACTCAGTCAAAATTCTCAAACGCTTTTGATGATATTTGGTAGCCTATTAACGAGAGTTAAACCAAGGAAAATAGAATCAGAAAGAAGGTCTGCTTCGAAAACGTCGAATTTGAGAATTTCTCTCTTCACTTCCATCAAAGATCGACATTGTATTCAAACAACGCGCATCCTTGTTAACCGCCCTGCCATAAATGCTAATGACCCCATGCCCCCCTTTCGCTGGATCTGATGCGAGTTGCGAAGCGTAACGGCTCGGACACAACAAATTTGTCTGAATCCCCATCACCGCCAATGCTGGACCAATGTGGTTACCCAGCAAACACAAAACATTTGTATAACATTTGTACAACTCTGGCCCAACGTCTCCGACGTTGTTCCAGCATTGTACAAGTGACAGGGTTCCCCACAGAAAAAAAAATCATCCGGTCGTTCTCAAAAAAATCTCAACTTAGCGCGCGAGCAGCGTAATAATATGTTTACTGTTGCGCGCGCGTGCGCGATAAAAAAATTAAAGATTTTTTCATTAAGACACACAACAAAGTATAGTAGTTAGTAGGCCTATCACTCACTGACCAACGCGGTGACACTTTGGTGTGTGACAACGTGTCGTGGTGACTGGCAACGCTTAAAGGAGTGTTGGCCCGTCAACGCTGTTATCACCCTCGAGTACTGCCAGCTCCGCCAGCGTCGCGCCAATGCCGGCTCAGCGCTGTTAGCATGACATAACATGACATAACACTGTGACATAACACTCACTTGCTGTCAGCTCTGCTTCCCAGCAAACACGAGACATCTACGTAAGGTTGGTCCAATACTGGGCCAGCGTCGTAGACGGTGTACCAACATTGGGTCGATGTCCCGTGTCTGCTGGGACATCTATGTTATTTAGCATACAGCACATGACAGTGGCCAAGAGAGAGGGGGGGGGTTATGGGGGGGGGGGGGTGGCACGTTTATGTGTACATTTTGTGTTCACTTTACACCGGCAATATACGCGCACACCAGTCTTACACGGACGCGCTGATCGCTAAACCAACACAGTATGACACCAGAAGTATGACACTGGCGACAGGAATATTGGCTAATCTACCAGATGGATAACAGCCGGATGTGACCTATTACATGCTGGTCGGCATAAAATTCATCCGGTCGGGTTGCCGGCATTTCCGGCATTGTGGGGAACCCTGAGTGTTATAGGTCTACAAATGTTTTGTGTTTGCTGGGTAGGCGATGTCATCATGGTAATTCCCTGGTTTATGTCGATACGTCACAGGAATTTTCCTTTTCTCATTAAAAAGTGTAGCATGTTGATGGTTAAACCATCTGCGCTCTTATTGACTTTTATCAGGCGAGAGTTTGAAATATTGTAAATAAACATATTAATTTTGTTTTCAGCGCCGTTTGGCTAGTCTTACTAATTTTTCAAGTTTTTGGTGACAACCCTGGGTCGGTCAGTATGTAGGCCTGATCACCTAATATGAATTTTTTTGTTCCCCGTGGGGCTGAGTTTTCATGAACAGTTTTATTCAAAAAATTATCATTTATATAATAATGTATCTGAATAATGCAATCTGGTATCACAGGTGTGAACCACAATTCTACGTGTATAAAAGTTAAGTAGCTGAAATTGAAAACAGTCGTGATTGCTATGCGTTCTGGTAGTAATAAGTGGTTATGGGGGTGTTGAAGTCATCATCGTCATCATTAGCCCTGGTAGCAGTAGGCCTAACGGTTAGAACTAGACGTTTGATCTAGATCTATTCTGGGACATTTACCCTGGGTAGGCCGGGAGTGAAAACTGAATTTATGTCTCCACTGACCATAAGATATGAAATCATTAACTTGTCTGAAGAGAACACCACACAGAACATATGCGGGATTACCATGCTTCCAGTTAGCTCTGTCGTATTTCACAAAACGATCCCAATTGCGTGCGATTTGGGAAACTTTTGGCCATGTATTAGTGCTGTAACATCTTCATTTGTATTGTTACACAAACCGGAGACGCAACGTTTTGACATGATGACAATTTAAACAAAGATGACATTGAAACTTTGTAGGACAATCCATGAACAAGACGCTGTACAACTGGGTAGTGACTGCGGGATCATAATAGGATCAGTGCGAGTGGACTGCTGTAGGCATACGACTTCACCGTGTGACGTCACACGGCAGCTGCTGATAGTGGGAGCGTTTTTTATGACCCTCAATATGAGATCCATTTGGCCTACTTCAAATGCACTTTTTCGTGGCATATATTAAAAATTTAATGATGATTTATTTTGGGATATACTTAGAATAGTATAATTAAGCCAAAATAATGGCCAAAACTATATTTTAAAACCTTAACACCCTCCCTTTAATGCTTGAGATATAATCTTTCAAACTGTTCAAACTTCCAGCACTGAGGTTATAAGTGTTGTCTGATTCATCACAAATATAAAGACAAATTCAAAATTATTTTCACATTATACCCAGGGGGGCAAACATCTTTTTTGGGGGAAAACAGACACGGTAAAAGGTTGGACACTTGAAATGATATCTACATATGTCTAGGGTCACAATCTAGGTACACAACCTTGCAAATCGATTACTCAAAATTGGCAGGAAGCCAATAACAGCGGCCATTACTGAAAAACCGGAATTTGTCAATATCTCGATCAATATTTGAGATATTTTGTTTTTCAAATTATCCAGACCCATGTGTTGATGGTCAAATATCACAATAAAATCACACTTGATGCAATATAATGGTTCCTTGACATAATATCACGTTGAGTGTTTTGTTAGCATAGAACATAACAATGTAAGCGCGTCGTCATTCCAATAAATTTAATGAATTGCCATGTAATTCCCAGCATATACTATACAAAGTGCATTGTGTGTCAGCAATCTAGTGTAAAGCCACTGCGTAATATCACATCTAGCAAAGAGTTTATTCTGGCAATGAATGCTAGACAATATGACACTTATATTATGTTATGTGATGATGTAGAAGTGAGGACATTGCTTGAAGACAATGTCCCTAAGTGGCATGGTAAATGTAGAAACTAGTAAAAAAAGTAGCAAGAAAAGTTATACCAACGCTCAAACAAAACGTCATCAGAAAGGAAATGCAGCAGACTCAGTCCAACCAGAGTGCAGTACATCTTTTGAGCGGCCTCATAATAAGTACTAGACAGAACACACCAACATTTGAATCAAAGAACGTGTGATGTGTGATCTGCAACAAAAAGTGGTAAAGATGCAAAGCACCAACTAGTTTGGTGTCCATAAAAACAGCCAAAACGAAATCTTAGCTCAGGCTGAAAGGCTGGAAAGAGAGGATACCATGTTAAGGTTGATTGGTCCGGGACACGAAATGGTGGCAAATGATATATGCTATCACCTTGTATAAATAAGACCAAGGCCATCCGCACACTAAAGCACACATCTTTCCAATAATAAGTGTTTTCCTGATCAAATCACTGCGAGACGAGGTGGCTCAGGAGCTATAAGTAAAGAATGCTGATGAATACCGAGCAAGCAGCCTTAAATGGAAGCTAAAAGAGAAATACGATAAACCGATCGGCATAATTAGTCAGGCATGTGGATCAGGATTCAATTGTGCATCAACAGTGCCTCTTAGCTATGGCCTGGGGAAGCTGATGTGTCTAAAAGAGGACAAGCACACAAGTGATAATCATAGAACACTACAACGTGCCGCAAAGATACTCAGAAATGCTGCTAAGCAGTGCAAACAGGTATTACATACCCAACAGTCAGCTGACATATCATTTTTCAGCAGCTGAAAATATGATTCCAGATAAGCTCTATGAGAAAGCACCAGACCTTATCGATTCCGAAAGACTGGAAGTAGTCTGCAGTGAAAGAAAAAGCTCTAACCATGTCTCAACAAATTTTGCGGCACACATTTGGGATACATACTCCATTGGGAATAGCTACAACTCACTATGTGTTCAATCAGACACACAGCAAATCTTTGAATACTCTTTGATTACTCTGGGTCAAGGAATATGGTCATGCAGCAGGTGGAAGAAGTTGGTGTGTACATTCTAGAAAACATGTCTAGAAACAGAAAGATGCCTCACCTTGCAATGGACAACCTAGATTGGAAGAAGAAAACATTGGAGGGTGGTAGCTTCAATGCCACAACAGCAACCATCATTGAAAACCCAGATTCCTCGGACAATGATCAACACACCAAGGCAATAACAATCTCTACATCAACACCAGAGCAACGAAAGACTCTTCATTCTGTTCCTAGCACATCCATACCGACCATTCGCATTTCAGCAAAAGACAGATATCCAGATATCTTGCTAATATCATGGATGTAGACAGTTTACACACCCAAGCTGACAGGACATCTAAATACATGCTTCTTGTGTATCACTTGGGTAGAGCGGCAACCACATCACAACTTCTTGACATTCCATGTGAGAGAGAAAGTGGCTTACCATGGTTTTCGACTTCATCCACACAACCAAGCCAGCAAGACTGGATGCTGATCTTCATTCCAGCATTCCTGACCAATCCAGCTGTGCTTAAGGAGGAAATGACACGGCTGGTAAAGACATCATGTTTGCTTGGCGACCAGTGGACTGTTATCACTGCAGATCAGGCGACATATGAAGCTGCAGTTGCTATCAGGGACAAGTATAAGGACGAGTTCAGCAATGTAGTCTTGCTGCTATGTGGATTTCACCAGGCTCACAACTACATCATGGTCATTTGTAAGATTACCAGGGATTAAGATGCTGAAGATATTCTTCCAAGAGGAAACGGCAAACAAGATGTGGGGAGGGAGGAAAAGCTGAATACTATCAGATATTGCATGCTATCTGAATTCTGAATCTCTCACTGTCAATACGCGTGAGGTTCAACAGTTTCTAGACCCCCATGGTAACACAACCATTTGTGTTTCAGCACAAAGCCCACATGAGAGAATTGGTGAATTATTTACTCATAGATGTCTTCAAGTATATAAACTTTATATGATTTGGGAACTTGCTCTTAATGCGGCGATGGGTATAAAACGCATATAGTATTATTATCTTGGCTGATAACTGTTGATGTGGGGTGATATGTCATTGTGGGGAATGTCCAGGGGCCACTGCTGCATTCTGGGGACCACATGTCCCGCGTATTTTGACAGTTGACTATACTTTTAATACGTTTTGTTATCTTTTTAATGGCAACCTATGGCAGACTATAGAAAATGGTAACTTATTTTCTAAGCAATGCAAAAAAATGAACCCTCTCGGCCCCGGGGGGGGGGGGGGTGCACAGCTTACCAATGTAGGGGTGGGAGGGGGGGGGGTCTAGAGGTAAAATTTACATATCTATTTTGTAATCTGCAGCTCAAGAGGGGGGGGGGAGGGGTTAGGACCACTAATTGTTCTCCCCCCCCCCCCCATATGCACTCCCCTTCCAAATCCACTATTTTTATGTCAGCCTAAATCAAGTCCAAGCGTTGTCATCTAGGCCTATTCGCAAATGTAAATGGCAAATTTTGTTTATTTTTCAAAGATATGACTTACGTGCCTGGCACATATTTTTCGGCACTACATGAACCATCAAGTGCGTTTTTGAAGATAGCCACCCAAAGAAGCTTGTTAACGCGATATCTTCTGAGACATTTGTTGGTTTGCATTTAAATTTGAAAAAAAAATTCTCTAGGTATTTCTGACGATCTCATAATTTTTTTAGAAGAACATCGCTAGCCACATTGAAATCCCGACATGATGGGGGTGGAGGGTTATTTTTAGCAAAATTCTCCATCTCCAGAAATTTATTTTCTGGGGATAATGTTCTGATGGACTGACCAGTCAATATCTAACGGGGCTGGACCAACATTAAACCAACAATTGGTCAACATATCATGCTTGCTGCCTGGTTTAGAATTTCAATCATTTAAAATAGAAATTGTGGCGTTACCCACTGGTTACTGTCTGCTTTGATACATATGTTTTGTGTTATCTCTAGGTGTGAGGACGCTTTACAGAGGAACAAGTCGCTAATAGGTCCAGATCAGAAGGACTATCAGAGAGAACTGGAGCGTACATACCACCACGTGAAGGATCAGCTGCGTGTACACATCTCATCAGCTCTACACTCCAACGTCACCACACTCCGCAAGAAACACAGAAAGTAATTCACCCTTAAGTTATCGCTATCCACACTATTCACACTATTAAACATAATGCCTGCTATTAATAAGTTTTAAATGTGCCGGTAGCGAGACAACTCTAGGTAGGTGAGAAAAAGACACGTAGCGGTAGGTCCTAATATGGTTCTCTAACGGTTATACTTAATCTGCCTTTGACTCGTATTATGACATAATTGAAATATAAAGAATTTAATAAAGAATTCCAATATCCTTCGAAATCAGAACGTTTGAAGCTCCAATTTGATAAATTGTGTAATTTTCCTTCAATATGGTGTGTGAATTAATTTCCACCCAGTAAACCCAAAAATGCATGAAGTCGAATTATCCGGTCCGTACGTCTGTCTGTGCAAATTAAGCTTTGCAGCAGATGATAATAGTAGACGCATACGTGGAATCATCTTCCTGCTTTTTATCATTTAGATCCTTTACCAACTTCAATTTTTACTAACAATTTAAATGCAGCAGTAGGCCTACTATAGGCCCTACATTTGTTATAAGCCAACAATGATGATCTGATACAACTTCGATAATGAGTTGAAATAATTCTAAATTAACGACAAAAAAGTTTTTACTTGTCATTTTCTCACATTCGGCATCGACATAAAGTAATATATCATTTGTTTTGCTCATTTTAGAGACAAGGATGCACATCGGCACACCAAGGTGCACTCTACCATGTCTAATACAAGCACAGCATAAGGCGACCAAGATACGACGGTCGCACATCTACTCTAACTGCCAACTGCTCACTCTCACTGCCCAGATGCCAAGCCAGAATTGTGATAATCACTCCAGACAATGTCTTAACATTAGTAGGCCTACTAAAGGGTTGTATCTGCTACTTTGCAAATAAGACTATTTAGTACCAAAGTGACGATATACGTGCAATGCAAAAGAGATATCGTCGCCTCGGAGCTAAAGGATCCTATCTGACACTCGTTAGAGTGGCAGATAGGATCCTTTAGCTCCGAGGCGACGATATGACGATAGAATTATGTACGGTTGTATTACATCTGTGTGTACTTTTCCAAACAGTTGTTGTACATGCAATGTGATTTTTTATTCGTGTTAAATCATGCAATTCATGACCAGACACGAGTGAAAAATGACATGGGTCAAGACACAATGTCATGTAGAAACTAGAATATTTAGGAATAATAGGGCGCCTATATACAGACTCTAAGAATGTGTGTAGATTTTGATACGAATGATTTTAGAATAAGAAACAGTAGACTGTGGCGAGATTTCGTTGTGTGGTCTACAATACCAAAGTACTTGCTTATGCCTACACGAAAAACCCCATATATGGTATTAGAAAGGTATAAATGTACATACTTCTCTATGGATTATCATTGACTGCCAAGTGGAGGAGAACATTGCATGATATAATACATGGATACCTGTCAAGATAGGTTATAATGCTGTTAAATGCCAAATCGTGGGATTAAAGGGTGGATGTACTACAGAGTAACGTAAAATAATATATTACCAGATATGCAAGCGAATTGTAATTCAATCTAGTCCATTTTATACTTTTGTAAATTATCTGTCATACAGTGTAAAAATTAGTGTAGAATGTTAGCCCAGTGCTATGTGTAGAATCTAGGTATTTTATAATTTGTGTAAAATACTGTAAATATATAAATTGGTCTTTTTATTGTAAATACACCAATAGTATTTATTGTACAGCGAGTATGTAGAGTATGTACTCTATCAAGTATGCGAATAAATAAAAATGATATCCCCTTTCAGAGTTTGAAGTTTTAGTTAGGTAGCAGAATACAAAATCTAAACTGTCTGAGGCCTTTTTGACCGTGATAGTGGCCGTTCAACAATTACGTAACACTTTTTTGGACCCTCCCCCTTTGTAACGCCTTTTAACATTACTTTACCCCCCCCCCCCTCCCCCCACGTAATCGTTGAAGGGCTATGCCATCTTTGCAGAAATGTATACACACCCTAACATAAATAAAATACCGAACCTCAATATAATCTCCATGCAAAAAGCAACCACTAATGTAATGAAATATCTTCATTGCAATTAATGCATGCAGTCTACACATGCGAATTTGGTAAAGAAAGGTAGTTTTCGCATTAAAAATGCGAGACTGGTAAAAGAGTTAAAAAGTTAAAGTTTTAAAAGAGTTAAAAAGTTAAACTTGATAAAATTCAAAATGGCCGACTTATCAGCCATTATTGACTTTATTATGCCTGATATCTGTCAAACCGTGCCAGATAGCTAGACCACTACTATGAAACAAAATATGCGGCTTCTGGGAGGGATATGCCCTCAAAAATGTCAATTCGATCAAATTCAAAATGACGGACTATCTGCCATAATTAACTTCAATTTGCCTGATATCTGGCAAACCGTGCCAGATAGCTAGACCATTATTATAAAACAAAACATACATGTGCGGTTTCAGGGAGAAATATCATATGCCCTGAGAAATGTCAAATCGATCAAATTCAAAATGGCCGCCTTGAGGCCATTATTGACTTTAAAAACGGGTAATACCAGAAAACAGCCAGATAGATTGACCTCGATCTAGTAATCACGTGGAAATACTGTAGGGCCTACTTAATTATAGTTAGAAAAACAGGCTATATAGGCCTACAACGTAAACTTGCAAGGGGATAAGCCTAGTGTTGTGTTCAATGATAAGTATGTAGGCCTATTGGAATAGATCCGTAACATCATATCCAGCATTGGTTTGTTTGTAAGGATACGTCCGAGGCACTGGAGTTGATGACCGCCATCTCTAGATTGTCTTCTCTCAGCTTCTCTGACATGCTGTCCATATAGCCTGATATAGGCTATTTCCACTTTTAATGGTAGGCCTATCTTTGTGGTCGATCGATGAAGCATCATATATAAAAGGGTTCTGGCGAACCATTTCTTCAAGACATTGGACGCTGATTGGGAAACCATCAGTCTTCTTCGACATTTTTTAAGATAAATCGCTATAGTATATGAGAAAATTCATACAACAGCGGCGGGGATTACCCGATCACTTCCCTTGAATCTGAAATGAGAAATGTGGCACATACGAGTTGTGAGTTGGTCAGAAGCATAGAAGCCCACCTGGAAGCTAATGATAAAATTATCAAATCGAATGAGGAAGTATACTGTTAAGTCCAAGCAATTTTGTCACTATGAAAAATAAATTGCTTCCTTTAAATCTGATAAAAAAAACTGATCAGAAGAGGCTCGATGGTTACAAAACTGTTAATGAAAATCTGTTCTGCAAACTTGAAAAATGTGAAGAGCTTGTTGCATCCTTTAAACGAGAGGTATTAAATAAGACAATTGAAATTGCAGTTTTAAATTCTGATCAATACTCGAGCTTGTCCGAAAATATCAAGAAAAAAGATACTTTGCAAAAAGATTACGAATCATTGAAAATTAAAATACGCTACCGCGAAGTCGCAATTGAACATGTCAAACAGAAATTTAGTGACTGCCGAGAATTAATAAGTTATCGTGATTCCACCATTGAAATCTTGCGGTATTCCCTCAGTGCGATGCACCAGACCTACGCTGGGGTGGTTATCTAATCTAATTCTCGGGAATACGAACTCCAAGAAAGCTATACTAAAATATCAGAGCTGCGCACAGACTTCGCATTGACACGATTGAGGAGATCTCAAAGTGACGTCGCTCAGAGCTGTATCAGCCGTGGCGACATCCTGATTACTGTATATCAGAATGAAGTGTCATCTCAATCATCTCACCATCCTCAGGAGGTTCTCCTGGCCCAGTTTAGCCTATATGTGCACAAAGGTGGTCTAAAGCCCGATTCATTTCATTTCATTTGCGTCTATTGATGATCTAAACATGTTTTAAAATATTTGGTCTACCAATTTTGCCCTAATTAAAATATAGACTACTTTAACACAGCATAATGTGTCATTAAGCCTACTGTTTCTGTGGTAATTTATACCTGGTGTTTTAGTACTTTCTGCCGGTGTTACCAGTATTTCAAGATTATTTTGTCCTGGGAAAAACTAGTCTCACATGGTTAGACCCTATTTACTTAGCATAAGTTTCAGAAGGAGATTGTGGACACACTCCTTGAAAAAATATAAAACGGAGTGGAATGTAGGCGTGATGATATTTAGGCAGAGCCTCTGTTGCGGGTCACATGACAAGGTTGGATTGTGGTCTGGAAATGCGGTTTACAGGCAGAGTAACACCATGGAGATAGTAACACTAAGCACTGAACAGTCAAGACGTCCCAACTATAGGAATTGTAGGGCGTCCTGACTACAGTGCAATGCTCTCACACTCACATGTATATGGGTCTGGTCACACTAAACTAGGCCAGTGGCTGATTCTGAGGGTTGTCGTGTTTGAACACATTTTATCGATATTTATATTAATTTCATCACCGTAATATTTGGTGGGTAGGAAATAGACACTATGGAGAGTACTTTTCATAAAAAATGTCATATATTGGCTTATTCTTTGTGACTTTGTTGATAAATTATGTCCATAACAAGTGCGTTTTTCCCTATGTCAAACGTTACATCGCCAGACATCACATTTTGAGAGGATGAATAAAGGTCTGTTTACCGCATACTTAGCTGTTTTTCATTAAATTATGTGCAATAATGATCAGAGTTGAATTTTAGACCAAAATAGGGGTAATCTACTGCTTTTTACATAGTTTTTATGCGTTCTGAACACAAAGGTAACGTAGTACTCATCATTCTGTGTAATTTCCTTGAAATGAGATAACAGATATAAAAACTTGTACTCTGAAGTCTCAAGTTTTATTTCGATGGAAGGCCATCTGTATTATATAAGCCTTGGCTTTTCAATAATCATTTGTTTCTGAAGGGATGCAAACCATTTTGAGCATCACGTACGTTACCACGATCTTTAACCACACATCACCATCTCTTACATGAGTCAATTGCTATGCAAGGGTGTGCAAAAGTTACCTGGCGAATGGTTCTTTGAAGCAGCCTTGCTGCCAAATCAAGACGTGCTGCCATGTGTGAGATATGTAGGCCTAGGTGGTAAGTTGTGGGTGTCAAAAAATCACGTACGATACCGAATTTTTTTTTGTTGAAGTACTCTTTGGTACGTCGAAGGTGGGGCGTACAGAGTTATATATCAGTTCAAGGACAAACAAGGTGATGACAAGTAAATTTGTATTATGCCTGAGCGATAATTGTTGCTTTTATAAAAGGTTAAGTCCAGGAAGGTCAAAAACGTATGTGACATTTGACATAACAGAATAGTCTTGAACGTGAACTTTGACTGCTAGCAACGTATGTGATTACTGCCATTTTCAGTCACTTGTGGAGAAGAAATGTATAGCTCTGATACTGACGCTCATAATCATGTCAACAGTCACGTACTGAGAAGAATCACGTACGTGACTTGTCAAACATCACATACGTACAATACACTCCCTGCTCTATTCAGTAATTTTCTTCCATCTTCACGTGTGGTCGCCCAGATCAGCTCACTACTGGCAATATTATTATATGAAAACCAACAATATATCAAAGGTATCATAGTATTCATGTCAAAAAAAGTTTATGTCCCACATTTGAGTACAGTTGGGGTGGAGGTGTCAAAGGTATGTTTCTCCCCTTAGTATCTCGTTCTGTCGACTCTGTTTGTTTTAACATATCACCCTTGTATCAGATCATCTCTTCACATTAATTTCACCAGCTTAGCTATTATATCCCCCATTTCAAACAAGAATTATGTAAGTATCATGTACGTGACCCTAAAAGCACCATCTCCTGAGCTCCACATCGTGCGAATGGACTTGCAACGTCTAAGCAACAAACTACAGATAATATTGTACTATCAGGAAATGCAAAAAAAATAATATATAATGTGTTTTAATTTTGTCTTATCATGTAACAATTTTGGCTTAGTTTAGTGTGACCAGACCCATATATATTGACAATGCGGGATTAGGCCTTGTCAACTGGTTTGATTATAATTTTGAAAGATATAGCGTTATCTATAAAACTCATAGAATAAAATGACTTGTAAGAAATAATCATGTTTCAGCGTCGCAATTAAAGGTTAGGTTAAAGATGTGATAACCCTAGCACATACAACGTGTGTTTTGTGTTCCACCCTGGTGCAGTGGTTAACCTTTACCAATTTCGCATATATGCGAAAACTACCTTCCTTTACCAAATTCGTATATATGCAAAATTCACATGTGTTCATGCATTAATTGCAATGGAAATATTTCATTACATGCGTGGTTGAAAATTGCCAATTGGAATGGTCAGTGACATGGACGCAATGTTATCTTGCATTTTAATTTTGTGTTTCAAAGAAACAAAAAGTTTGTTCTCTGCTCATTCCTAAAGATTCAATATTGTGGGGAGCCTCAATGACCGAGAGGTAACGTGCTCGGCCTCAGACCGCTTGGGCTTTAATATCAAATCCCATGTCATTTCATACATCTCACCATCCTCAGGAGGTTCTCCTGGCCCAGTTTAGGTGGACTAAAACCACATTCATTTTATTTACATGTGGTCGAAGGCAAACTGTTAACGAATACATATTTTCACTGTATGTTTTTTATTCTTTAATAGTGATTTAGCAACATGAGTGATAAATATAGTTTATGCATATTAGATATAATCACAATTATAGATAAATTATCACATTCAATGAATTACCTTTGGTGGGTTTAATAAATATATTTTTTGATCAATCAATTATAATGAACATATAACATTGGATGGATGTTGAAAAATTAATGAAACATATAATAATAAAAACAGAAACAGTTTATCAAAGGGGCTCCGTGGGATGACATGTCAATCATGATATTGAGTTTTGTATGAAGAAGTGTATCCTGCAGATCATCATTTCAATTTTTGACAAAAATTGACATGGTGATCTGCAGGATAAATTTTCTGATTTTTAAGACATGTTTCTCAATAATTCTAAGAATCAAGAGAAACCCAAACGAACTATTTGTTTATCTACTGGATGTTTGAATGTTAACACAGTATTGGGCCACATGTTGATGCCGTCGTCCAGCGTTGGGCAGACAATCGGTGCTGCAGGGGGATCCCCCAAGCCCTTACTTTCACCCACCAACTAACGTCGGTGATTTTTATGTGCCCTAAATCCCACTCTGTGAGACGGTGGGTATTTGACAAACAACAACACTTTATACCACAAATTTTGTGGTATAAAGTGTTGTGTACTGCACACAGTCTTGTTTACATGGCAATATACAACTGTGCTTTTGATTGTTTTTATGATTTTCAAAATATTTTTAGTTAGTACAGTGTAGGCTATATAACTTCATATAAATTTATTTTTCAAAATTGACATGTCAACATTTGCAGTCCCTTTAATATTACGTACAAATAACAATAAAATAAAATCAGTTTACTTCCATGGTATCCATGCTGGACTTGTTAAGTAACCAAACAATTTATAGGCCCTGTGATGAATTGAACAATTAACACAAAGTGGCAACGTATGCACAAGGCCAGTTGGGTATGACAAAACAAACACTAGAGTTTTAGCTCATTTGAGACCATGTAATGTTTGTTGCCAAGAATAAACTGAACATCACATTGATGTATCGTCTTGGCTGAGGTAACACTAGTAGATTGTGGATTTTCATATCGCTGCCAAGCCATGGCCTACTCATAGATATTAAGATTAATTACTCATTCACAGCTTTCTTCACCCTATCCCTCCCATTTTCAAATGTGTATCATGGCGCAGTAAATGCCAATGTTTTTGCTGTGGTGGATGAAGATGGCAATTGTAAAGTCAGGCTTGGAAAGGTTAAAATAAGAACCAAAACAAAGCAGATATAACCTGTCTGGACTGACAGAATGCAACTAATGCACTATGAGGTTTCTCAAAATTTCACAAAAAAACAGACGTTTTTTTAGCAATCCCACTAGATTTCTCAGACAATCTAAATTAACAGGAAAAAACAGCGCGACCTAAAAAAAAATAGCAACCGTATAAAAAGAGTGACTAACTGGGTATAATAGACAGCTATGAAAGATGGTATGTTATATTAAGAATATTTGTTTTCAATACCATGTTTAGTGACAATAATAACATGGTGAATGTTCTCTTCTGCTAATCTTGTTTAACTTTACCTGTTCAAATGGCAGGATGATATAAAACGTAATTAATGGGAATCGCCACCATGTAACTGAAAGACCCAACAAACACGAGCGTTGACACACTGTTGGCATAATGTTGGCCACCGTCTGCGACGTTGGCCGAACATTGCGACAGTATTGCGTTAACATCTTGTCTCCTGCCAGTAAATGTGTTGTCATTAGGACCTGTGCACAAATATCTACCCTCGGAAATAAAATATACATATCACACCACCTCGAATATAATCATACATTGTCACATGATCAATCAATTATTTAATTGATTTAAATAAGGCTAGTCAAGATTTGTTTAGTAGATTTTTAGACCTAGATAAGGATGCAACCACGCTGAGACCAATAGTGATTTTAAAGATTAAATTATACAATTATAATAATTGATTCAATATATAACAGTTATAATTACAATATCTTTATTATAACCATCTAGGCCTTACTCACGACCCCAATCGTTTTAATCTTTTTATTAGCACTAAATAGATTTTAAAGTTGAAACGCAACAACAATAATTAAAAACTCTTGACCTCCGATTTGAAAAAAATCTCAATAAAAAGTACTTCAAGACACAACTTTAAGTGATTACTAATTGCGTAAAGCCCCGGAAGATGCATAAAACTTTTGATTTTGACTGTACCCGCTTCTGCCATCACAACACGCTGCCTACTATGTCACACAGCCATCTCCCAGCGGGATTAACTAACAAATGTGAACATTGAGCAGTCACACGATTACAATGCTGACAAATCATATGAACATTGAGCAGTTTGAAATAAAATCAACAACTTATATAACAGTACTACATGACGCGATGACAAGTTATAGCAAAATTGTAATCTGCCGGTAAAAAGCAGCCGAAGGCACTTTGGTTATGAGACTGTCTGGCGCGTAGGTTATTCTTTTTTCTCCGTATAGGACTCTCCCAGTAGTTTGGCCCCGTTTATTCCCCGCACGGACACTTTGCTGGGTCTCACAATCAGGCCGTGGTTAGGTTTACAGTTGAAGTATTTCTTGTTCTGCACGCTGCCGTCATTCTTGCCTTTCGGGGTGCGCAGCTCCACGCCGACCCACGTGCCTTCTGAGAAATCCACCGGTCCGAGGTACTTGACCACTCCTGAGGAAATAACATGCCAAATATGAACCACTCAAATGCTGTAATAAGTTCGTCAACTTGGATATGAAAAGGTGTATCTGCCACTTTGTGAAGTGGTAGATACACCCTTTCATATCTGAGTGGACCACTTATAAATGGCATGTACACGTATTTTATTCGTTATGCACTGTACTTATTCAATCTCAAACAAGTCGATCACGTTAAAATTCAATAAGAAATATATGCGCAAAAAACGGCCGTAGAATAATAATAATAAGAAAGTATCCATATAACCATCAAACACAAGACCATGACCCAATGTTGGCTCAATGCTGGACCACCGTCGGCGACGCTGGCCCGCCATTAAGCTAACATTGAGTCTATGTCTTGTCTTTCCATGGTACAATTACTGCCCTGCAAAGCCAAAAGACAGTATCTGTTTACTTGTAAAGTAAGCAGATACTGTCTTTTGGCTTTGCTTGGTATCACACTCACCTAGTTCATTGTTACAGAGCACGCTGATCCCCTCCTGTAATCTCAGCTCTCCCGGTCCGTTAGGAAGAGACAGGCTACGGCGGTTAGGGAATCCAGTGCCAGAACTCTTGGGTCTGAAAAAAATACATTGTAATTATAAAAAAAAATCACAGTAATGAAAAAGTGGGCGTATGGAACCGTGTTGAAATCAATTAATGAATTAAGCTGAACGGTTAACGGCAAATATAGTAGCATCAGCTCCAACCTGACACTGCTAATCCGATAGCCTAGAATCTAAACAGGGTTGGATCAGTCACGTTTGGCTCGGCATACACAATGTAGCCGTGCAAAAAGAACTATTTAATAGGCTAGATTATCTTCTGTTCTCAACAAATTAATTGCGCTTTCATTTGAAAATGGATACAAATAACGAATTTTGTGATTACAAAGGGGCACTTTTTTACAGATAATTACTATGTATATTCCCAGCAGACACAAGACGTTGCATCAATGCTGGTTTAACGTTAAACGAACAATGATTAAACGTCATGTGTCAGATGGGCTAAGACTTTTTGGCTCCAAGCCTAATTTAATACAAACACCGCGCCGAAAAGGCCATATACTAGTATATCCAGATCTGGTCGAATGAACACCACATCCCATTGTTAGATCGCCATCACCACATTAAAGCGTAGAGCACTGATGTCTACAGTAGACATTCTGTCTTCTTATAAGCACCTGTATAACCCCTGATAGCCAGTGTTAAATAAGTAAAATATGCCTTCAATCTTAAAACACTGATATATGTTGTGACTTAAATTTCACAAATCACATAAGTTTTCGGTCACTTGAAGTTGTGGATCGCGGTAGCGAGACACAACTTCAAGTGACCGAAAACTCAGTGATCTATGGGTTAATATTTGCATCTATAAAAAAATAATACATAATAGATATTCATAAGAAACAAAGACAAAAATAAAACTGATCCTTTTGCAAATAAAACACCTGCACAAACACGATATACCGGTACTCAGTCTATGTTGGTTTAATGCTTGGTCAGCACCGCAGACAGTGGCCCAACATTGAACCAACATAGAGCGAATGACTGTTGTGATGACTTGGAGCTTTTTACTCAATTTCGAATAAAAATAATCTAATTTATAGCTTTATCTTGAATAAATAAATGTAAGTATCGATAATTGTCTTTAGAATACTTCTACCAGACACAATCTAAATAGCTCTCTTGACAGCAGTCTGAGTCATGCATTTAAATAAAAAATATAAATGAAGCACAGGATTTTTCACCTGAAGCCATATACCTCTGCAACATGCTGGGCATAGAGATTTTTCTTATGACTAGTACCTGGGACAAGACACCCCTATTCATATGTTAGGAAGTTCTTTTGTCTGTAATCCAATTATTATACGGAGCAAAAGCAGTGTGATTTAACGGTACACATGTTTTTTTGAAAATACCTACATGTACAGTAGGCTAATATTCAATGCAAAATATTTAAAATTATTACCTTGAATATCACATGAATCCTACCCTAATTATACTAAAAATTAAAGGGCTTCTATCAATATACATGTAGCGCGTAACTGAAAAACACAATTATTATGCACTGGAGATCTGTGTATTACAAGAAGGTTTAGAATGTGTTATATTGCAAAATGTCACTTTAGGTATTATCATAGATGCAATGAGCAGCTACATTGACTTATGAATTTAAGCAGTATTTCATAGTGCTGCCTAATATTTCTAACTAAACTCTTATTCCCATACATCAGTGTGCTAGCTATAACTAAATTATTTTCACATGAATATCATAAGCGCCAATAATGCAGTGCGAAGCCAAAAGCCAGTAACTGCTTGCTTTTGGCTTTGACCGAATAAACTACACCCTGAAATTTACTTAAACTGGTTGTTTGTTTGTGCTACAAAACGTAATGTGTTAAGAAAATATTTTTATAGACCCTTCAAGATAAATTAAAAGTAAGTAGGCCTAGTCATGCTGCGAAAGAAGTTTATTTCATGCAATGCAGTCACCAGCTAAAGCAGAAAATTAGAATGTAGAATTCCATCAGATTTGTATGTATCTTTACTTGCCTCCCATACGTTTGATACTCAGATATAGAGTGAAGTCGAGAAAGTGCGGGTAAACTGTGATATAAAATCAATGTAGCATTACATGTTACCCATTTTACATAGTCAGCCCTTTGTGCTAAATAGTCGTAAATTTCAATCAGAAAAGTGGCAGATATAACAGATTCAAAGGGATGATATATTTCATTAACTGAATAGTTATTTTAGTAACTTGATACATAATGTTAGATATTTTTAACATAATAATATTTTCCCACAAATTAACTGTAGGATTAACTTAGTAATCATGCATCACTGTTAAACCCGCATTTTGTTTCTATGATCAGCTCATTTGAATTTACATTACTAGCTATAGACCACCTCATAATAAATACAAAAAAAAACAGAAAAGATTTTTTAAACAAAAGTAATCTAGAACGATCATCTTTTATGCAAATACAATGTTGATTTAAAGTTGGGCTAACGTAACAGACATTCACCCAGCAGTAAAACAACACAGAATTAACGTATATTATTTGTTAGTTTCGATTTACACTTTTTACTTTATATACCTGAAAAGGTATTGAATAAATTACAACCTTGCATGAACAGGCAAAAATGAAGTTTCAGGCACATACACATTTGACATAAGTGACAACCGAAAGATAGAAAAATGCAATCAGATGTGCTAACAGTCAACAAAAGAATTAGGTTAGTTTAAATATTTAAACACAATTGTATGCTGGAAATTAAGTAGACACACACACACAAATATATGCGAGTCAGATTCAAATATACGGTACACTAGTTTACTATGTATTTTAAAAGTCATTCATTGTTTCTGGAGCAGATGTCATTGAATATTAGATGAAAACATTTCAAAAGTCATTTATTGTTTCTGAAGCAGAAGTGATCGATTATTAGATGAAAACATTTCAGAGTTAGGTTTTCACTACCCAATATGTAAATGGGAAATTGGAAAGATTATGATTTCAGGTATGAAGTTCAAAATCTTAAATACTGCTAACTTACCGAGCAGGATGTTGTCTGCGAGTGCTGGCATTGGCTGTATTTGGCTGACCACTATTACTACCTACTGCAACAGAGTTACATACAAAATACATGAAAAGGTATAAAAAGGGACTACAAATAGCTAATACTTTGTAAGAAATGTGATGTTTTCAAACAGATTAGCCCAATTTCTTCCAATAAAATATCTTCAAAATAAATACAAAAATACAATGTTATTTTGTTAGTTTTAAGTCGCAGACTGTGGGCCAACAGTAGAGCAACATTGGGTCAAACAAACTATCCTGTTTTCAGAGGTACCTTAAGTCATGGTAAATGTAGTTTCAATTATTTACCCAACTCTTTCCCAGACCTATATTCTACTTAAAATCTATGACAAATAACGTGGTATAGTGGTTAGAGCATTATTATCCATTTGTATTCAGTTTCCTTCAAATTGTGGTATTTTCACTCATTTGAAGCTGGAGGTGCCCTTGCCAATGTAAAATACTAAAGGCCACCCAGGAGAGGAAAAGTTAAACTACTGTAATTGTGTCAAGTTTTGAGTTTAAAAAAAATCGAATAACTATATTCGTGCTTGGTTCAATTACAATACCTGACAATCTTCGTTGTTTCTCGGATACAACACCAGAAATAGAATCCAGGGAATCCCGCGATCCATGTAGGTCACCGTATCTGTACAAAATAATATAATACATGTACCACTGTACGATGATGGCCAGTACAATACCATAACGATCACCTTATTATGTATCACCTTATTATGTGCAGAACGTGTCTCCAGTTGTAGTACATACATGATGGTTAAGATAATCCTTTCAGACGAAACAACTGTACAAAAAATGTATGAAGTTTTTCTTACATTTCTTAATTACTAGTAGCTACTAAACAGTGAGAAAGAATAGTTTAAAACGAATGTCAACAGTGACGTGAATTAAAAAAATTGTATTGTAAAATCACACTTCATGACAAACTGTATTGCAAGCACAACACAACTGTAATCAATGAGAAATAATTTAAGAAATTATCAATTTGTTGGACAAAAATAATCAAGTAAAGAAACGTGAGAAAACGTGAGATAAAATGGCAATGTTGTTCAAATGCTGTGCACAGCATTTGAACAACATTTGGTCACTGTCCAGCGTCAGTTGGATAATCAGGGGACTGTTAACCACACCTTTGAATACGTGAAGGCGGGGCGAACACGCCGTGCTTTGGTTTACAGTGGAAGTAGCGTCTGCCGTTGACCATGCCGTCATTCTTACCGCCTGGTCTGTCCAGCTCCACGCCGTACCAAGTACCTGTAGCAAAGCCAGAAAAATGTACTACTCTGCTAACTGATCAATCATGCTGATGGGAGTTGTTGACCCGATGTTGTTTACCCTTTATACCCTCACGATGCATTACAGCATCATTTTAAATCCCTGAAAACACACTTAATTTTCCTATAACTAGGGGCTTTAGAATGGATATTTCAATGAAACTGGTTTACCAATACATGGCAATTTTCTTTAATTATTCACCCACTTCAAATCATCTTCATCCACTACAAGTCGAGAATTGCGACAGCAATTCGCGGCTTGTAGTGAATGAAGATGACAATGGTAAATTCAGGCTTCAAAAGGGTAATTTTGGGCCGGCGTCGCAGACATCTGGTTTTTTCTGGGTTTACAAATATCTATGGAATAACACTTTTTTAGTGAATCATCAGAATTTATCATGGAGTTGAAATTGCGTTGAAAAATGATCATTTTCGATGTGAGAAGCAGCTGCTGATATAAAAAAAATAGAAGGATGATAAGTGTTATCTTCAAAATAAGTCTGTCTCAAGCTATGCAAATGTATGGGGTTTTTATGGGTGTGGTCTTTGCTGTTATGTACTTTGTGTGTATATTCTTCGTTTTATTTACAAAAATACGTCAAAAAAATAAAAATGCTCATGAACTATTATAAAGTATTACTATCTGAATGAAAGCGAAAACAAACTAATACGCTCCCAGTGCATGTGCGCGGGGGATAGTTTGTATTACATTTATACAACGTCGGCCCAACGTCAAAGACGTTGGGCCGACATTGTGTAAATGTTATACAAATGTTTTATGTTTGCTGGGATAGTTTGATGTACCTGGTGCGAAGTCTGTAGGTCCACAGAAGCGCACGGTGCCTTTCCGATGCCCTGCCACGATTGCTCTGTCTCCGAGTTCCAGCTGCTCGGCGCTCGCCGACTCTGACTGTAAACTACTCCGATTTAAACCTACAGATACAAGAGAGCGTCAGACGGTGTATTACAACATTGGTCGATTTTAATCATGTAGACAATCATGCACACGTAGTCTTCTTTTCAAATTTCAATCATATGGATATAATCGTCCCTTTGAGTATGAAAGGGTGTATCTGCCACTTTTTAAAGTGGTAGATACACCCTTTCATATCCAACGGGGGACAAAATGATCACATAATTCTTTGATGATCAACACTAAACTTTTCAATGCAAAACTCAAAACCAACGTTGATTCAACGTCTAGTAACACGTAGGCTATCTATCATTTTTTAAACACATACAAGGTGTTGCAGGTACATAATTCCATATTTATGTTTGTAATAAAAATATGTAATATCTACGGCGTTTTAAGCCACAATCTAACCAGAAAAATACCAATCCTTACAATTTAACATGTATCAATCTTGGCGATCTATTGAAAGCAAAAATAATAATCTTCAAAACACATTGTTCGAAGTAAATTTAATTAAACTGCCAACTTAAGCGCTACAATAAAAGTTCATCTGATAAGGGTTTCCAATCATGAGCAAATTATATACAAAAAAGTCACATAAAAGGTATCAGATCAGGCACACTTGAAAATAAAGATCTAGCCTACCACAAAAATAAGAGAAAAACAATATAGAGACACAATTACTTGGAATTATCAACTTTCCTTCATAAAGTAATTTTACGAATAAAAAATACATGTGAAAATAAATAATTATTGATAATCGTTCAATCGTTGATATTTTTTACTCTTTATTTTTTATTAATAAAGACCATGTATTGAGCATAAGTGACAGATTTTATTATCATAAAATCAATCATATATTACAGGAAAATAAACGAATCTTATTCAATTTTTTTTAAATACGGAGCTTCAAAACAATGAGATAATTTTGCGTGTGGGCACAGGTTCCATGTAATGACATGCAGTGCTCATGGCAACGTCCGCATCTATCTATGGATCAAACATAACACATTGACTCTGTGCTGTTTTAATGTTGGCACAACGTTTGCGACACGGGACCAACAATAAATCAGCACCGTTCAAAATAGCAAACACGATACATTGCCCCAATGCTGATTTAATGTCGGCCCAACATTAAATCGGCATTGGGGCAATGTCCTGTGTTTTCTAGATATCGATCTATAATTGTCCGGTGTGCGGCCGCACCCGTAACGGCTTCAAGGCGATTGGTACGTGGCGGGGGGGGGGGGCGATGCGCCGCCGGTTGGCACATACATGCATGCATACTGACTGGGTGGGCGGCGGTCGTGTATAGTGATAATACAGACAAGCTTATACAAGCCGTCGGTACAGAAGCGCAATCTGACAGCTGCCAACAACATCACCTCAAACCGGCAACAACACGGGAAAACAACAACATGGGATTATGTATAAGGTATCATTAAGACAGGATCGTCTCCACTGAACAGATGAACGATATGAGTGTGAACATTTTCATTTTCAATGAAGTAACCGAGGATAATCATACATCAGCATGACTACGGAACCTTGACTACAGGAAGGAGCCCTAGCCTGGAGTACTATAGATCACGATATAGTAAGGTTACTACAGCTCATAAGATAAACGTTTAAAGGGTAATGAAAACAACATTGTTGTAATTTTCATCTAAAGCCGTCATTATTGGTAGCCTAAATATGAACTATTTTCGGTCTCTTATTTATTTTAATCTGGTAAATGTAATAGCGAATAAAATAAATAGATAATCAATACTTTTACATGTACCTATTGACTTATCACAACATCCCAGCCTTTTTATTTTCGCCCACTTTAAGTTGTTTCAAGTTGTGTCTCGCTACCGCGATCAACATCACAGATATGTATTGAATTTGAGACCAAACATTGCAAATTTTGATGTGTTAAACACTCATTTAATTCCCAATAATAGTGATTTGGTCGGTTAATAAAACGGATTAAAAACCACTGTAGTTGTAATTAGCGCTTAAAGGGTTAATATAATATACGTATTATAACTGTGTGGTGTGACTTTAGGTGATAAAGCGTCATGGCAGAAGCCGCTGATATACCAGAGACTGTGGACGAGGAATATAAACAGGTAGAAGATTCACCCAGAGACACCGTCGAGAAGGACGCCACCCTAGACAACCTAGAGGAGGCGGTTACCAAGGAAGACCCTTCAAATCCCACAGGGCTGCCAGATAAATGGGTGACCACGGAGAAAAAGTTTGTCAGAGCATGTGATCAAATAATGCTTCTCAGCCGAAATCTCAACGAAATGGAACACCGTTTTCAGGTAGGCAACATATTTCCACACATTTTTTTAGGAGTGCTACCCTGTACCTTTCCAGGTAGTTGCACACATTTCTATCCATTTGCAGATTTTAACATTCAATCATAGTTATGAATTTCTGAACAAATGAGGCGTTTTGGGGACAAGTTTAGGGTTACACGTTATCACACCAAATTACATGATTGGGAAACTCTTGTTGAGACCAGTAGCATTATTTACAAATGAGTGGATTAAAATTATTTTTAGCTATTAATGTACTATCAAGTATCCTTGGTGCTATGATACAGAACTAGTTTACCACTCCGACCCCTTTCTGTACTCTAAAATGACCTTTAGCTGTTTAGTAGGGATACACTTTGAAGTTGATTAATTCAACCAAGGAACCTCAATAGGGAGGTTCCTTGATTCAACCGAATATTGATCATATACAATTTTCATAAAACCTATCTTGAATTGTATTATCACCAACTATTGAGATTAAGATTTAGAAGTCGCCACTGTGATAATTATAAGCTCTTGTATGTTAAGATGAGCTGTTAAAGAAACTGGTTCGTGGATTTAGTTTGCAAATCTTATTACATATTAAAGGTGCTAGTCGCCTATTTTTGGTATCCCAGTTTATAGAGTCTATTTGTACATGTTTACATAATCACACATTATTACAATTTTCGTAGTAATCGTACATCTATCATGTAGGTTATGTGTACAATTCTGTATACAGATAGCCTCATAAAAAAAATATATGTGCTTATAATATTGATAGAAAATATATATTTACGTGTTGCAAAAAAAAAAGATTAAATGCGCACCGTAATTTTGTATCCCGAAATAGTATTTAGAAACGCAAACATATATCGACCCTAGACAGTGATTGTCTGCTACTTTTCAACTCTTGGGGGAGTCCCTAGGATTAAGATTACTGTTCAAATGAACTTGAATCATGATGTGACGTTTTGATTTCCAGATGGCTGTTTTGCTGAGCAGGCCGCACGTGTACTCGGCCTTGGAGACGAGAATCCAGGTGATGGAAGGCGTGCGCAACGCATTCTACTGCTACGCCGATCTCAAAATGGAGGAGTTACTGGAAATAGAGCGGACAATGACGGAAGAGCTGCTACGTATGTGAACGGAACAGTTGGTTCAAATCGGCGCGTGTTCACCGCAATCCGAGACGTTGACCCAATGTTGGGTTAATGCTGGACCAGCGTCGTAGACGCTGGCCCAGCATTAACCCAACATTGGGTCGACGTCTCGAGTTTTCTGGGTAGTAGGACTGTGTAAAAGGACATGCCATCTTTTCACGTCCATATATACTGGATATGCTAGTTATGCTTCAATCAATGTGTGGGTGTATGTGCACGGTAGGATGACTCATTTAGGATGTAAGCTAGCGGGAAAATGAACAGATCAGAGCCTCCCTATAAATTTGGTGACCTGATTACCATGGCTACATATATGTACTGAAACTATATCAGTATAATTATATATATAGTTATTTGTTATTTCTATAACATTCCCGGATGCAATGCTAATTCAGCAAACCAGTGTAAAATATATTCTATTATATATATTCGTTTAGGAAATAATGTATCCGGGACTGAATTATATAGCCAATTGTAAGTTAACACACAATGTGTTTCTGATATTTTTATAATTATACACTGCTTTGCAAAGGCAGTAAATGTTTACTTAAAAAGTAAGTATTTACTGTACTTAGGCTTTGCACAACAGTACAATGTATAATTATAACATAAAGGGATAAACGTACAATTGTGATAATTTTTATAAAACACAAAATAACAACGGCATAATTATACAAATGGTCGAGAAGCAACAAATAGTTCATCCTCAAGGTTACAAGGCAATGACTGTAACTCGTTGCTCAGTGGACTTAATGTTGTTATTAGAACTCATACGAAGCATAGTTGGTCACTGAAATGGTGCTTAACCCTTTCAGCGCGGGGATCGACTTTAGTCGTCAGAATCTGACGTCTGTAGACGTCAGATTCTGACGACTAAAGTCGATCCCCGCGCTGTAGAAGTAAAAATATTTCTAATGGCCGTAGACACATAACAGAGGTATTCAAATGAATCGGAAAGAGCTCACTGAGACATTGGTGATGACTTCAAATTGATTAAAACCCTTTAGTCTCCATGGTTTATATAAAAGGATTCAGCGCTGTAAGAGTCAAACATGCGTGGCAGCACACCAACAGAAGAAAGTGGACACTTCCGAAGCGACAAATTATGCCCTTGAAAGTTGGCACGTAAGTGTTAACAACCTTCTGTGTGCTAGAGCCGGAGGCAATCTCTGAGTTTAATTATAAGGTTACAGTCGGGGTTTTTTTCAAATCACGTCTATTTTTATACCAGCCACAATCTTAATCTACGCTGCAAATTAACGTGGATAAAAAATTTAAAAAAATTATCAACTTAAAAAAATACATCAAAGCGTTTCCGGAGGCGGAGGGTTAAACTAGCCACTTACATATGACACATGCGGCAGGTGTAACACGCGTATACACTGGTATATGATAACTGTGGGGACAGTTAGATAAACCTAACTTTCTAACTGTGATAAAGTGACCAGGACTTATCTTGACCATATCGCAGCCGAATTGTCATATGTTATTTTTAAGCCATTTGACACACATTTTAGCGCTAAATGGAAGAAAATAAAACAACTCGAGTCTTCTGATTATTTATCAATTATAAATTCGTCGTATCTATGACATGATAGGCCCCTATTTCAAATGAAATATTCGTTCATTCATACAATATATTTGCGCGACAAAGGTTAGCACTTTTCACGACCTCACATGCCTGGCGTCACAGCTGTGAAAACATCGCACCATTTAACACACTAACAAGGTGCTGTTCAACCCTTCGCTCTCTGAGTCATCATTCATATAATTGTTTTAAATGCCATTCCAATATCGTTATTTATTTTTGCGTCGAATCATGTGTGACATTTAAACTGGGTAACTGTGGTTTAAAGTTTAATTTCACGCAATCTGAAAGATTTCATAATTTTTTATATATAATATCTGGTTCGAAAAAGTGTATTATGGAGTGAGTACACGATCGTGGCAGACAATGATTACCCGTATTAACCCTTTGCCTACTAATCACGACAATAGTCGTTTTTAATCCATTTTATGAGCGGACTAATTTGAGTAATTTTCAACCACTTGAGGTTGTGGCTCGAAGTGGTTGAAAATTAAAAAAAAATCACCCAGCAGGATAAGGGTTAATGTTCATGCAGCTCGCAAAGGGTTAATATAATTATAACGTGTAATTCAAACAAGAAAACAGACGGACTCATACAAGTTTAATTATATGGACTAATTATCCACTGTATGGTTGTACCATTGTGCTGATGTCACGCTCAGTGCTTTAATTTTTGCTGACGGTAATTCATGATCGGCGAGGTCGATTGAGTTCTAATTTTGATGTGGGACAAGTGGGCAATTTGGAGATACGATTTTTGCAATGCAAATGAGAATGTTAACGGATTGTAATTTGCGATCCGAGCGCAGTGTAAATTTAGCAAAATGGAGCACCCGGTAAAATCGTACTATGAGAGCAGTGCCCAACATAACCAGACGTTGACATATTGTTGTTCTAATGGTGGCCTATCATCAAAACAGCACTGCCTCAAGACATCGTAAAAATATAGATTAAAATCCTAGTGGATTTTTGAAGTGAGACACATCGACGTTTGCAGATTAACATGTTTAACCTAATAACGGATAACGTCCACACGCTAAACAAAGCAAGTATTGTAATATAATTATAATGTTGAAGATAAATTACATGGTCTAAATATTTAAAAAGATGTGCTTATTCTATTATTCATACACTTAACATAATCTAAAAATGTGTTCCACAGAATGTATTCATTGCTAGGGATACCATAATAGTTTAGGCACTGTTAGTTTATTTTACACGGTCTTAGTATTTAACTTTTAACAATTTAATAATAATTTATTAATAATTGTTCTTATTTAAATTTTTATTATTATGTCATGTTGTTATACATATGCTATTCAGAGTGAAAGGGTGAGATCAGTTACCTTGCAGTCTGATAGCACCCTTTACTCTCTAGGTGAAAATATGGGCATGTGTAATTGTTTAGTGCTGGCGCAGCAGTCCTAATCTGGTGATACTTGTCAGATTGTATAAGATGTTGGTGAAACACTGACCCTTATATACCGTGTTGGTGAAACACTGACCCTTATATAATGTGTTGGTGAAACACTGACCCTTATATAATGTGTTGGTAAAACACTGACCCTTATATAATGTGTTGGTGAAACACTGACCCTTATATAATGAGCTGGTGAAACACTGACCCCTATATAATGGGTTGGTGAAACACTGACCCCTATATAATGTGTTGGTGAAACAATGACCCTTATATAATGTGTTGGTGAAACACTGACCCTTATATAATGTGTTGGTGAAACACTGACCCTTCCATAATGAGCTGGTGAAACACTGACCCTTATATAATGTGTTGGTGAAACACTGACCCTTATAATTATAATGTGTTGTTTCTATACCATTGTATGTGATGAAGATACATAATTATATATTACTATGCTATTAATGTGTTGACCCAAAAAGTTTATTAATAAATACAAATGTATACATACACCGTGGTTGTTTTTTCACATTCCAGCAATAACTATCCGCTTAGTATGCTTGTTATCAAAAGGTAATTAACATTATTGAACTATAACAAATACAATGTACAACTGTATAGTGCGGATGTAGATTGGTATTTTTAATTCACCTAAAATTTGATTTTTACATTTTCAAATAGATTAAAAACATACAGTACGTAGCATCCAAGTTACCACTTAAGATATTGTCTCGATACAATAATACATAAACCAGATGGGCTCCAAACTGTCACACATCACCAACCCCGCCAACGAACTCTACCATTCTTGGCAAACCTGAGACAGTTATCAATGGTGCATGTTTTCCTGAGCTAGTGATGGCCTAGCTCCAGCTACATGCTACAAGATTTTTTTTACCAATGTTGGTTTATCTTTTAGCATTGACGTCGAATTTATCTACCACGTGGCATATTTGAATAAAATTAATTCATTAAATAGAAAATGGTATGAGATTAAGGATAATGAGGTTATCAGCTTTAATGTGAGATATAATACAAGGGGCGTCGTTTGGTACATTATTTTCCAGATTTCTCGTGACCTGCCACTTACGAAAATGAAAAAAAGCTCTTGACTTTCCTTGTTTGACTCCCTCTGAAACATGTATAGGGAGGATATGAGCACTCTGACCCACTCGTTAAATTTCCGTCAATTCTCGCAAATATAAAGAGCTTGTTTCATTTTAATCTGAGAATGCGTATCTGAAACGGCCCCTGAACTTGAGTATTTCACAAAAACAGTTTTATTTTATTCACCACAAGGTAGAAATTGTTGTAGCGATTCACATGTCAAGATCAATGAAAATGAGAGTAAATAGTACTTCCAAGTGTGTTGAAGGGGTTAACCCTTACAGCACTTGGTTCGACTTAAGACGTCAGAATCTGACATCTGTAGACGTCAGATTCTGACGTCTAAAGTCGATCCCCACACTGTAATCTGAGTAAAAATATTTCTAATGGCCAACCCGTAGACCCATACCAAAGGTCTTCAAATGAAGCCTTAAGAGCTAACTAAGACATAATGTCTTATGATGATAACAAATTGAAACAGGAGGCCACCTGGCCACCATTATCGCCCGCACCGCCCACGTGATAGAAATTTTACAGGCTGCATACTTCCCTGAAGTCTCGCATTTCGCTCTACAATAAGGATCAACCTACATGTATCTAGATTATCGTGTATATTACAGATATTGAAGTCAATCTTGGTCTCAAGTCAGCATTTTAAAAATTTGATAACTCATTCCAGACGGAGCCCGAGATATCTCGGGCAAGCTACTTCGACGGTTCAGGACGGAGCCCGAGATAACTCGTGTTATGTGACGTCATAAAAAGTAAACATTTAAAAAGTGTCCCGTCCACAGACACATGTATGTACTAACATGCCGTCTTGAATCAGTTAAGAGGGTATATCCCTCACTGAAACCATACATTTCGTTTTATAGTATTTATTGGACTGGTATATATCCTATGGAATTTTTGTTCCAAGGGCTGATGTAGGAATGATGTGCAGAGATTTAATGCATTATTAATGTTGAATTTTGTTGGCTATTCTGAATTTATGTGTTTTTCTCTGGCAAAAAAGACTTTCCTATGGGTTCGAAAGGGACGCAGCCCCTTCGCCGTAAACGGTGATAGTACACGGTTGAGACAATGACTCACTTTGCTTCTCCTGTGCACGTTTTGTTTTTTGTCTGCCATTTTTAATTTATGCAAATTTCGACAGAATGTCCGGTACTTGAAAAAGTTAAAATCTTATTATTTTTGGATCAGAAAAGTTAAAGAAGTGTACAAATAACTTTAATCATCATGATTTTCCAAACTATGCCAATTTTGAAGAACTATCTGGCTCAGTTTGTCCAGTATCAGGCATATCAAAGTTAATTATGGCCGATAATCGGCCATTTTGAATTTGATCAAGTTGAAAATTTAAAGAGCATATCCCTACCTGAAACCGCACATTTTGTTTTGTAATGGTCTAGCTATATGACACGGTTTGTCAGATATCACATCAGGCATATTAAAGTTAATTATGACCGATAATCTGCCATTTCTAATTTGATCAAGTTAAAATTTCTCGGAGAATATTCCTACCTGAAACCGCACATTTTGTTTTATAGTAATGGTCTAGCCATCTGGCACGGTTTATCAAATATCAGGCATATTAAAGTTAATTATGGCCGATGGTCGTCCATTTTGAATTTGTTCGAGTTGAAATTTTTTAGAGCATATCCCTACCTGAAACTGCACATTTTGCTTTATAGTAATGGTCTAGCTATCTGGCACGGTTTGCCAAATATCAGGCGTATTAAAGTTACTTATGGCCGATGGGGAGAATTTCAAAAATCCCCAAAAAGGCACATCTACACCCCCTAAGGGATGTGTGTCCAAAATTTAAAAAATCCAAGCTTGGGTTTCAAGAGTTCTGCTCCGGAAACGAAAATGCGGACATCTGGACGCAGGACGGATGAACGTCCGGACATCAGGGGCGAGGCCAATACCCCCGCCCCCACTTCGTCGGGGGGGGGGGGGGGGGATTAAAACCCTTTGGCTTTTAAAATTTATACAAAAATATTTCAGCGCTTTAAGGGTTAATGTTGGTCATACATTAGACTGATCAATATTGACAAAACCTCATTTTGCAACAATGCCCTCATACTGACTGTGAAGTGTCTTTGCTCCATTTGAGAGGACATGTCTCACATTGTCGTACATGCCCTTGTCAGCGAGGGTGCAATGCCCTGAGTGTGTCATAACCTACGTATGACCACAATCAATCCAGATCTGAGCAGTGGCTCGGCTTTCCCTGTCCCTTCTCATGGAGGCTCATTCGTTGGACATGTTAATTCTTAAGCTGAAATACCACATGGAGACCAAAAATTTTAATCATAACTGTCTTAGTTAGCCCTTTCTGAATCATTTAATTACCTATATCATGGATCTGCGGCCATTATAAATATGTTTACTCTTACAGTGCGGGGATCGACTTTAGACTTTAATCTGTATACACAAGATTTTGACGACTAAAGTCGATCCCCGCACAGTAAGGGTTAAATAAGCTCCAGGGGGTTTCAACCGTATGACTACTCAAGCTAATATGATGGTTACATGCTTAACAGGTATAACTGGTTGAATCAAATGGTTTTAAAAATCGTCCGATTAATTGACACCAAGTGGGCACCATTTTTATTCCCAGCACTACATTTTTAGATGCTCAGAAGCAGGGTCAGCTGTGTCACAAATACAGCATAAAGAAATTAATAAAGCAATTTAAATAACATCTTTCGAATGTGGAATATTTGGCTTCCAATTAAACTAATCACAATAATTTGTACCCTTATGTGGTTAAAAATTGTAATCGGATAATTTGGCGAGTAAATCATTAAAGAAGAGACTGAACGATAACATTTACAGCAGGTCTTTACCACAAATTAATATACTGTATTTTAAGTCTTCGATTTAAGTGACTTTTGTGTTGACTCTAGAAATACTTTCGTTATATCACACACAGACAAAAAAACATTAGTGACAAACGATGCATTATATTTAATAGTTTAATAGGGCGAATCAGCTTGGGGAAAATCTAAACACACGGAGATTGATGACTACTGTCATTGAAAGCTAATGCATAATTTACAACAATTCCCTTAAAAAAAAATTCTGTGAATAGATAAGCTAATAAAAGTAATCACTCAGATTAGGTAACATGCTTTTTTGTTGGCAAACTGACATTCCAGCATACTTTAGAATAACATTGATGTTGAAATCGGTACACGCAAGACTAGTATTACACGTATTACACGCGGGTATATTAACCCTTAAAGCACTAAATTATACAATTTAAATTTTAACCCAATTGAAGTTGTCTCACTACAGCGACCTACAACTTCAAGTGTGTAAAAATTACTTACTATAGCACAAATATTCGACGCCAACCTAAAAATTTTAACCCTTTAAGCCCTCACGATGCATTGAAGCATCATTTTTAATCTCTGAAGAATGTCTTAATTTCCTGAAATCTGGTGGTTTTAAAACAAAAATTTTCATGAAACTGTTTTTAAATAACGCTATATTTTTTCATTTGTCACCAGCTGCAAGTCATTTTCATCTACTACAAGTCGAGAATTGCGACAGCAACTCGCGGATTGTAGTGGGTGGAAATGACAATGGTGAATTCAGGCTTGAAAGGGTTAATGCTCATTTTTCCTCATTTGTTGTTATAAAAAGACTATAAAACGGCTGGCTATAGACGAGACCAGCACTATAAGGGTTATTAATGTACCCAGCAAACACAAAACATGTGTAGTACATTTGTACAATGACGGCCCAGCGTTGAAGACATCGGACCGACGTTGTACGAATGTTAGGTCTTATATACAAATGTTTTGTGTTTGCTGCGTAGCTGGAGCTAAGTTAGGCAGGAGAGACAACAGTTTAATGCTGAAAAACATTGAGAACACTGAATGGCTGAACTTATATTCTGAATACAGGGTTTCTAAGGCAGGTAGACTATTTTGTTCACATGCTTTGATAGCATATGCAAGATACCCAAGCTGACAAACGAATTTGCGATGTGCAGCTCAACAACCAAGCTTTACAAAGGGGCTTCAGAAACTTTGTTATTTACTTTCTGCCTCATTTTCCAGGAGTGTGGGCTCACTCTCTGTAATGTAAATGTATTATTATATAGAATTAGATTTTCAGATCAGTTTAAAAGGAGGTTTGAACTATAACATATAGAGATGCCAATTTTCAAAGGTGGAAGTAATAATTTGATGACATTTTTAATAGAAGTACTATTCTGATGAGTGGATAGATTTTCAATACTTTATTGAACTCCTAATGGCTACATTTCTGGATCGTGTAACATGAAATAATCTGAGAAATTATTGACAGGAAATAAATTAAACTTTCATAACATTTCAGCAGTAGACATCAATGAAGTATAATAATGCATCATGACATACTGTCCTCTAAATGAAATTTATTAAAACTTTTTTTTCACTTAGAAGAGATTTTAATGGTAAATTTTAAAAACAGTCAACAACACAATTAAATACAAAAAACAAAGACCAGTTAATATAATAAATGTGAATTAAATAATACTTCACCTGTATCAACCCTGGCTGAGATTCTCGATGTGTCTATTCGGCTGGGTGACGGCGTATTCAGTATGTGGTGTAAGCCTTTAATAGGTGTACTGGTAGCATGAGGTGATCCCAGCAGATTACTGCCAGCTTTGGATATCTTGCTGAGAGGGGCAAAGATACCTGAAAATAAAATAAACCTTTTAGTGGGAAGCACAAATAAAATCATTTTCTATATTTACATGTTATTAAATGGTAGATCTTGGGAGAGAACAATGTGGTGACCCTTACAGCGCTATATAAAATATTTAAATTTTCACTCACTTAAAATTGTGTCTCGCTATACCACGAGCCGCCACCCACAACTTCAAGTGGGTGAAAATTACTCTTATTTGCTTAAATATGTTTAAATACAAATATTGATGTTTAAACACCAATTTCGTTCCCGACAACTGTGTTTGAAACAGCTAATAGAACAGATTAAAAATAGCCATCAATTTTTGACAGGACCCCTCAGCCGTAGGCTCTGTCCATCAATATCAAGAACTATAAATTCAAGGAGAAAAAAATCAGGGAGTTATGAGGATATCGCACTTACAAGCCACTTTGGTTTCCGTGACCTGGTGACCTACAAGGCCAGTGATTGTCGAACTTCACCTTCAGATTTGTGTCATGCACATGATGTATTAAAATGAAGGCCCTAAGTGAAAGCGTTATAAAGTTATCACGCTTACAAGCCTTTTTGGTTACCGTAACCTGGTGACCTTGAAATAAGGTCTAGGTCTCTGAATGTCAAACTTGACTTTCAGATTAGTGTCATGCACATGAGGTAAAAAAAGGCCTTAAGTCAAGGCATTATAAAGTTATTAAATTCACAAGCCATTTTATTTCCCGTGACCTTGAAATTAAAACGAAATAAATGTTGAGCTTGCCCTTCAGATTAGTGTCATACACACGAGGTTAAAAATGAAAGCCCTGAAGGCGTTATGAAGTTATCGTGTTTACAAGCCACTCTAGTTTCTGTGACCTGGTGACCTTAAAACCAGGTGAAGGTCACTGAGTGTCGTACTTAACCTACAGATTAGTGTCATACACATGACGCCAATAAAAGAAAGGCCTAAGTGAAGGCGTTTGTAAAGTTAGCGCACTTAAAAGCCATTTTAGTTTCCTTGACCTGGTGACCTTGAAATTAGGTCAAGGTCACTGAATATCAAATTTGACCTTCAGATTAGTGTCATACACATGAGGTAAAAAATGAAGGCCCTAAGTCAAGGCGTTATTAAGTTATCACGCTTACAAGCAGCTGCACTGCCCACTCGACCGTTCACTAGTATATCCCACAGCCTTAACCCTTAAAGCGCTGAATTTTTCTATGAAAACTTCAAGGGCAAATGTTCTTTTTTTTATTTGAAATCATCATAAATGTCTTGGTTAGCTCTTTCTGCTTCATTTGAATACCTGTGCTATGGGCCATTAGAAATATTTTTACTCATACAGCGCGGGGATAGACTTTAGACATCAGAATCTGACGTCTACAGACGTCAGATTCTGACGACTTAAGTCTATCCCCGCGCTGTAAGGGTCAATGGCTGAGGGGTAAAAACAACTATAGTCTCGCTTAGCAGTGTAAGCGTTAAATCAGCAAGAATTGCAAATAATTTATTTCCAGGTGAGCAAATATGAGTAGTTTTTAGTGGGTCGTGGTAGAAAGGCACAACAAGTGGGTGAATTTTTCTATTAGATGACATTATGGTTAAATAGTTGAATACAACTTTCGTTGTTTTTTTCTCCTCTGACAATTTTAGTGCTACATGTATGTAAAATTTTCAGTTCTAAGTAAATTCGCTCATCAATTCCGACGGGGTTAAAGATGCTAAACGATATAATCAGATCTTGATTAAATCTTGAGATGATAAACGATAACAGGAAATACCAATAAATAAAGTCATTTAAAGGGTAAAAATCAAATGAACCTACCATAATTTCGTGAACACTTGAAATAATTTACACTACCAACACTCCCATCATTCTTTCCTGCTGCTTCGTCCAGCTCGATTCCAGCCCAGATACCAGTTGCAAATTGAGTAGGACCGCAAAAACGCAATATTCCCATCTGTATATAGGACACATATATAGTAAATATATTTCTAAATTTTGTAAAATTACGCATTTTTAAATTAAAACAATTTTAAATGGCACATACCGCATGTACCGGTAATAAAAAAATTTAATATGCATACCTAAATGCTAAAATTCCGCATAGACCTGTAGAAAGATCTAGCTTTGCTCGAGCTCTTATAGTACATGTACATTTATTACAATTTTGATTTTTATCTTCGCACACTTGGCAATGTGGATAATAGCAAAATGATGCAAATCAAAGTCAAAAGATATGCATGGTCTAGTCAGTCTGGAATAATGTGGTCGAGTGGTTGGGCTGGAGATCAGGAAACCAGGTACCGGTAACCATATTCAGACGTTTTCCCGTCAAATACTGTATACCTTCATTGATATTTTTAAATTAGCGACCATAATATTTTGCATAACAAGACCCTGGAAATTTTAGCATCTGTACAATTTAGAACAATATAATAGCATAATAGCTCTGATGTCCATTTAATTTTTTAAACACAGAGATAATTATAAAGTATATTGCACAGCAGAATGTCACTTCACATCAGTAATGTGTTGAAAATTGTATGCAATCTTTTATCCAGTCTTTTTTGAGAACATTTTTTATATAGGAGGTTTCATCATTAGGCCCGACGATACATTCGAAAACGAGATTTTAGGGGCTGATTTTGTGTCATGGCATTTTAACCATTAGAATAATTTTTTGCTACTTATTTTTCATTATTTGAAGCTGGAATTGCTGACGCAATTTCCAGATTCAAATGATGAAAAATACAATTTCAATTAAAAAAAAAATGGACAAAAATTTGAAAATCTTCAGATGGAATTATGTATTTGATTAACTTCAACCTTTCCTACACAGGGTTATTTTAGGGAGAAAATACAATTTTTTTCCTGTTCGCTGTTTTTTCTCCCGACGACATTCAGGTGTTGAATTGATTCTGAGAAAAATTCCACACCAGAAGTGTGATGGGAAGGCTGAAACTCTACTACAAATTCTATTATCAGTTTCAGTTTCATTTTCTTTTGTTTGAAAGTTGTCTGCAATGTATATATACCATTCTAGCAGGACAACATATCAGTGTGGTTGTATGGATAAACCACAAACATTGCTGTATTTCTTACTAGCTCACCTTTACTCCTCCAACAACCACTTTGTCCCCGACTTTAACCCCTAAGGCCTGAAGTGTTGCACTGGTTTGTTTTGACTCTAGGCTAACTGGAGACTGAGGAGCACTTTTTTCTGATACATCTTCAAATAATTTTCTCATCTTTCTGAGCAAAATCCCCATGTCAGAGTCTGGTTCAAAGGCATTAGGGTCGGGAACACAATCTGAGAAGAAACACACAGTTTAAAATTGAACTGTTAGTAACAATCTAATCGAGTCAGTTACAATGTATGTTTAAACAACTGAGTGTTATGTCAGGCGTATAAATTATACCAAATATATTGACGCACCATATTGTATATTTATTTTACCACTCACTTGCGTTAAAATAATTTTTCTGCATCTAACCATAACTTCAAGTGGCTGTAAACAAGTGGACATAACTACTGGTATTTGTAAGTATTTAAAACCAGAGTTTGTTTTAGAAAGATATTACAATTTTGTTCACTAAAGGAGGGGTATCTGTTTCTGTGCGAATAGGAATGTTTAGAAATGATCATAACATGATAACCAATATTGTCAATTAACCCTCAAAGGGCTAATCTGCAGCTATTTTGAAGTTTTACTTAAAATTTTAGACCCTATGGTTAAAATAACAAGGGTTGGCATATCGTCGCCTCGGAGCTAAAGGATCCTATCTGACACTCGTTACAGTGGCAGATAAGATCCTTTAGCTCCGAGGCGACGATATACTGAATTAATTTTCAATCAAACCCACCAGCTGGTATCCTGTCAAGGTCGTCTTTAACAAAAGCAGCGGCCCCATTCTGAAGCAGCACCATACAAGAGTCGAGACATAAATTAGTGGCAGCTATGTGAAGAGGAGTACCATTATCAAACTGCTCACATGGGCTATTGATATCTGCAAAAATTAAAAAATACTGTAGATCTGGTAATTTTGGCGTGTTTAAATTTTCGCGAATTTGTGATTTTGGGACTTTTTGAAAAGTCTAGGTTTAGCTAATTATCAATTTGGATGATAGCACATGTAGCGCTATTCTAATAATAGTTTCTGCGAGATCCTTATATTAGCAAATTTTCCCGCACAAAATATGGTACCAGGAATACATAAGAGGCCATATTTTTGTAGGTATTCTGACACACAAATATGTGAAGCTGGAATCTAATATTTAAAACTGGAAATGCTAGCGGGATTTCCAGCTTCAAATAACAAAAAGTATTTATATTTTTGAAAAAAAGAAACATCTTCAATATTGAATTATTTGATTAACTAAGCATCTGCCAAAAACTATTTAAGCAAATTTAGTTATTTCTATTGATCTAAAACATGTTTGAATATGGTTCCAGCAGCACAAGGGTTACTACATTACATAACATGTAGATGGTAACCCTTGTCATGCTACGCCTGTAATATATATATGGGTCAAAATTAGCTAAGGTGTAATAAAGTGTAACAGACACAGTTAAATTGTAACATATTTTTTGGACAAAAAACACTATTTCCCATCAAAGTGATTGATGAGAGCTAACATTATCTACCATTAAAAAGATAGTTGTTTCACACAGATTTCGCCACGATCACATTAAAGTTGTAGTTTTGTCGCTTACGCATGTTACTTTTGACAGACAAAAAGTTGATTTTTGTTTTTGCAATAAATTATTTTTCAACAGTGCAGACGATAAAAGTATGTGTTTTATAGGGACTATAACCTCGTCTGTATTATCTGTACAGCAAATCACTTAAATCCTACAGAACAATGCTTAATAAACAATATGGCCGGGGGAGCAGCCTGTCTGTCAAATAGTAACACACGAATCACCGTCTGTCAAATAGTAACGTACGTAATCATTGTCCGTCAAATAGTAACATACGAATTTATCGTTTTTTTAATTTTGAAATATGTTGTCAAACTATAAGTTCTGTGCGATATTGTTGTTGTAGTTGTGTGTTAATTCACAGTTTCATGGCCTTGATCATATTAGAGAAGTTTGTGATAGTTCCTATCTATCTTAGCAAAGTTCTTTACATGTAACTGACGTCGATGCTTACGCATGTTACATACGCACGTTATTGACGGACAGGGTGTTGTTTACTTTTATGCTGTCATTCTTCCCCTCTAATACAACAAGTGATGACGTAATTGGAGAGTGTCCTCAGTAGTTTTTTGTGAACTCCTTGCTGAACACGTAGCCATTTGTGGGTGTTCTTGGTCGGCCGAAATTACGCATGTTACTTTTTGACGGACTTTTTACAGATTATTTTTAATTAGGTATTATTCTGGCAAATCTGATTCAAAGTTTCATTCCTTTATATAGTACTACAGTATATCAATTTCAGGATCCATAGCACATCACGTGGCATCATAGAACTGTATTTTAAGCAGTAAGGAAGCAGAGCTAGTTGTGTTTAGGTTTTGACGGACACATGTAACATGCGTAAGCACTATTTCATATACCGAGTTGTATGTTCTATAAACAATATTATTATACATTTACCAACCAAGAACAATTAGGCATGCTCCTTATTGCAACACTTAAGTTTTTTTCGTTTGGAAACAAATATTATACATACCAGCAGTCCAAATACACACTTGTAAAAATGTTACGCTGGATTGTTATAAAATATTGTAATATTGACCACATATTTTACTCGTAGTCTTTTAAAAGTAAACCATCCTCCATGAAGTTATGTTTTTTATGTAATGATGTGTTTACCTTGAGGGAGATATTAAAAAAATATAAATTTAGATATATTATTGTTCCCCATTGGAACTTTGTAATTACCTTCATCAATATAACACCTTAGCTAATTTTGACCCATATACAGTTTCAAGAATGTTGTAGATAAATAGAAATATCACTAAATTGGATAAAAAAACTTTTAGGTATGCTTAGTTTTAAAATCGAATAATTCAATCAATATTGGAGATTTTTCATCATTTGAAGTTAGAAATTGCGTGAGCGATTCCAGCTTCAAGTGAATAAAAAAAGATGCAAACAATTCAGCAGCATAAGTGTTAATTAATCTGGTAATTATTATTATTTAGCAGCTTGATGTTTACTTAAAGTCTGACTTGTTAATAATAGCATTACACATGTCGTCGCCTCGGAGCTAAAGGATCCTATCTGACACTCGTTAGAGTGGCAGATAGGATCCTTTAGCTCCGAGGCGACGATGTTACATGTACATACTAACCAAATCCTTTGGAAGATTTCAGCAGTATCTTAACAATAGGTGCTACATCAAAAAATACAGCATAATGTAAAGCAGTCATTTTTGTCCAGTGACAGCGTATGTAGACATCAGCTCCCTTTTCTAGCAGGAGATGTGTCATGCGACAAGCCTCATCTACATCTCCCACTCCCCGAGAACCAGATTTTGCAACGTATTGAAGTAGTGTCATGTCTGTTAGACCATCACGATCGTTCACATGAGCTCCACGCTTCAAAATCTGCAATCAAATCCACTAATCATAATGTAGCTAGCTTTTAAACAGTTCTGAGAAGTTTTTCACTTAGCTATTTCTTTGAATATTTTGGCAGTTTTATGCAATTTTAATATATATATGTGCTCAATAGAATGAAGATTTCCACAAAAAAAATAATCCATTTCAATGCATGACTAGAACAGACAGATTATGTTTTCTCCAAATGCCATCCTAGAATGTATATTTGATTCTGATTTCCTGGTGTTTCAAATCCAATGTTGGAGAATTTTTTTTTAACATGAACATTTACAATTTGTTTTCCTCTGATTAATTCTGTTTTGTATGATTAAGGCTTTACTTTATTTCAATTTGTTTGATTCAAACAAAATAAAAACACACAAAATCAGGGTCAAAAATCAGCTTGACCAACGGCCACCTACATTTAACACAAATAATTGGCCGCTGAAACGTTGATGTTGTGCTGATTTCATGAAAAATATTGAATGAAAGACAAAAGTACCATATCACAGCAAGGCAAAATAAAAAAACAAAGATAGATTTCAGCTGGCCTAACTATAAGCATAGATCTGCTTTAACCCAAGTTGTCCTGCTGGGCCCGTATTATCAGATTATACACATGTTTTAGATCAACAGAAATATTACTAAATTTGATAAAATAACTTTTGGTAGATGGTCAATTTATTCAATAATTCAATATCAGAGATCACCTATTTTTCATAAATAAAATATTTTCATCAGTTGAAGCCGGGAAATGCGTTAGCAATTCGAGCTTCAAATGAATGAAAAATAGAAGCAAACAATTCAGCAGGACTAGGGTTTTAACCCTTAGGGCACTGAGTTATTCAATTTAAATTTTCAGTCACTTGAAGCTGTGTCTCGCTACCGCGATCCACAACTTCAAGTGACTGAAAATTTGTGTGATTTGCAAAATTAAAGTCCCAACATATAGGCCCCTATCAGTGTTTCAAGATTTAAAGCATATTTGACTTTTAACAGCTGATGATACAGGTGCTAATAAAGCACAGAATGTCTACTGTAGTCGACATCAGTGTTCTAAGGGTTAATACCATTCTATATTCTACTAACCTCTCTGACCAATATTTCTAGATTTTGCTGAGTTTGTGGAGTCCACTGACGCAAAATAGCCAATATTTCTGGGATTGAGGTGGATGGACTCATTAACAATTCCTGACAGCCAGGACAATTTGGATCAAAAAATTGAAGTTCCATTTTTTGACATGATTCACAGATTGGTGGCTCAGCTACTTTCTGCAATATAGGCTTCTCTCTGGGAGATGTGGAGAAGTCCATCAACTGAGAACCACTGTCACTTCCATGTTCTGCCATATCTCTCTCCTCTAATGTCATGGCTGCTCAACGTGTGATCAATAATTTTTGTAGGATGAAAATGATTCTAGAATTTAACAAGTGAGCTACCAGATGAGTCCCTATAATGAATCATTGTGTGCACCTCCAATTTGTTTCCTTATAAATGCATCTTGAGAAAGATCCAATTTGTTGGGTGATTAATCAGCATACATCACCTGCAAAGCAACAACAATTGTGAGCAATAAAAGTGTGAGCTAGTTCTAACAATTGTGTATTTATGTGAATTTATATCAAATGTCGAAATAGATCTGTAACAATAACCCTGCGGTTCTGTAATTTAATGCTTTGACGCTGTTCTGCATAAAAAATTCAAATTACTGTGTGTTAAATTTTGTTATGAATACATAATCAAAGAACGATGACAACACAGTAACTTGAAAGGTACATTGTGTATTGATATGTAGGCCCCCTATAAAAGTATATCATAATGTGACTTTGTTATTAGAACTGTCAAAATCGGCATGCCTACTAGTAATTCTATTAGTGAGGGACTGTACTCACTACTGTATCTGTGACTAAACTTTCGTATTTGGCCAAAATAAAATGATTGAAATGGTTTAAGTTCATCACACTTGGGGAGTCCCATTCGACTAGACTATAATGAATGAAAATTAAATTGAAACTTAGATATTATTTAGCACCAGACAGGAGGCAGGCAAAATATAGAGAACCCTGATAACAGACCCTACTCATGCTACTATATGCTGTTTATTATTCACCACCATGTTACTAGTAATCTGAACTTTGTGAAACTTTATAAAGGACATTTTTTCATAGGCCGTACCAAAGGACATTGGTATAATTTGGCGCCGTCTTTACTGGTAATTAGCTAATAATCACTGCTCTACAGAGCTGACCTCAAAAGTTGACCCGATGTTGGATTAGTGCTGTGAGAGTGTCTGCCTTGCTTGCCCAGCAATGAAATAGCATTAAGTCAGTGTCTCGAATTGCCAGGGTTGGTACGCACATACCACTTGGAACCAATGTTGTTTTCAATGTCATCATCACAACTTCATCTTCATCTATCCAGTTGTCTGACTCCTGGATAACACATATGTATGTGCTATGACTTCAGAGCCCCCCTCTCCCTGGCCAACTCCTGCAGGCCAGACAATCTGACCGGTGACGTCATAATAAATATTTGCACCCCTCCTTTTCGTACAGGCTTCACACACACTTGTTGTCAAGGTCAGACTGGTAGTATGACGGTCTGGCGTGATGGGGCAGGGTGTCACAACTTTGGCCAATTGCTAATCAAACTTGAAATTGATTAGCGAAATATATCATCTTTAATGATAGGGGAAAACTAAGGAATGTGGAGCATTCTTGGTAATCGCTAGGCCTAAACAATATTTTAAAAACAAATTGAACCCTGAACTTACTGTATTATTCAAATAAACACCCTGGTATTAATTAGATTTACCTCCTGAGGTTACAGGAAGGTGGGCACCTACGAGCTTTTAACTAACTAGCTAACCAACTATTAACTAACTAATTATGTTTCGGCTATGCCAAACATGTTGAGTTTGTAACCGTTCTAGCTTATTTTTATTCCTCTGTGTCCAACTTTTCATCCCATCGACTTCCTTGATATAATGATCTTTAGGTATTGAGGTTTTAAGCTATAACTTTTTTAAGAGATTTTTTAAAATCTGGTTTTTGGTGTTGCCAAAAAGAGGTATGATTCCACAAAGAGGAACAGTAGAACCTGCTATGAGCAGCCACCTTGTGACACAGGAAAAGTGGCCTTTTATATTAACCCTATATAAATAATAGATTTGTAATTGAATTACAAAAAATTGCCTAATGCTGTTTTAATGCAGGGCCAGTCTTGCAGACATATGCCCACCATTGAACCAACCCTGTATGTTTACTATGAACAGTAATATACTTTTAATTTCTAGATTTGACAATTAAAATAACAGTTATAATCCTATCGAACACAATACGTCGACCCAATGTTGTTTTAATATTGGGCCTATGTCTTAGACAGTGATACAACATTAAAACAACAGAGAGTCTAGTCAATGTGTTTATTTGGCCCCCTGGATGTGTTTCCATTTCACAAACAAATATATATCTATATAAAAGTACATGTACAAACGCTCAGTGGGAACTTCTGATTTCTGAAATTTGAAGTCTGAAGTCCAAATTCTGAAATCTAAAATTTGAATTTAAAATGGCTGACAAAAACCCCATGAACAAAATTCCAATCAATCTGTCATAATAAAAAAAACCAACAAAATTCAAAATGGCCGACAAAAAACTCATAAAACGTAGTCCAAACATTATTGTTACTTGAAAAGTCACAAACCCTTCTAGATTCTAAATGCATTGATCTAGTAGATCTTGAAAATACTTGTGGTCCGCAAAATTGGCGTGTAAAGTAAACAAACTACAGGTGATATATGGTACTATAAACCGGATATTGAACAACCCCAGTTAAACTTTGTCAATCGGCCAGCTCATCCCACTTTGCTCGACTTTGACATTGAACAGTGTTGAAGAAGATCATATTAAACAAGACTACATACTTCCAGATATCACTGTAAATCAGCGTCGTCATCTGATATTTGCAACACAGCAACAGTTGGATCTACTTGCCTGCGCAAAAACTTGGTACATGGACGCTACAATTAAAGTTTTGCGCCCACCATTCATTGCCTGTCACTGTGAACTGCTCACACAAGACTTTGTAATGTTTTATAAATATTATTTATCTTTATGTATACATATTTCATTATTATAATCATGTGACCTGCTATTTTGAATTTAATGTTAATATTTCTAAATGTTATGATATTTTTAAAATGAAATAATATCTTATGTATACTTCATGTTTTATAATCATGCCACCTGCTATGTTTAATTTAAAATGTTATTATGTCTACATGTTATACATATAATATTTCTTTTTAAATAAAATAGATTGTTTCTAATAAGAAATATGTTTTTTATTACCCGGTAAACTCCCAAAGTATGAGTAATTGCTGCCTGTTTGTCTAACTTTAAAACAAATCAGATGGCAAACAATATATGGGTCATATCGCCTGGAAATGTACAAATGGCCTCTTAGGGCTCATATACTGGGGTAAAATTTAAAATTGCTCAAATTTATTTGTTATGCTTTTATTTCAGAAGCACAAACAGTAATCTAACTTATCATACCAATTATACTTTAAATCATGAAGAATTCTAGTTTTTTTCAGCATAAAATAAAAACACCATCATTTTCCATGATGTGCCTAACATTTTTAGGTTGCAACTATTAAAACCACCCTATGATGTATAGATAACCGATATATGCCTCCCATAATTGGCAGTGGTATATTATAAACTATCAAAAATAATCATTTGAAATTTCATGAATAATTGATGGATGAGTCTACTTGTAAATGTTTTTTTGAGACGCAGTCTTTTTTCTTGAAATGCCGATTTCAGCATCCTTACTAGCACCGATTACTGATCAATGGCATACATTGTATCAGTAGACTCCCTGATAACATGACTGCTTCTATGATGCCTTCAGTCGATTTATGAATATAAGAAGATAAAAATTCACCAATGCAACCATTTTTTATCACTGCTATGGCAACAGAAAATGCCATTGAAATGTTAGGCACATCATGCATATCCTGCAATATCACCACATATGTTTCAATTATCAAAACTGATGGTTTTAAAAACTATTATATATACAGTCTAAACTTGGCATATGAATAACGAAGATTTTAGATAACTTTAACACGATTTATTTAGTGATATACAACAAAAAAATGTATTCGTATATGTTGGGAAAAATTTAAATCAATATTCTTTTTGTACTTTGCAACACTGAGCACTCACATGGGCATGTGAAACTGGAGTTTATTACTGTTAATATCAGCCGTTGTACGGCGCTAATCATATACCAGATAAGTTGAACCAATGAAAGACATTTTACAGCGTTATATTTGCCTTACTACTAGAAATGATCAACAAGTAATAGGCACATCATACAATCAGCAGAAAAATTATCGAAAATTGAACTTTAAAAAATCATGAAAAATCACACTGGTATCCAAAGGCAGGTTTAATACGCATATTTTAACACACTTTCAAGAGAAATGGTCTACTCCATTATAGTTTTAAAAACTGATTTCACATTCAAGTGATGTGCCTAACTCAAATCTCAATAGCGTACACCAGATTAATAGGGATTACATTAAAAAAATATATATTGAGACTATTCATATGGACAACACATACCGTTTATACAAATTAATCTGATTGTACAAATGCATAGGTGTCATTAATTGGGTTGAAAACATTTGGTGGTGATGTGCCTAACGAAAAGTTAGGCACATCACCTTGTAGCTAATCATTAACAGAAACATAGAAAATAATGTTCTAAGTTCATTCTCTATTTCTGCAATGATATTTAATAACTCACGTAAAATATGTGACATCATTGTGTTTACTTTGAGCCTCACTAATTGCATTACACACATTGATTTGTTTCCAAAATGATTAATTTCATGATGTGCCTAACAGAAAAGTAGTGGTCTGCGTTAAATATTTACATATTCTCACAATAATGGGATAATACAAAACATATCTAGGGCAGTTTGATCTATGAAAATGACAGAAAAACACATTGAAATATATCAAAAGTCAATGTATTGTTGACAATCATGGTAATATATATACAGCCTGCAGAAAAAGTTAGGCACATCATGTTATGATATCAAACATGAACATTCTGCTGGTGTGTGCAGCATAGACAAACAGAAAATACTCTTTTTATCGATCATCAAGGTCTTGAGATGATGAACTTTAGAACAGAAACATTAGAGTACTTATTTGTAAAGCTGTTTCTAATAGCTTGTTAAATTAATTGTCCTTTCCTATACAATAGTCTACAGTATAATGATACTGTGCTTAATCTTTGTGTGAAAAGTTCTCATAGTTTAGATTTTTCTCACCATTGATCACGGATGTTGAATGTCTGAAGCCAGCATGGTACATACCCAGCTTATCCAGTTAAAAATAGTGAAAAATACGCTTGCGTTTTAACGCACTGTTATGTTAGGCACATCATGATTTGGTGGAAAACATGCAATTTGATATAGATAAATAACGCAATTTGTATGTCGATGCGGCTCATATTGGAATCCACAGGCATGTTCAGGCATAGCCATCAAAATGTTATTGGCGTGTAGTCTATTTTTGTCCAATACCACCTATGAAGCGAAAATGATGTGCCTAACTATTTCCTAGTATAATATCTAATAGGAGTCGCTGGTATAGAAGACTATTATTCACTGTCATTTTCTGTTGATCATTTTTAATAAACACCCGAAGCTTTATTATTGAGAAAGCACAACTTACCTCTTATGTTATTTCTTCATCGCAGTATACACCATAATGTTAGGCACATTACAAATAAATTTTCGAAAGTGGTATACATTCAGGTGCCATCTCAAAATATGTTTCGTGCAGCTTTTATTTATTTTTTGAATACCTTATATATGTAGCAACTATGGAAAGTAACAAAAATATTATATATCAAGCCTGAATATTTGTTTAAAACTTTTGAAGTGTCGTCTAAAGGTTAAAAGTGAGCTACTTGGACCCATATATTACACTGTCGGACTGAAAATAAGCACCAACGAGTCGTGAAACACAGTGAAACCTATACATTTTCATCGAACTAGATATCTATCGAATATATTTATAGGTGTTTGAATAAGAAATATATTACTCATCAGTGAAGCTGAGGCCAGTATAATACTTATGACCACATCAACGGGCAATTGTACATTTCCAGGCGATATGACCCATATATAGCCATGAGTTGGAGATGAGATGCTAACACTTGGCTGTTGGCTGGGGATGAGTTGGTAAAGTAGGCCTAATGACGGCTGAGGGGATGAGTTGGTAAAGCCTTCACGGCCGTTAGGGTTGAGTTGGTCTACCGGGGTGTGAACTGGGGTTGAGTTGTTATGGGGATGATTTGGTGGGGGGATGAGTTGACTGCCATCCGTGGGCATAGTCTAGATCTATCTTCATTTTTTGCATTTTTTTTTTTAATAAAAAATGGCAAGTCTAAAAAAAAATTATCAGAAAGGGCCACATTATGCCTGTTCCACTTACCTCAACAGGCATTTGTTTCAACAATTATGGAAGTGAAGGCGAGAGCTGGCACTATTTTTTGCGAGAAATCTAATCTAATGTTCTAAGGAACCCCCGGAAAAGGTGATAAAAGTGCCATTCAAAACAAATAACGTTAATGCTTTTAATTCTACAGTTATGACTTCACTTTTACCAGTAATAGTGAGCAAAAGTGCAAACAAACAGAGAAAAATATGTCTTTTATTGCAGTGTCTCACAAATTCACATAAATTCTGAAAAAAAAAACCGAAAAAAACATTAAAAAGACTTTGTGGAACGTACCTATCTAAATGTCATGTCATGACCTATCTAAATGTCATGTCATGATGGCAAAAGGTGATAAAACTAAAGTGCCATTCAAAACAAATAACGTTAGGCCTAACTCTTTTTAATTCTACAATGATGGCTTCATTTCGACCTATACTACAGACTCTAATAGTGAGCAAAAAATAACAAGCAAACAGAAAAATAGGCCCTGGGCCTAGATCCATGTGTTACTGTTAGTCAGTGTAATGTGTATGATGTATCACAAATTAACGTCATAAATCCTAAAAAAAAACACGAAAAAAACATTAAAATGACTGTTTGGAATGATCTACTTAATGTCTCATATTAGCTGGGTAAGCCTATAAAATTATCGTATATTTACCATACAATTTCCATAAAAATATACAGCTTCGATATCAACTTCAAGGGCCAACGAGTAACGTTTTACATTGTCGAGCTTAGAGCTGTCAAATCTTGTTTAGACCTCGTTCTCAATCCTAATAAAAATGGCGTCAGAGGTAAACACTGGGAATCGACCGAATTCTAAAAAGGTTTGTTTCTGCTAAACTGTTTAACTAAGTGATGATCGTTTAAAAATATATGTTTGAATATAACACCAAGTTATTGCTTAGCTAGAAAGAACTGGTGATAAACAATTATCAATCTGATTAAAGAGAAAAATCGTACAAATTAATGACTTCCATAAAGTGGGTGATAATAAGATAATTTAATGATTGTTACTTTGGCTCAATCAAGCAGTCAGCTAGACTGCATGTTGTAGTCTACCGTGGCTCCACACACAGATCTCGCTCAGGTCAGTTCGCTCTCTGAAGTCAGAATAATCGTCGATTCGACTACCAATTATTAGTGATAGTCGAGTCGATGATTATTCTGACTTTGGACTGCAAGTATTAATAATAGATTGTCAGAATGGTAGTCTACCTCTCTAATCTAACTTGTAGAAGTTGTTGTCAGTACATCAGAGCATTAGACTATCATCGAAATCGGTCCAGTTGACGCTCAACATGGACATCATATCGCTAAAAAATAACTTGATAATGAGCTGAAGAAAAACTTGTTAAACTTAAACACTGCCGAATGGATGGTTGCATGTTTAGTTGATTATACTTTTATAGACTTTCCATTCATTTAGTAGAGACTGCAGACAGAATCGTGATAAGATATGACAAACAATGAGCCTAATTTGTATATTACTTCAGAAATGCCTCGCTGATATGATATGATGCTTTTAATCGACCACATTGCACTGTTGTTGATATAGGCTATATATTTTACCCTTTTAACGCTGAACTCCTGGGCACACTTGCATTCTCACCGCTGAATTCCTGGTGAGGGGGAGGGGGGTGTTGAAAAAAAATCAAAATATTTTGTAATGTCAGCTTTGTCTGAAGACACCAGTATGATCCTAGCTGATGAGCAAATAATAACATGAAAAGGGGTTGTGCTTTACTGGTGCATAACACCAAGGTCATTTCAAGGTCACATGAGGGTCATTTCAAAGTCAAGCTGGCGAAAAATATTGAATGGGTGAATATACAATTTAAGGGGTCTTTCAATCTGTATTTTTGAAAAAAAAATAAGTCCCTTCAAATTATATATACTAGGGTCAGATATTGAGGGTAGGGTCTATGTGATACATATTTAAAATATCAGAGCTTAATCTCAAACACATTTCAAAAAAAATATGTGTTCTTGTGAAGGACCGTAAAAATAAAATGTCAACTCAGCAACGAATTATATATATATATTTGATCATTTTCAAATTTTAAAGATCATAAATTGCTTTGTATGATAGTTTAGTGATATGTTGGTAGTTATAACACTTTTTGAAATAAAAATTGCTAAGACAGAACAGTGATTTTATTGTGAAATTATATAGTTGCTGAGTTGACATTATCGTTTCTGAGTTGAAAAAGCACGATAATTGCACGTAAAAGTCATGTTTTAAGCGCATCTACGAGATCTCTAAACACGGGAGCCCAATTTTCTGGAAAAAAAAATAGTTCATCATTATAAAGACAAAAAAGAAATGGGATCATAACAAGCCTAATTTGCAAATGTATTTCGGAGGCCATTGTACAATACATACATGCCAATGTAACGAGGGTAAATTTGATTTAGAAATTTAACTAAATGTTATTTGTAGTTTTTTTATGTAAACAACTTCTAAAATTCCCCTCTCACTCTAATTCAATCAAAAGTAGCTTCTTTTCAACTGCATTTCACATTGACGGAGTTAAAATTTCCATTTTAATTACGAAAAGGGGGACAGAAAACAGAAACGTTTTTTCATTGTTGTAAAAATGTCTACATAAGCGAATACTCTCTCAGTCTAATTTAATTAAAAACATATTTTTTAATTGCATTTTACATTTATAGAGTTACGTGTGGGACAGAAAGCTAAATTTGGTCAACTCAGCAACGTTTCTGAGTTGAGTGATCAACTCATAAACGTTGCTGAGTTGATCGAAATAATAATGTTGCTGAGTTGAATACGGACAACATAAAACGATATTGAATGTATTTTAAATAGATGTATCATTGTCCACCGATGCGGTAGGGGGATGGCCATCATTATCAAGCACTTTGTTCAGTTTAACATGTTTTCAATGAATTTTTGCTAAATTATCAGCGTTTCTGAGTTGACACAGAAATTGAATACGCTTCAGGGGTGATTGTTTTGGTTATAAAATAGTAGTTCAGAGTGAATGTTTACAAATATTATACCTACCTCAAAATATTGGGACTTTGCAGCTGTCTCTGAATATATTAAAGTAATTGAATGGTATCACACCACAATTTGAGGAGTTTAGATAACACTGGCGTTGCTGAGTTGACCGGTTTGCGTGAGACAGCTAAAAAGCCTCAGTATATGTATCCTTGGCAACTTTTTATATTGAGTTCATGTCTGTATACGAATAAATTCCGTTGAACATAACAATTGCGCTACAAAATAACTCCATGTTAAAACAGTCTATGTTTCAGGTGTTAGATATTGGGAGACATTGCATTTGTGTACAAATTCGTGTATTTTAGCACATTGCATGTTGAATGAAAAAATATTCGTCAGAGATATTGAATTATTTTTTTTTCTCAGTTAATCGTATTGCCCATAGGACAATATTTAAAAAAAATTCGGACCCACACAATGCATACATTCGCTCAGAATAGCCAAAAGACACTAAATGACCCTTAAATTGTATATTCACCCATTATATGCCTATCCATTTTTTATCAATTTCAAGCTTGTCAGTGGTGCCGTCATCTGCTAGAAAGGATTGATGGTGACGCTGATATCGCCAATAGGCGTGTACTGTCACATATTCTTTCAGATTCAGATGGTGACACATTATTAGCAGCATATCATTTCAACACACATTTTTAGGAAATCTAGGGCAGTGCTGATATTGGAGGGGTAATACTGCCATGTCTACCCTTATTACACCCTTTTCATCAAGGCTCAATTGAACAAGCAAAATTACAATTATGCAGCAGCGTGTAGCATCAGCTTGGGATTCAACTGCAAAAGATTGATACTTAATTGGGTATGAAGGTTGACATAGGGTGAAGTTGTGCTTTACTGCATTGATACCGCCCAAAATAAACATGAAGGTTATATCCAATTCATGTGAAATGTCACGTTTATCAGTTTATGGGTGATGGGTACTAAATGCGCAATGAATAGGTGTGCAACTATGCAATCAGCACTGCTGCGATATCTATCATCTAAGTGTTATTATAGCATTTTAAGAATGAAAATGATGCCAAAGGAAGGGATCGTTTGTTTTATTGTATTTCTTGATAACAAAAATATAAGATTTTGTGAGAAAAATCAAGTCTCCATCTCAATTTTTTTTATTGAGAAAGTTATGATGATTCTATTGATTTCATGGATGAAAGGATGAAAGCTCTACATCCGCCCAGATAGTATTATGGGGTGCTATCCACGTACAATCAAAAGAGAAACAAACTTTATCAGCCAAAACAAAAATACCCTGCCGGACCACATTGCTTTTACAGAAAAAAGTACCAACAAACTACACTCTGCCCGAGATATCTCGGGACCCGCGACAGCTGAACATTTGTTTGCCCCAAGATATCTCGGGGCCCGTACTAAAAGGGTTGAAAATTCAATCAACCACACGAGGCTACAAGAACTACTATTTGACCTTGAAAACACGAAGCGCGCTTGTTGTTGTGACGTGTGCGACTCCCTCAGGCGCGGATCTAAAGGGGGTGAGTACGGGGCGCGTGCCCACCCCTTTTTGTGCCAAATTTATTAAAAAGTCCCCTAAATCATCCACAAAAATCTTGGGGGCAAACCCCCGAACCCCCTGCGTCCCCTCCTTTTTCAAATCCTGGATCCGCCCCTGTTCCTGATCAATTTAATGAAAAAAAAAGATTTAACACACGCCATTCCTAAGAGTATAATTTGACGAAGACGAAGAAGTAGCTGAATGGTACACATTGTTCCATGAGGTGAGATCATGGTAGCCTCTACAAAAATGTTCGATAGGAGTTGATCAGGATCAATCTCTAGATCATGTAGATAGTGAATATATAAAACATTCTAGAAAAAGGGAAATTTATAGTTAAAATGTTTGTAGAGACATGTTTTTCAGCATTAATTCAGTGTCATTTCCATTACGCATATTCTGCAAGGTTCGGTGGGCTTTTGAAAATGTATCAACAAAAAATACAAATTCGTTTACAAAACTGATCTGATTTGTCCTGAATTTCTCACCTATGGGACCAAATAATTCTAAATTGGATGCTGAACCGAACTACCTACTGGATACAATATTTATGGTCACTCATCAACATGGCATATACACGAGAAATAGTGTGGATGAATTTGACCTGTGTGCATGATATTCACGCTACCCAGCTGCTTTGCCAGAATTTACATAAATAACTTTGTGATCGCTTTTTCGAAACATAGGCCTACAAGCGTGCTGAAAAAGAACACTGGACATATTAATAACACCCATCACTGACATAATAAACATTGCGATGAAAACTGGAATATTTCCTCAACATTTCAAAAAAGTGCATAAAACACGACTACTTAAAAACATCTTTTTCCAGGAACGATCTGAATATATACCCTTTATCCAACTTGAGTTTAATTTTCAAAATTTTAGAAAAGGTAGTACTAGCCAACCGTCTAATCCATTAGCCTACGATCAGCTTATGGGAAACATCAATCTGAAGAATCAAAGGTGCTGGTAGTACATAATGACATGATCGCCAATATGAGCAAGGGCGAGGTCACAGTTCTGACACTTCTTGATTTGTAGGCTGTTTTCGACATCATTGATCACACATTCACACTACAATAACATTGATTAATCTGTTAACAGACAAACTTCCCGATCGGTATGGAATATTGGATCCGGCTTCAATTTGGATTTATTTTTATTGTCAAAATAGACATCAATCTGTGAGAATTAAACTGTTAAACTGTTAAAGACGCTATGTCAGATAAAGTTACAGTCACATATAGAGTTTCACAGGGTTCGGTACTGGGAACACTGCTCTTTACATTATACGCTACACCACTCAGCACTATAAAATCCAGTTGAAAGATCACCATCTTTATACTGATGATACTCAAATTGACAGTCTCGAACGCTACAAAATATCCAGTGAAGTTGTTGGCATGACTTGTGAATAAGTAGGTTACACTGTGTTGCGCGAATGCTATGCCCACTCAGATTACTTATGTACATACCAATGGTATCATATTATCATAAATACTTGTAGTAGGCCTACATGTGATAACTAATCTATTTTGCTATGTAAATGTAAACAGTAGTAATTGATTACTTATTAAGTAAGCTGTTACCAGGCTACTACTGTTTGTCTTTGCACAGCAGTAATAATGTTTTTTGTGTGTTCATAACCAATAGCATTTGTTTTACTTACAGGGAGGAGTTGACATATGTGAATATCACACAGATTTCATAGCAACTGACTACGAAGACAGATTATTCATCATTATTACACAGTTTAAAAAATTAGGAACATTGGTGAGCATATTAGCAGGGAATGATTTGTGCAGTTTGCACATTAAAGGCCCATACCCATATGATTTAAACATTAACATGCCCATAGACTAGAACTGCAGAATTTTTTTAATTTTTGTGCAGCGCATTTAGACTAGATATAGAGACGAAATTTCTGATTTCTTATTTTGGACAACCATGTCAAAAATAAGAAATACGGGAATTTCGTTTTTATATCTAGCCTAAGTCAACTGGTAAATGAGCAGCACAACAATTAATTACAATTTAATCAATTGCAGTTCTAGTCTATGGACAGGTTTAGGCTACACCATATGGTCATATTAATAAGCCAAAATAAAATCACCGATTTTTTTATGATTGTAGCCTGAGCTAGTCCCTTTAAGGGGCAAGTGCTACATAAAAAGTTTGTATAATGGACAATAGCTCTTATAAAGATGCAAGGTTGCACTGGTTCATAACTACTGGAAACAAATATTCCCTGATGAATTGGGCACAGACCTGGTAGGTATAGGGGGAAGGGGGCAATGGGAAAAGGGGGCCATCAATGATATTTTAATTATGACGTGTTGTATGAATTATTTATGACATCATATGAATTGTGAATGTGTATACAAAAAACATTAATAGACATCTCATACATATCGTAGATAAAAATAATAGGCGACGAGGGGTTTTGGCAACAATCTACTGAATATAAGCTTATATATTTGTATGAATCTCTTGATGAATTTGTGTGATTTCTTCTGAAAATCCATTGTTTTGCGTGATATAATATATTGCCTTTGTTGTCTAGTCATTACTTCAGTCAGGAGATTACTAATAGATTTAGTTTCCCACCTCTACCCCTTGGGCAAAGGGGGCCAGGGCAAAGGGGGCCAGACTATTTCAATACAAAGACCATACAGCATGGCCCCTTTTGCAGCTTTGCCCGCTCACTTTCAATTGGGTACATGTTTCACAAACTATACCCAGTGAACGAAAGTATTTAGTATATACTTAGTATTGTGTCCAACAAAGCATGTCACCATATAAATCAAATGAAAGGGTTTTTTCATTTCTGTTTTATTAAGCTCTCTTCAGTGTACACACTTGTGTATCAAAATAAATAAAAGTACCCAAAGTGGGGTGTCCCCCTTTGCCAAATGCGCTGCCCTCCTTTGCCCAACCTATCGGGCAAAGGGGGCCACTTTGAGAGCAAATTTATTTGGCTTATAATTAAAATAAGGTATCCTTGAAACACTAAGTGTGTCTGCAATATGTATCTACATTGCGTGTAGCCTACATAGAACAGTCATTGGTTTTAAAGCAGTTTGAATATTTTCCTTAAATACCATAGAAACGTTAAGTGGCCCACTTTGCCCGCCCTTCCCCTGGTCAAATGTTGTCAACCAATGCGGGATTGACACAATTGTCAGCAAGTGGCCGGGCATGTTGGCCGGGCATGCATGGTTACCACTCCTTGCATCAAATAGTCCATCATGAAAACATAGATAATGATTAGAGAATTAAATTATGTGTAAGGGCGGACTGCTGAAGTGTCTACAGGGGCGGGTGCAGTATCTGAAGAAAGTAGCACTGCGCCTTGATTTTTAACCCTCGACCCATTGAGACGAAGGGGTATTTTCGTCCCCGTCGTGCAACAGATTGAATTCATACACACATACAACCCCTCCGGCAATTTGTTTTACCCAAGGTCAAGGTAAAAGGCCAAGGTCAAAGATTTCAAAAAAATCTTGTTAACGTGATAACTTATTAGATCTCTCCAATTTTTTACGTGAAGTAACCCATGAGTATGATCGAGATCACCTGCTTAGATGTTCATGTTTCCAGGGATAATCAAAATGGCCGCCACCTGGCGTATAATTTTTTTTACTTAATTTGTTTTCAGAATTTCTCTGAAACAGGGGATATAGGCCCCTATAGGTTTTTGGGATCTGCGAGTCTAGTGGCATTGTCCGTTTTCGTGTGCGACCGAAAACGAGGCTATGCCCGCTATCGTCATTTTTTTTAATTTAAAAATTCCTTGTTAGCGTGATAACTTAAAAATAATTATTGGATCTCTCGAATTTTTTATGTCAATTTACCTATGAGTATGGCGATGACCTGATTATATTTTCAGCTTTTCCACCGATAATAAAAATTGCCGCCAGTTGGCGTCTAATTTTTTTTTAAATATTTAGAATGCTTTGAAACCTGGTAGGCCTATATAGGTTATTGGGTATGCGAATCTATTGGCATTGTCCGTTTTCATGTGCGACTGGGAACGAGGCTACGGCGGCCATCGCGAGTTTATTTGCATTGTCCGTTTTCATGTGCGATCCAAAACGAGGCTAAAGCAGCCATCTTGATTTTGCCATTGGTCTTCTATTATTGGTATACCGTATTGGCAGCAGTTGTGTCAGATTTGTTGCCATGATTTTGAGTCACTGCATCAGCCGAGGGGTGTTTGAGTGCTTACACGGTATTTTTGTATATTTAAACCAGTTTAGAGGACTTTTAAAAGCATTAGTGAACAAAGTGTGGACCGTACCCCTCGTCTCTGGACCCGCCACCTGATTAACTCTACCTCATCTCAGACCAGTGCTCAGGGCTCAGCATGATTCCGGTCCATTATCGATATCTAAACTAGAGATTATTTAAGGAGGTATATTACAGCCTGAGAAATATTATTATCAAAATAATTTTTATTTGTTTTATGGAATATATTAAATTTTGGTTGTGCAAACAATATACACTACCCTCGAACATAAAGTGTGACCCCCCCCCCCCTCCCCCTGACCGATGCAGCCCACATCATGACGGATTAAGTAGTGTTTTTCTGAGTTTGAGGCACTCTGGATGATAACTCTCTCTGGAACCTCTCTCTAACGCGCCCATTGTAGTAAGACAGATTGAATCTGCTCTTATCTGAGAAAGCGATCATCGGCTACTGATCATCTAGGGGTGACTTTGTTATGTGCGAGGTAGTGTATATTATTATTTTTGCAAAAACAGTTGTTTAATACAGGTATATATACACGAGTCAGCGTCAGGTGAGTCGGTCCTATAACTGAGCATAGAAGCTCGAGAAAGTGCGTCAAAATCGTAAAAGTTACGACATCTATAATATATTTTTGTCCTATATCCGCCTTGTTGTTCATAATAGCTACAGACGTCCTTGCTGAACATATAAAACAAGAACTACGTGGTTTATCAATATCAATGAATGGTAAAATGAAACGGATTAAACTTGCACAATATGCAGATGACACGATTTTATTTCTGCGCAATACTGACGAAGTTTTACTCGTCACTAAACTATTAAAGGAATTTAAAAGTGTTGCAGGTTTGAACTTAAACTTAGATAAAACTGAAGCTTTGTATATTGCAGACGACTCCGAAAATGTGAGCTCTATACATGGTATAGCATGTAACATAAATGGAGCTATAAGGTGTCTTGGTGTACACGTAGGCCACAATCAAGCTTTATGTGATACTCTGAATTGGGAGAAAAAAATATTAGAAGTTGAAAAACTGTTTAATGCATGGAAGAAGAGAGATTTAACTTTATTTGGAAAAATCACTGTTATAAAAATGCTTGCTATTCCCAAGCTCATTCTGATCGCTCAGACTACAGCTCACAAAAAAATATATATAGATCAACTGAAAAAACTGTGTTTTACATTTATATGGGGAAAGCGCGATCGCATTAGGCGTAATACTCTAATTGCACCTGTCAGTGAAGGTGGACTCAATATGTTAGATATTGAGTCATTTTTTCTAGCATTGAAAGCAGCATGGTTTAAACGGATAATTCTAAACAATGAAGATTGGTCTTTTATACCTCGAAATATGTTTAGTTTTTGTGATAATTTAAAGTTGTTGTTGCAAATGCATTTTAACTCTAAACTAATTAAAAACAATAAACTCTCGTCCTTTTACTGTCAAATTTTGGATGCATATATGTTAACAAATGAAGCACAGAATGACGATTCTCAGATATTATGGGGAAATGAACACTTTTCAATAAAAATAAATAAAGTTAAACAAGTTCTTTTCTTTAACAATTGGATTGACGCTGGGATTGTATATGTAAAGGATCTCAAATTTTTAAATGGCAAATTAGATGGGGATTACATTTTTAATGAAGTGAAGAAAAAAAGGAATATTTTAATTGAAATTACGCAAGTTAGAAAGGTGATAGATGCTACAACTATAGCTTTATATCAGAATATAGCAGATAGTGAGGCTAGGGACCAGGAAACCCCAGATATAAACGAAATAAATAAAACGAAATATTTTTACAAAAAGTTAATAAATAAAATTTCCACTCCGATGAATATAGAAAAATGGGAAAATCTCATGTCTGTTAATTTAAATTTAGAAGAAAGGCAAAATACATTTTTTCTTAAAATAAAAATATTCGATAACAAACTTGCAGAATTTAACTATAAAGTGCTGAGTAGAATTTTAGCATGCGGAGAGTTGGTTTCAAAGTGGGATACTTCTGTGAGATCAATATGTTTCCAATGTAATGAAATTGACAGCATAAGCCATTTATTATATGAATGTAAGCTGGCAAAGCAAATTTGGCATATAATAAACCGTTCTCTTTCAGTAAATATTCAGCTCGAGGATATTGTGTTTGGTACAAAGTTAACAAGTGATCTTAACTATGCTGTATCATTGGTTTCTTTTTGTATATACAAGCATTGGATTCTAAATCATATGAATATAAAAGACAGAACTTATTCTTCAATATTATCTCTAGTAAAAAATGATATTTATTTTCGCTGTCAAATTCTTCGTCGTACAGAAAAATACTCACATTGTAATACACTTGAGCAGATTTTAAATTTTATATGTACATTATGATGTATTAATCTTGTTTTAAAGGAGTGAGCGAATCACCAATTGTTTTAAATATGCAAAATTTATGATGGAATTGATGTTAATTTTGATTTTATAAAGAGAGAATGTAATTTGAATGTATGAATGTATGACTTTGTATATTGTGAATAAAAAAAAAAAAAAAAAAAAAAAAAAAAAAATAATATATTTTTGTCTTCTTCAGGTTCAGGTGAGAAGAGACACTGCACTGGAACAGAAAACAGGAATCCCTACATTCTCCACACAAGTTGTGCTAGGCCAAGATATGGTAAAAATATATTGATTTTAAAGTTGATCAGAAATTATGTCCTTGTTTATAAAAATACAGTTAAAACTATCCTTTATAATACATGTAGGCCTACATGTCATATAAACTCTCTAACCGCCAAATCATTCAATTGTAATTTTCACCCACTTGAAGTTTCACCAATTTCAAGTGAGTGAAAATTATTCAGATTTCACAAAATGGAAGTCAACTCTTTTCTAATATTGCTAACTCATGTCACATTATATCTTTAAAATGTTTAAGAGCTAGTACTTAATGTGGTAGTAAAAAATGAAAAAAATGAATATATTCGGTACCGGCGGTTAAAGGGTTAAACAATATATATAATAAATAATATAATATATATATAATATATATATAATAAAGTGTTTTTTTCGTTGCAGGAGTTGATCCATGTGTTGGCAAGAAATTTAGCAGAGAAAATCAATATTCAAAAGCCCATACTCTTTGCTCTAGGTATCAAATGTGACATTACACCTCAACTATTACAAGATTTAAATACACATTTGCAACAGGTGAAGGTGTGGTGACATCGATTCTGTGTCAGTTGCATTGTCAACATCCAATAACACAATTCTAACAAAAACAATATTTCATTGCAACAACATAGGCTTATTATTTGTAACATATATTATGTATTAATGTGCGTACAATATTTCATATTTTGTTCAACCCATCATACAATGCGCAATGTCTGTTTGTCCTTGTCGCAGTTTAATTTTTAGAGCATCATCTATGATATTATGATTGTAACCCAGATAGTGTTTCTGTTTGTCAAAGTGCCAATTCCTCATGTTTCCTTAATTCATGCATTTATTAATACATGTGGTACCCTGTGTGAATCGCATATGTTTTTGATCAACTTATATCAATAAACTCCAGAAATAAAAGTCTTTGATTTTGCTTTGATATACATTTTTTCGGGGGATTATCCCCCTCTTTGACCAATAAAACGATAGACTTGCAAGTAAGCTTATGCCTGATTTTTAGTTTAAAAAACAGGTGATAACAGAAGTAGTAGTAGTAAATCATTGCTTTACGTCACTTTTCGGCACAAAAGGTCTTTTAAGTGACATTATAATACGATAAAACGTTGTAGTCAATTGATGAGATGAATGATGTACAGATGATGATGTGAGGGTGGGGTGATAGAGGATGGTGGGTTATTGAGAGCGTTTTCCTTCGCTCGCCCGATAAGGGGTTCTGGGCATGTCTAGGGGATATACCCCCAGACATGCCCAGACGGCCGGAGACTTGAGTTTCGATGGGCAATTTAATGCTGAAACTCTGTGGCATTTCGCGCAGCTACGCTATCCTCGGGTAGGATAGTCCCCAGGGTAACAATAGGAAGGATAACTCCCTCTGTTTAATAACAGATGGCCCCTCGATCTATCATATGTGGACCTTCACAGATATGTATCAAGACTGCAAAGTAGGCTGATCCTTATCTTATTCTGCATGTATAATACATACACCCAAGTCATTTGACAAATGAAACAAAAACGTAATCTCATGTATATCTCCAGCTAAGAGCAAATAATGGGGTCTGATGTGCAGAAGTCTCAAGTCACTTTTAAAACCTTCTAGTTGACAATAACGTGATTGATATTCAGGAGCAAAATCAGATACATAACTTAAGATACAATTCACAACCTGAAGGTATCACAAGATGATTTCTTCCAGGCAAACTCATATTGCTCCCTGTTCCACAGATCAATTCTTATAAGGGTTGTCTAAATTTCTCGTCCCGAAGCTTTCTCTTGAGATTCTTCTCAAATCCTGATCATGTCCTTGGTACCACTCAGCTTCTCCAATTTATATAAATTTATAAGAGTATAAAAAGTATATTTATAAGAGGAGGAGCGAATGTGTACTTAAAATTACTGGTCTGAACTTCAAATGCTGCTGGATGTTGAGAGTATCAGGCTGACAAAGCAAACTCAGTCAATATGTTGTAGATGAAAAGATGTATATAAAATGCGTACTGTTTTCCCCAATACAATTATCTGTTGCTTTCACTACATCAGATTAGCAATTATTCAAACTCTTTTGATTGTCTTACATGCTAACACTTCTCTACATCCAAAAGAAAATTACATGATTGTTTGGAGGCTTTTAAATCATAAAACATCTCATCGAATCTTCATGTCTAGTCCCTTAATTGTTCATATATTGGCTTAACCATATATTGTCACAGCAAAGTGCTCTGATATCAGTCACAGATAAATTAACATATGACTGGGTTCCAGATTTACATTTATTGATATTGAGCAAATAAAAGAACAAACGGCGTCTCTTGTTTCAGAACGTCGTCTAGCCACCTTTTTACTCGTCTCTATTGAGAATTATCATTAGTGTCTCGGGTGTCATGGAAATGAGCTGGCTTAAGCTGGTGGCACCAGCGTCTGTAAGCACACGCAGCTATATGTCTCTTTTAAATAATTATATTGTCATTGCCCATTCTCGCTCAGTGTGGTTGATGGCTTTCATTATTGCGATTCTAAATCGTTTCTACATGAAGTTTGTTTTTTTTATTTTGTACGTCAAGTGGATCAGTCAGCTATAGCTTCACGGGCGACAACTGCTTCCAGTCCAAATAAAAAGCCAAATAAGATGGTTTTGCAGTTTATAAGTCGTTGAGATACTTTAGGTTACAGTAAATCGTTTGCAAGATACTGCTCTGTTATGTTTTTAGATGATTTAAAAGTAGTTGTTCATATACAGTGCTGCAAACTGTTCAAAGGTACGGAGTGTACAGTGCTGGCTATGGTATTATGCACTATAAAAAAACCTTGAAGTAATTCGCAAAAAAGAGTAATACCTCGATCATCGCTGCGTTAAAGGGCCACCATTCAATCTCTACGCGGGGGGGGGGGAGGGTGGGGGTGAGGCTGTAGTTTTTGTCAAAGATAATTTTTTTATTTCAACCGGGGCTGGGGGGGGGGGAGGCTGGATTTTTTGTCGCAGACAAATTATTTATTCCAACCCGGCTGGGCTGCGCGCTGATAATTTTAAATGCTATTACATGTTTATATAGAACAGTTCCTAAAGTAAATCATTTAGGGGCCTATACACGCAGTCCGCCCGAATTTATTTATTTAAAAAATACTCCATCCCTCCCCCTTGGAGATTAAATCGTGGCCGCTTTAGAACAAAAAATCTCAATATTTTAAACTATCATTCCAGTTAATGAAAAAGGGATTTTTCCCATGTTGATATCAAACTTCACCATATAAATAAGGATACCAGATAGGTGTAAATATTCAGCCTGTCATGTTACGTATATTTAACATAAATAGACAATCAAAACACCCATGTCAAGTCGACATTTCACTTTGGTATATGTATATTTTTTTCATATTTGCCTTTGACAAGTCTATTTGACACCTTTTTGTATGCCATGTTTTTGTGATATTGGAATGCATCACTACATAGCATGCGCTATGTCCCTTTATAGGCTTTTCTGTCAAAAGCTTTCGGCAAAATTATTTATTACAATATATATACTATAACAGAATCAGAAAGTAATTAAAAAGACGAAGATAATGAAGTTAATGGTGATGATCTAGGTCTACAATGAACAGTAACAAAATGGTAAACATTTTAGGCCTACTAGGCAAAAAATACAAAATCGCCTTCATCTCAAAATGGTAGAAACAGAGTTATATCATGGTTATGCATGGAACCCTTCAGTTAAAGCAGCTCGTTGGGATGACATCGATTTTAGTTTTGTAATGAAGTAGTGTATCCCCCAGATCATGGTTTTATTTTTCTCAGAGTTTTTAGATTTTTAAAAATATTTTATATTAACATTTCTATGAAACTGCTTAAAACCCAAACAAACTTTTTGTACACCTAAACACTTGCTAAAGGACGGTTGAATGTTCCTACAGCATTGGGCGACATGTTGATGTCGTCGGCCCAGCGTTGGGCAGACAATCAGTGTTGCAGGTTATCACCTTATGTCCTCACTACAAGACACCAATCAGCGGCGATTTCTCTGATCTCACCGTCCAAGGCGTGGGAAAATGTGGTGTAAAGTGCTGTATATTGCTGACTTCTTTTGTTTACATGGCAATATACGACCTGGAAATATAACTATTTCACTCTTTGTCTGTGCTTTAAAATGTTTTTTGACTTTTTTTGTGTTTTTAGTTAAGATCAGTAGGCTACATAGCTTTAATAGTTTATAATTATTCACCAGGTGTCGCTTATCATGCTATCTCTGTAAACCACATGGAGATGTTGGTCTTATGTTCATTGGCTTGATGGTCGGTCAATTCCGCAGACGATAGCCTAAGCCAACAGTAGATGAACGTCTCGTATCTGCTGGGGGATACTCTTATGATGAAACCGGTGCATAGTAGATCATTACTCTTTGAAAACACTCAGTTTAAAACACATTGGTCACTGCTTATCACAACGGCAGAAGGCACGATAGGCCCTATAGGGGGGAACTGGGCTAGAGGAAAAATTTGGGCCTTCGCCCAAATTAATGAGACGAAAATCACATATTTCAATCGGGAGCTAAACAAAAAAAACTGTAGCTGATGAATTTGGGGAGAAACAGTGTCTTAGGGGAGGAGTAGGCTACATCATGAATTATATTTTTAATTAATCAGGTGGCCCTCAATGTTGAGTTAGTTTCCTGCAGGGTAGGCCTACGAACGTGCCCCGGTGTTCGAACATGCCCAGACTATTTAGTTTAAACCATCCGACCTGGCCTACTCAGAATGTATGGGAAACCTGAGTCGCACAAAAAATATTATGTAGGACTCGGACCTCCCACTCGATCAAATGCAGGTCAGTCAGGGTTAAATTCTAAATTATAAAAATTATCTCAATGCTAATGAAGATATCATTTTCCCTTCTGTCCATTTCAATGCAAATATGATGATCTCTCAGCCCAAGCTTAAAGGTTGTAACATTAGTAGTCGATTGCAGGTGGGCTGGAAGAGCATTCCACATTTTGCTGCCAAAAAAAAAATGTTTTAGCCCCACATGATTTCATATACATGGTACCGGGTAAGACAAGGGACTGCACACTACTCTATATATGTCTGGTAGAGATGGAATGCCGCTCACTAACCATTATAGTAAATTTTACTTAGGTGCCGACCAACCCAGCAAACACCAAACATTTGTATAATATTTATACAACGTTGGCCCAACGTCTTCGACGCTGGTCCAACATTGTATAAATGTTATACAAATGTTCTGTGTTTGCTGGGAAGGTACCATACTGTATACTTTACAAAGGTTAATTAGCTTGGCGCGCTCTGAGACAGGCATCCAATTTCGAACTTTAAATTCGGCAATGAAACGTAAGATCTAGTCTCATCTAGAAGTAAAATTTGTAATTTTTGCTGGTAAAGTTTCTGAAGACCACCATACCATGCAGAGCAGTTATAATCAAAATGGCATTGAATAAGGGATGAAGCCAAAAGTCTTCTCGAATATTGGTTTAGAAATTTAGCTTGCCCCCAAAGAAAATTTAGGCGCGAAAACCTTTAGTAATTACCTTAACATCTAGCGATTGGTCCAGATCGACCCCGAGATATCGCACGGATGTTTTGTCAGCCACATTTGTCTCACCACATGTGACTTTCATTTCTGAATTGATAGTTTACTTTTTGTTTTGAAGAGAATACATTACCAAGCCTCAATTCCTCAATTAGGCCTATATCCCTGCCTGAAACTAAAAGGACAGAGTCATCTGCGTATAAAATAAGTTGGCAAGAAACTGCAACTTCCATATCGAAAAAGGCTCCCAGACTCACGGGGGGGGGGGGGGGGGCAGCTGAAATAAATTGCGTTTCAAATAAATCTTAGCGACGCAGTTCTGTGATGTGACCTAGATATTGATCGAAGATTCAAACGAGGCTCATTTGTAAATCATAAAACGTGAAACATACATCTTATCTAACAAGTTTATTCACAATGTGTTCACTGTATACACTAACAATAAATGCAGCAAAAAACTTTGGCAGGCACGTTTGGCTGCTGAGGTGTCAACTCCTTCCATCTACTTAGCAGCGGGTGCAAACAAAATTTAAATTGGTAATCTGATTTTCGCGACATGCTTCGGAATGGTCGAGATGGCCATCTCGACCAATCCGAAGCCTGCGATATATGATCGTAACTTGTACGAGAATACATAACACGGGCCCAGGCGAAGAAATACCATCTTACACAATGAGGAAAAGATGTAGAGCGCCACCGTAGGTGGTGACATAGAGGCCTACATTTTCCTACATTTCAAGGACTATTATTTCAGTTCCTCCTTGAAGTATAAGCCAGGATCTTTTATAAATATATATCATTCCATGCAGAAAATTAAGGTAATGTAGGCATACAGATTTATTTATTATCGATTATTACAAAGATGTGAAAAATAGGGCGCATATACTGCGCATCTGCACAATTTTAAATTATTAAAAACTTATTGATTGAAATCATACAATTCATGTAAACATTATTATTCAGTATATTTTAGATCCATGTAGTTTATTGTGTCACGAAATACATAATTTCTCATATAAATAAAAATGTGATTTTCAATCGCATTATCTAATTTATTGGTTAGCAGCAGCTGATCGTGCAGCTGGAATGAGACTATTTGAAACGTACCGACATGGAATGAAACGATATATGTACAGACGACGACCACAATAACATTGTACTGGTACCGGCTACCTGTATCATTTAGTGCTGGTGCATAGTATTATCAAGAACTTTATATAAAGTTATTGGTATCATATTGATACACACAGACTCTACTGAAAGAGCAAAGACGTTGGCGCAATGTTGGCTTACCTCTCTGCTGCCGAGACCCTTGTGCTGCTGGAACCGAATAAATCCGGTTTCAAGCATGTTCAAGATCAATAGTAATATCACTAAATATGATAAAATAGTTTTTGATGGATGCCTAGTTAATCAAATAATTCAATATTGGCGATGTCTATCTTTTCATAAATATAAATATTTTTTCTCTCAATTGAAGCTGGAAATTGTGTCCAGCTTCAATTGAGAGAACAATAGAAACATACATTATTCAGCAGGACAGAGCTTAATTGCTGGACCACCGTCTATTGGGCCTACCTACATTGGGTCAACGGCTGCGTTTGCTGTGTATGAAAATAACAAATCGTAATTTATGACCAAACATCTGGAGATTCTTCTATTTGCATGTGACAATTTATTATCAGGCGTGATTTAACCTCTTAATCGCCAATCAGCAATATATTTTGATCCTTACTCCGGATATCTTTAATCCTTAAATGCTCTTAAATTTGAAATAATCACAATTAATTTTCACTCATTTGGAAGTTGTGTCTCGACACCGCGACCCACAACTTCAAGTGAACGAAACTTTCAATTGACAAACTCGGCGCTTGAAGTGTTATGAACATTAACTGATTGAGATAAACGCATCGCGTAATCCTATATAATTATCTGTTTGTTCTCAGTAAGTGGTGATAAAAGGTAGTTTAAAAAAAACACTGCATGAGTGAATAAAATTGATATTAATGATAAAACATGTTTTCAAAGCAACAGATAAAATATTATACACCAATTTCATAGCAGGATAAAAAAGTAAAAAGATAAATTATAGAGAGCAATGAAAGAACAGTATCGAGATACAAGGTTCAAGGTGGACGCATGCTAGGACGGATAAAATATGTTCAGCTTAAAAAAGCAATGCAAATGTAAGATAACCCTTCCGGCGCCAAACGCGGTTATTGGAGTGGAATTTGGTAATAACCACCAAGAATTTGTAGCGTTTGATCTCGAATTCGAGTAATTTGATTTTTTTCGGTTTGTTTTCAAATGGTGAGAAATAATTGAAAATCTGTCATTTTGTACAAACTTTTCTAGGATGGTTGGAATGAAATTATCTTTGTTAAAATCGTACCCCATTAAAAAGATTTTAAAACTATCGATCGTTAAAATTGTACCTGGTTAAAAATATTTTAATCAAGTCACTATAATATAGCATTCGGAAAGTTGAGTTCGGTGTAATAAATTAACATACATCGCGTCAAACACGATACATTGAACCAATAATAGCTTAATGTTGGTCCAGCGTCTGCGACGCTGGCACAAAATTAAACCATTATTGCCTTGCGTTTGCGGAGACGGTGGGGTTTACGAGACATGACGAGATACAGAAAGTTAACAAACTGCCATAGATATAGTTTAGTGTACAATATATAGAGTATATTGAGATCAAACACCAGAGTGTGGCAAGATTATAGTGACGACTACAATATAGGTTGATTGAGGTAATTGCAGACACAGCTGAGTCAGTTATTGAGGTGATCATTATAGTCAAGACACTACAAGTAGAATAGTGTGCGCTGCTAGAGCGGTAGGCCTACAAGTGATCCAGGTGGGGATTTTCAAGTGGTGTGCAAACAGGGCGGGGATAAAACGCAGACATCCTTATTATCCTGGCAAAGCATAATTTGTGAAGAATAAACGCGAATAATTTCTTAAGACGTAGACGTATACCAAATTTGTCTTTTATATTATTGTTTTTTGATTGAGCATAGGTCAATAATAGCCTGCTGCATGTGCATCATAATAGAACATCTATTTTTTTAAAACCACACTACAAATTCCCAGATAGATTCTGTGGGCATACTTACATCATATGCATAATTTGATTGCAAATATATCCCAATCTAACAAAATCAAATGCTCATTTCTCTCCCAAATGTTCTTGTTTTCAAGGACAAGTAAAATTCTCAAAACGCCTATGGACGTGCTTAGCCATTTACATGATTTACGGATTAACCGTTTAACCGCCGGTCCCGATTATATTCGTTTTTTTCATTTTGTCTTACCACATTAAATACCAGATTTTGAACATGTTACAGATAAAACGGGACAGCAATCAGCAAGATTTCAAAATAGCTGACTTCCAATTGGTGAAATCTGAATAATTTCCACTCACTTGAAGTTGTGGATCGCGTCAGCGAGACACAACTTCAAGTGGGTGAAAATTCTAAATTAAATAACTTGGCGATTAAAGGGTCAAATGGTCAGTGAAAATGGATATAACATATTCAGCCCTGCACAGCCAAAAGGCAGTATCTGCTTGAGCAGATACTGCCTTTTTGCTTTGCACAGCAGCAATGGCAAGTCTTATGTAATCATTTTCACCATGAAGGCTTGAAGCCGCAGTAATCAGTGGTAATCATCTGGAGTATGCTTGCGTGTTTAATCCAGCCCTGTAAGTATTAAATATTGGAACATCAACAAACAATGCGGGGGTCTATTAGCTTACATAATAAGTAAGGGCATATGACACTTGTTGAAAAGCGGGAGAATTACAGCCAGTTGAAGCATAATACAGCCACTACACAACACATGAGCCAGGAGAGGGGGTCCTATATGCTATAATCCGCTGCTATTTCGTCTAAATGATCAGGGCTGACTGTGTCAAAGCCACTCACCCAAATCTGAATAAGTGATTGGTCGAGACGGCTATCTCGACCAATGATATGCCTCAGATCTGAATAAGTAGGGTTGAGAATACCAGAAAACTATTTTCATCTTCTCCATTGCTGGCTCCAGACAGTGCAGTGCGAGTCACTGACTAGACTTGACAATAGAGCGGATTCTAATTCAGCATCTAATTTGCAGTATTTATAGATTATACAATTAAGCAAGAAAGCTTGATTACACTACATGCTTATGACTAGTTTCGCAATTTCCTTATTTTATTAATACAGTTTGCCCTATTCATTTTAGCCTGTAATTTTTATTATAGGCTTATTGTTCTAATATCACGACCAATGATTAACTGCATTTATAGAAGAGTAACTTTGTCATTATGTATCCATTGGTTTCGTAAAGCTGTATCTACAAAGAATATATTGTAAATGGATGACTGTCAAAGAAAGACATTTTAACCCAATAATCCTAAAATTGATACAGTGGAAATCTGTTACATTGTCGTAATTAATTTCGTGTTGATAATTGGGTACAATTTTAGAAAAGGGGTAGTTATTGTGACACTTTAATTCCGAGGTAACAAGTTTCACATAACTCATAAAAACACACACAGTTGAATATAATTTAAAATACTCATTGAAAGAATTGGATATATATATATAATCATAAGAGCCTCACGATATTTAGGAGACTGTGTGTGCATCCAATATACAATGAATTCCCATACACACCTTATTCTATGTGGTAGCTGACGGAGAAAATTGCCCAGCAGACACATCCATCGAATCAATGTTGGTTTAACGTTGGTCCAGCGTCGTAGACGGTGGACCAACGTTAAACCAGCATTGATTAGACTACTGTATCTGCTGGGTGGTATAACGTGTGGAGCTGAAGAACGATATTTCGTCCTCTTGGTTATAAATTGTCGCAAGGGTAAGTGCCACACACGACATTATACCTCCCAAGAGACAATATTTGAGCACCGTAAGAGCAAAATGATGCATGCGTATAATATACAATTTGTGCACGGTCAGTTCATCTATCTACAATATATAAAACACAAGCGAGACATATCATGCACACGTGAGCAAGCAAATTCATATCTGACTAACACACAGCAACTTTTATCACCACACATTTCAAAAGACATTTTCTTACACCACAATCACATTCTACATAACAATATAACCTGATTTATTCACATTTGCACCAACAATATCAATTCTACTAAGCCGTGTGATGACAAAGAAAGGCTGTGGCACTTTCAATGATTGATCAGGTGACCTAAGATGAGCCTGCCAGAAATTTTATAGAATTGAAAAAACTATGACAAACGCCATGATAAATTATTTGATATTCTTACAGCAAACACGAGACGTTGAGCCAATGTTAGTTTATGCTGGGCCGACGGCGCTGACGCCGGATGAACATTAAACCGACGTTGGCTCAATTTATTGTGTGTGCCGGGTTATGCGTCCGCCTGATTGCAAACATGTAAGAACAATTTGAGATATACCTGAATCGAATGTTGATCAAACATTAAAAAAGTTAGTCTTCTAGTGATATTTACCAGTCTATTATCGTGCTACCACTTTGTCATCACAGGGCTCTATTCTCATATTGCATAATATAATCAATTTGAATAGGAGCTATTATAAAATAACTGTCAAACACTTGCATATCTAGGGATATTATTATTTAGGCTGCTCACTACCCAGCAACACGAGCAATTCACACAAGGTTGGTTCAATATTCGCCCACCGTCTACGACGCTGGTCCAGCATTGAACCAGCCTTGGGTGAATGTATCGTGTTTGCTGTGGATAAGCTCACCAGTTTACCCTCCAGTAACAAACAGTAATCACCACGAAGTGCAACAAACTCATACACCCCCCCCCCCACACAATCCGCAATCTTTTATACAACAGCTTCCATAACTATTAAAATAACACTAGTAAGGACAAAATGCTGCCAACTCCAATTGTGTAAACAGTGACGTATATAACAATAAGATTGTGATTTGGTATAATTTAAAACATGCCATAATCAGATCAATACGTGATCTCTAAATCTAAAAATAGCAACGCCTTCTTTGGAAATATCCAAATTCATCATGTGACAATGTGTTCGTGTTGGGTGAAAAGCCCCTGTCTCAAATTAAAAGTGAGTCAATTAGAGTGTATTAACCTAGTGCAGCTATTATTTGTCATTTGATTCAACGTAAATATCAAAAAACTTCCAATACTCATTCGGAGAATACCAGTCGCTCTGTACATGATCATTACAGCTATAATTATGGTTTACGTGTACAAATATAACAAATAACAAGGCAAGTTATTGTTCGCTTCACGTGTACCTCGCCACAAATTACCAGTATCACAGCTCAAAATTACTGACAATAAATAGGTGGGCACATTTTACAGACCTAAAGTACGCTCTGAGGAAAAGATGGTCCTTAACGTTTTATTACTGCATAGTGTAATAGAAAAGGTTTCCCATAAATGTGGAACATTTCTCTGTTCTGCCATGCAAAACTAAAAAACAGTAACTGCTTACTTCAAAAGTAAGCAGTTAATACCTTTTGGCTATGCACGGCAGTGTTATATCAATATAACAATGACACTGTAGGCCTAATGGCCTCGTTTGCTAAGGTAAGGGTGTACAATATATCGATTTAGGCTATATATAAACCGCAGTGGCAATTTCCCAGATACTTTTAATTGCATCATCTAGGGACTGAATGGTCATGGGCGCAAACAGACACTAACGACGCTTTACACCTAAGGTGTTGATTTGTATGAAGTAGCGAGATGTATTCTGCCGTGCAAAACCAAAATGCAGCATCTGCTGACTTTACAAGTAATCAGATGCTGTTTTGGCTTTGCAGAACAGCGTTGTAAAACACGTAGATTTTAATGAAGATGCCAATTGAATCACTTGCTTACGGACACGAAAGCTTCTGGATTAAACTATAAATTTTACAGTACTAGTATTTGTACGCATTGGTATATATTTCTATGACGGGTTTCAAAGTAGTGCATGGAATGACGAACAATCTGATGTAATTATGATGACACATGGGCGCATACAGATAATTTACAAGTGGCTCACACATGAGTTTGTTGGTCTGTTCTGTTCTGTTCAGTTTGCTACATTAAGTCATGCAAGGCGGGTCCAAATGTAACATCATAGCTACCACCCCACCAGCACATCGCCTATAGTAGTAATAGACACAGTTTTGCCAATACATGACAGATTGTCTAGAAATTACCATCTTCTGCAAGGTGCTGATCGCGAGAGCTCTCACCAGCTTAGAAAAGATGGAGATGTGTTTTTTCACAAGGTATCACATTTAGAGAGACATCTTCCTTAATAAATATCAGGGTTTCCTTTGGAGGAAGTGTAATAAATAAACGGCTGCAAACGCACGAAACTTGTGCAACTAGTTGCCTGACAGCAATTAAAGGTATGTCCCAGCGAACACAGGATGACTGCGTGAAGTTGGTTCAAAGTTGGGCCAGCATTGAACCAGCTTCCCAGCAAACACAAAACATTTGTATAACATTTGTACAATGTTGGCCCAATGTATAACATTTGTACAATGTTGGCCCAACGTCTTCGACGTTCGTCCGACATTGTACAAATGTTATACAAATGTTTTGTGTTGGCTGGGTTCACGTTATCCGTGTTTATGTCATTGTGTCATCTTGTTTCGCTGGGGTTGCAGATAGTCTCACAACCGTTCACGCCTGCATATACGCTCTCCCCGCCGCCTGCGCTTCTTGTAGTCTTCTTGCAGAGTGAGAAGGGATTTATGGAGTGAGTCAAATGAGGGCCGCTCTTCTGGTATCCTGTTCCAACAAAGGCGCATTAGATCATAGACCTCCTGTGGAGTATTGTCAGGGCAGGAGAGCACCTTGTCCTCCCGCACGTACTTGACCACTTCCTCGTGGGTCATGCCGTAGTAAGGCTGCAGCGCGAACGAGAAGATCTCCCACAGCACGATGCCGAACGACCAGACATCGGACTCGCAGGTGAACCTGTTGTACAGCACCGACTCCAGCGGCATCCATCTTATGGGGATGGCGTCGTGGTCACTGCCTTGGTAGTAGTCAGAGTTGGCCAGGCGACGCGTCAGGCCAAAATCTGAGATCTTCACGGTCAAGTTATCACACACCAGACAGTTTCTAGTGGCCAGGTCTCTGTGCACGTAACCTTTCTGAGCTATGTACACCATACCAGCAGCTATCTGTTTGCTGATGTGTAACTGTTCTATGTGGTCCAGCTTGGGCATGTCTGGTGTGAGCACCTCATTGCTACGCCGGCGTACTATAAAATGCTCCGGACTACAGTTTCTGAGGAAGTCATTCAGATCTCCTTTACTCATATACTCGAATAACAAACACATGGGTTTACCTATTGCACACACCCCCAACAGTTTGACAATGTTAGGATGATCAAACTCCACCATGAGGGAGGCCTCCTGCTCGAAGTCTTTTTGCATCTCCTCTGTGGCGTCCTCCTTCAACATCTTCACCGCCACCAGCGACCACTCCTGACTGCGGACCAGTGTTGGAGCTCTCGCTTGAAAAACCCTACCGAACGCTCCCTGTCCTATATCCCTGATGTAGATGACGTCATTGCGGGGATACTCCTTCTTCTCCAGCTTGGGGTTCATCTGCTGTTCCGGCGCTCTCTGGTGGTAACAGTCGTTAGAGGGCAGTTTCTCTATGTCTATGTCCACGTCGTACTGCGGCGCGGTGTTATAGCGGATGTTTTTGTTGTGGCGGCACATGCGGCAGCACAGAGTGATGATGAGGACCAGCAGACAGAGGGACACGGCGGACACTATGGCGATCACCACGATGGTCTCTGGTGTGAAGAACCTCTCCAAACTGTTCAGGTCCCTCATCGTGTCCTCCTCCTCAGTAGCATAAGGTACTCCACCCGCTGGAACAGATACACAGCATGGGTTACATTCCTCACAAATAATACTGTTATAGCCCAGAAAACACGACACATTTACCCAATGTTTGACCAATGTTGGCCCAGCGGCGTAGCCGGTGGACCAACATTGGTCAAACATTGGGTAGATGTGTCGTGCTCGCTGGGTGTAGTGCTGCTCAGCTCACGTATTATACAAAAATTGTATTGTGTTGTATTATAAAAAATTATATTGGTATCATGTATTGTTAATTTGTATCAACTACAGCATACTTGCATATGACTTTAAAAAAATTATGATAATATATATGCGTATATCTGTACTATGCAACATGATAAATTTGTTCATGTTTTGCATATAATATGTTTTTTTACCCATGAGAGCCCCACGGTAGATGAGCTTTGCTCATTGGGTATGCGCTAGTAGTCCTACTAGTTAACATGTATTATGTATTTTTTACCCTCTTGGAATAAAGTTATTATTATTATTATTATACTTAGCGTCGAAGACGGTGGACCAACATTGAAACAACATTTAGTCGTTGTCTCGTGTTTGCTGGGATAGGGTTATAGAACGTGCAGAGTGAGGATTATAAACCACTCAAACAGGAGACGTTCAATGTTGGGCCGGCGTCGCAGGTGGTGGCCCAATAGTAAGCCGCTATTATATGAATGTCTCGGGTTTGTAATTCACATATCAAGTTCTGAGAAATGTCATAATTTTATCCCAAGTGTTATATCACAAAAATTAAGCTTGAAACATCCTTTCTTGGTAGATTATGATATTCCTTGTGATTTAATTTTGCTGAATATGGTACATGGTGAAAAGTACAAGTAACTATTATGCCTGTAGTGGTATACGCAGGCGGTTCAATTGAAAATATGCCATTATAACGAATTATTATGGTTATTGTGCATAGTATTATAGTTTAATATTTATTATTTATCCGTATCTGTTTTTTTACTGCTTGGATTATATGGCTTAAATTTACGGTAAGATTTTCAACTCTAAAGCCCAATAATATCATGAAAAAAAACTACCAAAGAGGTGGTTTAAGTACAAAATGTCTACATTCTATCGACGTAGTTACTGTTAATTAGTTAATTAAAAAAACAATTTCCCATTGTACAGGCAAATTTAATAAAACCGTATTTTGTAACAGCTCTGAGACTGGCGTTTTTTCCACTAAAGAATAAACGTATCAGGCACAATTTGTTCCCAGGTCTTATTATTTGAAAACGTATTTTTAAATGACAATTTTCTGTGTTTGTATTTATGTGGTGGCACACTATCATTAGCTGTGATTACTAGAAACTGAGTGTCACATGATATCTGTTTATCTGTATATAGGCGTATATATTGAACTAGGTATTAGCAGAAATATATATTAAGTATCGGTTTATTTGGTTATGCAACAATTATTGCCCAATCATTTTTCCTAAAAACACTAATAATCACCAGAACGCTTAGATTACACCGTAGTCCACAAAATTATAGCCACTTATTTATATTTGCCAGGCACCAGTTATATTTAGATTTAATCGTGACACATGTATTTAACCAGCAAACACGAGACATTGAGCCTATGTTGGTTTAACGCCGGGCCGACGTCGTAGACGTCGTCCCGGCGTTAAACCAGCATAGGCTCAACGTCTCGTGTCAGCTGGAGGCTATCCCCTTCCAATTTCTATCCAGGAGTCGGCCTGGACGGACATGTAGTGCTAGCCCGGTACTCCTAGCAAAAATACGATTCCAGATTTGTTTTTTCTTTCAACACACACAAACACACACGAATTTAGATTCATCTCTACATTTATACATATGTAACTGATCTGGGAGGCGTTGTCTTTCAGCCGGCGCAGACTCACCGCATATGGGGATGTCACAGAAATCCCATCGTAGTTGAGTGTCAGACGTGTAGCACCACGGCCTTTCGGCCTCGCCGGCAGGATTACGACAGGCGTTACCGGCCCTGTGCAGGCCGGGGTAGACGTTGGGATGGCGGGCATGCTGGTGGGGGTACTGGGAGCTCCAGTATTGACAGGATAATCCCGATAATGTCCGATTGGCGCTGCCACGATAGTACAATCCGTTACCAGAGTAACAAGATTCTGCAAAACCACCAACATCACAATAGTCACTGCAGGTCCAGTGAGTTATATAGAACAAATTTATCAGGAGAATTTCAAAAGAGCTTTGTCAAAGAAAATTGCCAAAAAATCAGGCATTTAAAAACTGAAAATAGATTCCAGAAGAAATCCACCACAAAACAACACCATATGAGGAGAAAAGAGGAAAGCGGGATGTTGAACAGACACTGAACACATGCATGGTGGGATTGTGCTACTGTCTCAGCGTCAACTACTGTACCTACAAGCCAGCACTAGAAAAACCCACAACAAGCCAACACAGCGCAACGCAAAAACGATATAGCCATTTTTTATAGTTTCTCGATATTTGTTTTACAGCATGTAGCAGGAGTTAGAATTTTCTTTTTAGTCATGATTTTTATAACATGCTTGTCATCATAGGTTAACAATAATATGTAGATAATTTATAAACTTTAACTAAATTGTTTGATTTTTAAAGTTTAAATCATGTTTGGGTTTGAATCAAACCTTTAATTAGTTAAATTATACTGATTTTTTATACTGATATAGGACAGAGTATGTGACGAGTAAGTGGAAATCACAATATTGATCAAACATTCCGTTAGTATCACACATTTGGACTAAAGAAACAATGAGATAACAAATAATATTGTACGGTGAATATTTTAAAAGTAGAAAGCATTTTGTTATGTATACTTATACACATATTATCAGATTATTGTCTTTTTATTCTTTTCAAGTAACTCTTACAAGTCTAAGATAATATACCAATCCTATACACATGATACAGTTTAAAATAATGCAGTAATAATTTATTATTGAATGTAATGAGTGACTATATACATTCATTCCAGTGTAATGTGGTTATAAGTTAAAGCAGAAACTAGATTTACTGTTCAACCCAATCTCATCTGTTTTTACTTAGTACTCTCTCAAAAAGAGGGATGTTTTAAAATAGATATCCTAATGACAAACAAATGACACATTAAACTGCATGTAATGTGACTATTGTCCCACCGTATCATTATGACGAGGTATAATTATTTTAAAGACCATAATTATTAATAACAAGGCGTGCGTGTTAATTAGATGTTATAATAATCTAGTAAGCACGAGCAGTTGGCTCAACGTTGGCTAAATGTTCCAAGATATAGTTGTCAACATCATACCAGAACAGAGCCAACTTCTCATGGTCGCAGTTACAGGCCACCACACAAGTTTCTATTAACTACGACTAAGACTGATTGATCACAAATAAAAAAAAGTATGTGCAATGGTGTAGTGCCCTGCAAAGGTAAAAGGAGTAACTGTCGTTACTGTGTTTTGACTTTGCACGGCAGTATACAAACATGTATAAATATTGTCAGTGGTCTTACTTATTATAATGATCAGCAAAATTGAATTATTTCACAATAAAGCCAATGGGAAACAGTTAGTGGATGACATACAACATGAATAATGTTTTATATACACTATAGAATTAAGTCAATACTATCATTAAATTCTGTTTAATGTCTTAATAAACATAAATATTTTGTGACTGATTATTCTTTTTTTTATGTGTTATTTATATGAAAGATCAACAATAACATTATCTACCTACCTTTTTGAACAGTTTTTCAACTGGTACACAGTGGTCTAGTTCAGAATAAATAACTGGTAACTTTACTGTTACTGTCATTGGACTTATTGGTGAACTGCATCTTAATACGTGAACGCCAATTTAATAGCTTTTGGACATCATAAAAAGACTATTATCTTAAATTAAATGCATGGCCCACCATCAAACGCAAACAAATGTAATCTTCTACCTGCATGGGCATAACCAGAATTTAGTGATCAGTGATCTGCAGTCAAAATAGACTTGTGTTCTTTTCTTCATTTCTATTTACACCCTATGGTGGAATGGGATGAACCTCATCCACCCGACAACCCTCTGATTATCACATCTCATTAGATCGAAAATGTGTTTACTCATATGTTTACTCATATTTATGTTATTATGTACCACGTGCATTTTCCTCTTACTTAAGTAATATATAGCCTACTACGACTTTAAATCCAATACGACCTCCAGGGAATGTGTGGAGTAAAACCACAGTGTACCAGTGAAATATCTCCATGACTCACATTATAATCCCAGCAGACACAAGGCGTTGAATCAATGTTGGTTTAACGTTGTTCCAGCGTCGTGGACGATGGAACAACGTTAAACCATAGATTAACCATAATAGATATGTCACGCCATGTTGAAAACCTGTCACACGGCGACTGTAGCGCCATCTGATTTTAAATTGGGTCAGAAATTGTGGCGACAATCTGAACATGGCGTGGCGAGCTGGCTTGGGCTTATAAATCATCACTCAGCAGTCATTGCGATTGGCGCTGGGACTGGGAGTGGGACTTCTATGTTCTATTCTACTCTACTACGTTACTTACTAGATCTAGCCTACATTTAGTAGGCCTACTGTAACTATGAACGGTATTAAAATCTCTAATTTCACAAACCTTTAGATTAGCCTAAAATCTATTTGAAGTCTATTTGCAGCTCACATGATGATGACACCTCACAGTCTTGGCTCAGGCTATGCAGGCCTAGCTATTTATCATGTTCATAGAACTATAACAGACTATAGGTTAGCCCTATATTATTAGTAACTTATAGACACTAATAGGCTAAGGTTAGTCTATCAGAAAAAAAATCTAGGCCTACAACTACAAGGCTACATGGATATGGGAGACACTTGTAGTCTACTACTAGGCCTAGTAATAGTATAGACTATAGTTATCACTGTACTATGGGTGTGATGGATTGATCAAAGATAAGCCACGCCCCCACCATCTTTTGACTAGTCTATAGACTACTAGTAGGAGGGGCCCACCTGAAAAATACACTAATGATATGCATAAGCCATAATGATATGCATAGCCTAGCCCTAATTTTGCTAGCTTTTTTGTAGTAGTCTATCCTCTAGGCATAGGCCTACTAGGCCTCCACGTATTAACATAAATAACATTTTTTATATAAACACTGATATTTAGTTTAGAATCAATAGGCCCCATAATTACATGAATTAGTATAATTAAAGTGACACAATCTGGCTAAGCTAATAAAAAAATCGGTAGGCCCTAATTTTATTTTGGTTTCTTTATATGACCATATGACGTAGGCCTAAACATAGACTAGAACTGCAAAAGTTTTTTTTTATTTTTGTGCTGCGCATTTAGACCTACCAGTAAAGGGAGACATAGAGACAAAATTCTCGTATTTCTCTTTTTGGACATGCATGTCCAAGGCTAGAGGTAAAATTTAGACAAACTTCTTTTTTGTTCATTGAAGAACGGAAATATCAGATCAGATCGGATGCCTTTCTTGTTTTGTATACATGTTAAAATTTGCTGGTTTATTCTGGTCAACATATTTTTCATCAATTCCGCCAACAAACTTTTTTTTCTGTCCATATTTGTTGCAACAAACTTTGTTTTCATATTTCTTAACCCTTCAAGTCCTCACGATGCATTAAAGCATCATTTTACATCCCTGAAAAAAAACTACATTTTCCTACAAGCAAGGCTTTTAGAATAAAAATTTCCATGAAACTGGTTTACCAGTACATGACAATTTTCTTTAATTTTTCACTCACTTCAAATAATCTTCATCCACTACAAGTCGTGAATTGCGACAGCAATTTGCGGCTTGTAGTGGATGAAAGTGATATTGTAAAGTCAGGCTTAAAAGGGTTATTGCCCCCCTCCCCCCGATATATATAATGGTGCGTTCCAGTTAATCCATTCAACGTTGTCGGCCTACATAAAAATGAATAGCCTACGATTCAAGGATCTAACATTGAAATGCAAGGATGTTGCCAGGAAAAACAAAATGTGACTGTCCTCATTTTTATATGGGTAAAACCAAAAATGTGGGTATTTTTACATAAAATTGGTGTCCCCAGGACTTAAAAGGTCCAAATTTTGAATTAAATGTAAATTTTTTTAAAATAAATGGTTCAACTTCACGTTTAAGCATTATTAGGCCTACTTTATAATGCTAATATTTGTAAAAAAAGAAAAAATATCTATATGGTTTTATAAGAGCTCAATATGCCTATTATGGAAATGTGAAAAATGGCATGTCCCCATAGAAAATTCCGCTTTTTGAAACTTCACTGTAAGATAAAATAAAACCCATTTCAGTGACAACACTCATCACTATACACTGGTTCGAGTTCTGATACCTCGCCCTTGGATCTCTGATCCACTTCAAGCCAAGCATTGACAGTGACTTTAAAACGCCCTACATAGCCTAAGCTTATAAATCTCATCTTATTATAATTAGTTTTTTTAAATCAAAATCTAGGCCTAGTTAACAGTAAACTAAAAATTTAAAAGTTATTCCGCCCTGAAATCATTGGCAATGTGGCTCATTATTACATTTTGATATACGCATTTTTTACGGTAGTAATATAGTTTGAAAGTTTATCCTTGAATGAGCAGATCAATTGCGTTCCAAAAGAGGAGGTGTGAGTGTAAATTTGACATTTTGGTGAATCGAAATTAGGTGCCTTACCAAAATTTGAAACATATAACGAATCCAGAAATTTGGCAAAAAGCCAAGGGCGGCAAACTGAAGAATATAGCTAGGATCAGACTGAATTGTTTTCTTGACATAGATATGCCTATCAGGATCACAACACTAAGCCATTAGGCCTATTATCCTTGATAATTTTAAATAGCCTAAGCCTATATCATCAGCTATCAATATACACATCATACTTGCCAACATTTGAGAAATCGAAAGAGGGACATCTGGTCAGAAAAGCTACTTCCCAAGACCAGATAGGTGAATCACGGGCCAACTGAGCGGCTGGTGGGGAACGGTGGAATGCACCTGGAATTTTTTTTGTTTATTTTCTCTGGATGCATTTTTAGAGCAAGAATATTTACATAAAAATGATCAGAATCTGCATAAAAACATGATAAAAGATAACTACACTGTACTAAAATCAAGAATAATCAACTTGATACAGTAATAGAGTTTAGTTTTTGTGAAAATAGGGACAAGTATTAAAATTCGGGACATTTTCTGGGTGATTCGGGATGCGGGAAACATGGTGAAAAATCGGGACTGTCTCGCCAAATTCGGGACGGTTGGCAAGTATGATACACATAAGGTAAAATATATATAAGCTTATAGGCCTAGGCCTATAATATGGGTCATTTTAAGTATCAAGCATCACATGTGATGAGCAAGATCACTCAAGAAAGTTGGTAAATAGCCAAGGGCGGCGAACTGATAATAGGTGGATCTAGGCCTAAGTGGGCGTTTTGACCCAGGGCTATTTTTTAAAGCATGCCTTTTACACCACTTTATTACCTTATTATCAATCATAAATGTTGAAAGCAGATATATATATATATATATATAGGGGGCCTCGAAACGTCTAAAGATTTTCTTCGATGAAATTTAGGCGAAAATATTGCCCCAGTAGTAATACCTTTCCATTTTTTTATAACAAAAAGGTTGCATTCCAATGTTATGTGTAGACCATTTAAATGACATAAAGTAATCAAAATTGTCTATAATGGCGCCATAACTATTTGCATGTCTAATTAGAATGTAACCTAGTGATGCGAGAATTTGTTGCAAGATCACCCAGTCACGATAGGCCTAATGGAACATCAATAAAAAAATAAAAATTCTCTTTTTTTTTATTTTACTATAGACTAGTCTACCGCTATTCATCGATATCAATTGAAATTAAAATATAAATTATGCATTTTTTTAGATGAAATAAGTGTACACTTGAAATTTTTTGTTTTTTTTTGTGTAAGTTTTCCGTTACAAATCAAATAAAAAGTTTTTATTTATATTTTTTGACCGTCTGCTCTGAATCTTGAATCATGCGAGCCATGCAATTTATAAAAAAAAGTGGCCTAGGCTAGTTAAGACCTAGGCTTATAGGGCCTAAAATAGGGTGTATATAGGCTATAGGCCTATATATGTATAAAACTAAATTAGCCTGCGAAAAAAAAAACAATTGAAAACCATGTATTTTATACCCCCACCCCCCCTCGTCAATTTAAATAGTCCAGGTCTACACCAAATTAAACAAACATTCATTTTTAGCATTTCAAGGGACTAAAATTATTAGGCCTAGGCCTACTAGACAATAATGCCTATAAATAATTTATACTTCATAAATAGTCTAGTCTATTTCCATGATTAGCCTATAGCCTAGGCCTAGGTACCTCCCCCTCCCACCAAAGTAATATTTTGTTCTCCAATCAACTGCAGGAGCTCTAGTCTAGGCCTAACCTTTCTTAGGCCTATTTATTGAACATATATGATAAGGGGGTAGGCTGTCTAAATGTTATCTACTTGTAGCAATGTAGGCTACTGGTAGGTAACATAACCTACTCATAGGGGCCTACTAGGCTACAACATAAATAAACATTTTAATTAGAAATAGCCTAATTACCTCCCACCCATGTGGCATGTCCCGTTATCATGACATGTTTATGTGTGTTTTTAGTCTAGCCTAAGAGGTTAGTTTTTTATTCTTGTTGGGACAGTAGGCCTAGTAGGCCTAGTCTGGAGAGATCTAGCATGTCTAGGTACGGTAGCCTACTGTAGTCTAGGCCACATGCTTTTAACAATGACCAAATCTGAGGTTTGGGCCTACTAGGCCTAGACGAAAAGTCTTGACTTCTTGCCGAAAACAATTAGTTCTAATTATAGGCCTAAAAACATGACTTGTGTAGTCTAGATCTTGATTATGTTTAGGACTATGTCGCTAATACTAATACTCTAACGTCAGTGAGAGTTTATTGTCATTGACATTGAATATACTACAGCCCAGGCACACCCTGGTACAAGTCAAGGCTCAGCTTCAAGAAGAGAAGGCAAGTGTAGTCTGGGTGTGTTGGAGGCTTATTTATACTTGATCTACAAAATATTGATGTTTTTAAGATTAGCTAGTCTATCCATAGGTCATGTAGGTGTCATAAATTATGAGTACATTCCAATAAACCTTCAATAATAGAATCTACAGGATAGTTCAGTGACAAAGGCTATAGATGCCTGGGCAGTACATGCAGTATGGCTATGCGCGCCATATTAATTCAGCAGAAATGACCCAATTTAAACTCAGGGGGCGCTGCGGTGCGCCGTGTGACAGAATCGCCCATTGGTCAGTGGTTTATGACGCATCTATATGTGGTTAATCTATGGTTAAACCAACATTTGTTTGACGTCTAGTGTCTGCTGGGATGATTTATCATTTTTGTTGTGAATATCAGATGGATGTTATTATTTTGAACTCACTGGTGAGTTTGGCGCCGGCAATGTCCAGCAGGTCAGTGTAGGTACAGCCGGTGGTGTTGTCGTGGACACTGGGCAGGGTCTCACACTCTGGGAGGCGGAAATGGCGACGTGATCTGAGGTACAGACCATGACGCTTGTTGTTCTGTAGGGTGGCCCACTCTTCCTTACACAGTGGGTCCCGTGCCATCATACACTCCTCTCTAAAATACACACACATGTCACATATATATATACATCACAGCTCAAAGCAAAACGGAATTAACTGCTTAATTTACATGTGAGCAGTTACTGCCTTTCGGCTTTACAGAGCAGATCTACAATTAAAATTTTAGGTATGGCAGTATTTTGCTAAATAATCGTGAAATCAAGATATATCCATTTTCAGAGGTTTATCTGGCGTAAACTTTTACACACACGTGAGCCAGGGTTGACAAAATCTGGCTGATAATTTGCAGCGAAATTTGTTTTAAGGTGAATCTGATTAATTTGAGGAAGGCGACTAAACAAGAATTGACTCCGTCATAGACGCTGTTCTATGATGAAATGCATCTGTTAAACGCATGGAGAGTCGCTCCGTTGCTTAGCATTGACATAATTTGTTGTTGCCCAAACTGACCTGCAGATTGGCTTGGGGAGTGGGTTTTCTGGGTTGGTGGAGTCACAGTCGGGGAAGGCGTAGTGACAAAGGAGCTTGGCGGCGGCGGCCTTACAGACCGGACGCTGGAACTCTTGGATCATTTCTTCCCACAGTCCAGCCACTGTGGACTCCTGCACGTCCCCATTGTGAGAGTGGTTGTAGAAGACCAGGCGGTTCCCCAGAAACTGCCGACATCTGCTGCCGTTGTAAGGAGCGCAGTGGCCCAGTTTTCTGGAAAGAAAAAGAAAATACGTTCAGACTTTCAAAGAAGTAGAGAACAATGGACCGATAGAAATATTGTGCATGGTGTGGGTATTGCCAAGTAATATCGTTATTTAAAAGCGCCAGATATATGATACAAAACAAAGTCATTCTGGAGCTTCGATCAGTCGACTCCACGGTCCTGATCCTGGCTCTGGCATTTTCAATTGCTGTCCAAGGCAATAATAGGCCTATATATCGGTCGATGTGCAGAAAGTGTGGAAACAAATTATATAAAACATGCATTTTGTACACTTTCTCCCAAATCTTTCTCACACCAGCTTCCACTCAATAATATAAAGTCGATGTTAAAATATCGCACATAGGGCATATCGGCTATACTATTGCGCGAAGCCAAATGCAGTAACCTGCTTACTTAAAGAGGGCAGTTACTGCTTTTTGGCTTTGCACAGCAGCATAATAATACAAAGATATTTGCGTGATATGTATTGCTACCCGGCAAGCCAGATACATTGACTAAATGCTGGCCTAATGCTGGACCAGCGTCATCGACACTGGCTCAGCATTAGGCCAGCAATGGTTAAGCGTGTCACGCTCGCCGCGGGATGAGGGTTTACGTGGATGTGGACGCTCTGTTGATCCGTATTTATCAGCGGATCAGGCTGATCCCCGACCGGCCTGACACCCTGGTGACAGATACCGACAATAGTTGTAGTGATGTCGCCGCCAAAATTAGACACAAGTCAGCGTGATGCATCTGGAACCCTTTGTCGAACGTGTCGCGAAACGCCCCTGCTCGCTAGTTGGCCCTAGTGTACGGATCTACCAATGAGAAGCGGGTTTTCTGTTTGTGAGTTTCTGTTCGTGGAAGGCTTCAGGCATGCAAAAATCAAGCCGTGCTCCACCCGTCAAGACTAGCCTAAACAGTTTACATTGAGCTGGCAGCTTGAAGGCTTCCTACCAGACACGCTGCTACCTGCAACAATCACCTGTGTGTCATGCCTCCTGCAACACATCCAACATCAACCCAGAGGTGGTTCAATGTAGAGCCACGGCCGGTGATGATGGCCCAGCCTAAATCCGCTACCTCATGCCTGGGCTGATGTCTGGATGTATTGCATTGCCAGGGACAAGTTAATCTTCTGAGTGCCGCAGGCCAATCTCTGAGGTGTTTGAATCATGACGAAACAATGAGAAAAAATGAAGAATAATGTTATTGATTACGAAGTGCATTTTTGCCGTGCTCGGCATCTTTGAAAGAACAATTCACCGTAAATGTGGAATATGAATACGTACACCAAATTGAAAAAAATAACGCCAAAATCTATACCAGATGCTATTAATAATGTATAAAGTGGATCACGTCTGACTATAATTCAAAGATTTGAAGATAGGAAGAAATTAATAAAAAATAACAATTTTCAGCATTGTTTTTAAATGATGTTACTGTTACTAGCAGTTTTCAGATCCACAGGAAAATTCCAGATGTAAACGCAAAAAAATCTGTTTTGTTCTGATGTGATTTTCACTTGATAAAATATGGGTTCACACAGCACCCCTTGGTCCTTTCGAATAAAGCCCGAGGAACTCTACATTCTTAGCTGCGAAAAAGGTCGACCTTTTTACACAGCTAAGGATGGGTTTTTAATTGACTTAAAACACATCCGACCATAATGAGGATCCTACATAATCAACAATAACTTCCCATTCCCGGCTTAGAATGTACTGGTCGGACAAAGAAAATAATGTGGTGGTGTGTTTGAAGCTGGTTTAATACCCGGCCAGCGTCAGGCAGTGACACAACAGTAGAGCCATCGGGTCGAATACTCACCAAGTCGACTTACTGGAAATACTCATAAGCATGGGAGCTTAAGTAGTAGTAGTAAATCATTGTTTTACGTCACGTTTCGGCACAAAAAGTCTTTTAAGTGACATTATAATACAATAAAAACGTTGTAGTCAATTGATGAGATGAATGATGTACAGATGATGATGTGATGGTGGGGGTGATAGGGCATGGTGGGTTATTGAGAGCGTTTTCCTTCGCTCGCCCGATAAGAGGTTCTGGGCATGTCTAGGGAGCTTAAGACTTCAATATTTCATTTAGAGAGCTTTTCCAAAGTATATATTATATAAATTATATCGGACGTATTCGTCAGAATGAAGAATGATAACCATCATTACTATCAAGACGCATGGCATATTGTTACCATGCAACTTTCTATAAATTCGTCTAGCCATGGTGAATACAATTTCAAAGTGATGGCAATAGTTGGCGCTGTCGTAAAAGTTTCAGCGCCACGACGGGTAGCAGGAAACAATGCCTGCATTCACTAGACATCTGCAGAATGGGAGCCACGTGTCTGCTGCAGTGAAGCTCTTATATAACCTCGTGTGGATCTCTGTTAGTCACCGCGACGGCACGCAGCAAAAATCGATGTCCCTTCCTCGAACACCAGTATTGATCAGCAGAATCCCCCAGTCTCAATTAATGTAATCCCTTCCACATCACTCTGTCTCCGGTGAAACCACACTGGCTCCACGTCGCAGGCGCTGGGCCAACGCTCTGCAATCGTATTGCGCAAGCCGGGGCAGCCGGTGCAATAACATGTCTTCATCCGCGTGGAATGAGGACAGGTATTCGAACCGACCAGGGCACCGGTTTCAGCGGCCAGGTTATATTGCTTGGTCGATTTCGCCTGTTTTTTCTGGGGTTGGGGAAAAGAGTGCTTCGTTTGTCCATGAACACGGGGCATTGAATCTATGTTAGTGTAATGATGGGTCAACGTCGCAGACGTTGGTCCATCATTACACTAACATAGATTCACGCCGCGTGCTCGTTGGGTTGGGTTCAGTGATCCGGTACAGATGGCGCCAAATGCGGGGTTTGAACTTTTCTAGATGACTGGGGAATGCTGACAAGCCTTGATGTGGCACCAGACGACCAGATGTAAAGGCATGCTCTCTGTACTCGGCTCCGTGAATCCAGCACGAAATGTCCATCTGCCACAGGAACAGACAGCCACACACAGGCCTCCAGAATGGGTATTATTCATTTTCCAAGAATTTCAAATGGTGAAAAGATAGCATACAGAAATAGGCCAATGTCAACCAACCACGTACCGACAGGAACAATCAATGATCAATCAATCAATCAAGCAAGCAAGGAAGCAAGCAAGCACGCCAGTGATCAAATTGAGAGGCAGAATTATCCTGAACCTTGTGGGGCCAGTTGAACATGTAAAATAACCATATAAGTATGATTATCAATACAAACAGAAATTACGTGACTTCTGAAGATAAATATTAAAATACATAATATCTTCTTCTTTTCAAATAATACCATATATTCTTGTTGTCTTGATGGCTGTTCAGTGAGAAGATTAGAGAAGGGGACGTGGCGCAATGACTAGAGCGCCTGACTGCCTCGCCAGTAATGCATGCTTCCCGGTTTCGAACCCTGCTGTTCACGTGTGGGGTTTTCAGAGAAGCAGCATTGTTTCTCCTTTCCAATGTGACCAGGCGAACACGTTAAGGGCGGCCTCGACGAGTTAAAGTTGAAACCAGTGTATCGACGTTAATTTCGCTGCGCGCTCCTCACACAGTGAAAATGTTGTTATCTTCCTGTAAAATACGATTAACTATACAATTGATGTATCATTTGATTCGTATGCACTACTAAAATATTACGCAGTGGTGCACAAAATGGTGCGTGCACCATTGCGTACTAGTTAGTAGTGAATACGAATCACAATGCCACAATCTGTATTCCCTTCATTACGTAGCTTTATCTACAGAAGCCCAGAGATGTCATCTTTTCTCATTAACAACACACCTACGCCACTCCATCCTTATATTTATACAGCAGCTCACACCAGACGCCAACGCTGGTTCAATGCTAGGCCAACGTCGAAGACGTTGGCCCAGCATTGAGCAAGCATTGGAATGGACCCCGTTGTGTCCAGTATTTACACTAAAGGAGTGAGTGAGGTGGATAACACGTCCTCACATACGTTACGCTAATCATCACAACACGTTACATAACTTCTCTCCACACCTCCCTGTTCTGCCCTACAGTGCTGATAGCCAGATAACCCATCTGAGATATCACTCGGAATAAGTCCTGGTTTTTATGCAAATATTTTACCCAGGCTGTCACAATAAACGTTATCGTTTTTTTTTACAATGGGGATTAATGGTATACCGGTATCTGTTTTTTTCTCCGCAGGTAATACATCCATTGTGGCTATCTCTGTGGCGAATTGATATATATGTCTGAAAAATTGTTTTTTTTACGCTGAAGCAAACATTCACATATGTATATTTACAATATTGAGCAGGAGAAACAATGATTACTCTTACGTGTAATGAAACAAATTATGTTCGATCTCTATAATTATAAAACTAGAAACGCATTTCCAGGAGCTACTGGTTTCGTTAGCAAACACTATATTTTGAACTATAGGTATGCTAGGCCATACTTATTCTGTCCTGTGTTCATCTTCACGCAGAGATACATTTTTAAATAACGGATGAATAACTTTCGTCCTGGTGAAGAAGCAACGTAAAATCAAAATAACAGGATTCCGTGGCGCGATAAAAATCGTATATAGTAGGGGAAAGTGAGGCAATCACAATTTATTTTAGCTATGTGTTATTTTAAGTAGTAGAATAGGTGCAGGCCTATAATTATAAGACGGCATGGGAGAAACATGGGCCGACCAACGGCGATCTGCAAATTAATGTAGCTGTCCGGCATGTGACCCGCAGGTCAGAGATCTGATAAGGTAATTCAGCTCATGGCACCCTGATTAGATCCACATTGAGCAATCCACACATGCAGATAAGAAAGTGCGCAGATAACAAAGTAAAACTAAAAACTTGTCTCTTAAAAATACAATTATACGCTGCTGTTGGGGTGCATCTAATCCTTTACCTGGAGGGTTCTGATGTGAAAAGTAAAGTATCAAAATTAGCTATGAACGGCATGACAACCTCGGTCATTCTAAACTCTGATCAACGATTGCGACAACGGTTAATAAAATCTATGTGAGCCCTTTGGTGAGCCCTTATATTCCTTGGTAAGCGTTATTTGAAACTCGGCCTTTTTGACTGTTGTTGCTTGATACTGCCGCTGAACAATAGCATCTGATTAAATGGTTGACGAGCAGAACTTGTGATGAACGGGATTATAAAAGTGTTCATTCTCTGGGGTGACTTACGTACAGACTCGGAGGTTACGCTTTGCACGTATGCACGACTGATTAGATAGCACGTGCCTGCTCCGTACATGTCAAATAATAGCCTAACATCGGCTGGATATTAATCCAGCATCTTGGACGCTGGCCTAAAATCCAACCAAAGTTGGACTAATGGTTGTGATATCACATCAGCAAGACACATGATGAATGTGGCACGGTCTGACTACATGTTCTGTCTGCTTGCCACCTGTCCACCGTTTTACCCAAGCCGAGATTCCATTAGTTTGGTGCTGTTTCAACGTTGGTTTATTGTCTACAGCGTTGGCCCGGTGTTTGGCCTATGAGTTGCCACGCCTTGATCACGCCTCTCCGCTTTTCCATGCTTCTATATCCGTCAGTCAGGGGCCAGGAAACAATTTGCCAGAATTTGCCAGCATTGAAATGATATGATGCATTTTTGCAAAGTTATCCATGCACCAAGCATCCTCAAGTTCACCACCCACTGACAATGTGATGGGAGAAGATCAATTGAGCTTTTTTCTATGGATGAAAAAAGCGTTTCTTTTTCACACATAAAAAGCTGTGCAGTTTTCTTTGACTTTTTGTCTTTCTGATAGTCCCAATTCACTCATCGCATCTTTTTTTTAATGAGCCCATGCTTCACAACATCTAAGAAAAAACTTCGAGACTCATAGGCCGGAAATTAACCCTTACAGCGCGGGGATCCACTTTAGTGGTCAGAATCTGACGTCTGTATACGTCAGATTCTGACGACTCTAAAAGTCGATCACCGCACTGTAAAAGTAAAAATATTTCTAATGGTCGTAGATCATGCTCGTAGAACCATAAAATATGTATTCAAATGAATCAGACAGAGCCAACTAAAACATTTATGATGATTTCAAAATAAAAAAACCCTTTGGTTTCCATGGCTTATACGAAACTATTTCAGCGCTTTAAGGGTTAACCCTCTTAACACAAATACATTATGTCAGGAGATGTGCATTGATGCTAATTCAAAATTACTTGAATGTATAAAATACTTATTGAGACAAGTGTGATACTGTGTAGCATATCAAATGCTATCTCTGCAGAGCGTGAATATTGTTTTATCAAGGACAGAGTATGTCCGTATTTAGAGGTATCAGGACAACTTATTATTAGAAGTTTTTTTAAATGTGGGCTCTGCGAAGTATAAGGAGGAACAAAGCAGCCACTTACGCTGTAAAACTTAAATAGTAACCTCATTATATTTTGCAACACCAAGGCGCAATGTACCCCCGTACCTGAAAAAATATATGTAACAAAATATAAGCCCTAATATATCACAAAATACTTTACCACACGAAACGGCATATCGGGTGCTTCTCTAAATCATCCATTTTCCAGTTATACGAGTTCGGCGAACATGATGCTAATGCGAATCCGATGTTTTGCCGTGCCATAACTCAGGAAAACTGGGGCGTCATGACGTGCTGTTTGAATACCGGCGGTGTAAGACCGGGGCCGCGAGACTGGGTGGCAACTCATAATACATGCCCCAGGTAATTGAAAATGGCTTTTAGCCTGTCTGAATGGGGTTAGTGTAGCGGGCCTGTTATTTGCACGTCCACACAGCCTGCGTATTATTTCTAGGCTCTTCATGATGAGCATTATGTCAGTCACGGGCTCAGGCTCGCGAATGTTGTTTTAATGCCGGGTCAGCGTCGCAGACGCTGACCCGGCATTAAGCCAACATTCAATGAACGCCTCCAGTGTGGCATCAGCCCACCGTGGTCCAGCAGGGCGCTGTGCACTCACAAGGTGGTGCCGGTGTGGATCCCAGTTCCACCTGGACCCACTTACCTGTTCGGTCGGGTGGCTATCGCACCCTCCTGGGCCGTGACCCGAACCCCTGCTCCCCCACCCGGCGCTGCCCTGGCGTGCACCCTCACTCCCCACCTACCCCCGGGATCAGTGAACCCGGCCGCCCTGCTATGGCCACCCCGGGGGCTGTGGGTCTTCCCCTCGGGTTCTCCCCAGGTTCTCCTGGAGGTCACACATATACGTGTCAAGAGAGATTAATCAGGGTGGAGGGATGGCAGGCCAGTGCTGGGAGGATGCGGGTGCCAAAACCAGAGTACTACTATCAATAGCAGTGGGCAAATACTATAGTATCACAGTATCCAGTCTGCCAATAAGTTATGTAATCTCATCCACTCTAACAAAAAACTCCTCCTGCTGAGCAAAAAAAATGATATAACTCCCCAGCATGCTGCAAGGTCATTCATGAGCAGATAGATAAGTTCTCTTTACAAAAACTAGATTATTTTCGAGCTAGATATCAGATGTATTGCGATTGTAGGCCTATTCTATATCACTCGGAGAACGGAAGAACAATTTTCTATTTAAAAAAAAATCAAAAGTATCTAGATCATTCTTTCAAGTATTTTCAATCAGGTATGGATTAAAATGGTATGTGTGTAGGCTATCCCACTGGAGAGTTTCTGGCAGCTTTAAACTTCCACCAACCAAACAACGAGTGGAATGAAATCACGTAATTTGAAATGAATTTACCCAGTCAAATCACACGCAGAACGCAGGTGACTGCGTTCCACGTGTGTCAAGATTTGCGTGTTGAAGATGTGTGCTGTACGTACTGTTTGGTACGTTGGCTGGTGCGCTGGGAGCAAAAGATGAGGTATATGGGGATATATCGTACCAAGATTCCTTGATCGTACCATATATCCCAGCAGACAGCTAACAGATACGATGATGAGGATACACCTGAAGAGCTGCAGGTGAAGAAGTTATAAACCGCACAACGAGATCACCACCTCAATTAACACGCTCTTCAACAGCCAGAAAATTTACCTCTGCCCAACCGCGAGCAGTGGAAAGAGCCGCTCACAGTTTGCGCTCTCCCATCAGAGCGAAAGCTGATAACTTGAGGTGGATGATGGAGGGAGCCAGAAATGTGGCATGTATGAATCTTGATAAGGGAGCGTGATGATCTATGGTCGGACCACGGCGGTGGTCGAGTAACCCGGTCTGGAGAGCCAGTATCCAGTAGTCATCGTGGAGATTTTCAGAAATGTTGAGGAAACCATTAGCCCTGCTCAGATGACCGATGCCCCCCCCCCCCCCCCCCCCCCGACACACTATACCACCCAACAAACACGAGACGCTTAAACCAATGTTGATTTATTGTTGGCCCAGAGACGGAGACGATGGGCCAACAATAAATCAACATTGGTTGAGCGTCTCGTCCCAGCAGGAATGCCCCGGTGTTCATTCAATGCCAGGTCGAAGTCTGAAAAGCGGCAACAGGGATCTAATCTGGAGCACCCCCTCATTGTGTTCCACGCTCCTGTCATCGTATGTAAAGACAGGATGACTCAAGTCTGCGGCAAGATGATTTACGTGTGTATCATTGATGATCTCAGCGATCGCGCATCCACACAGTCCCCAGCGAACTTCGGAGCCAAGCCTTGCTGTAGGGAAGATGCAAACACGAGACATTGACCCCTTGGGCCATTGTCTGCTACGCGGGCCAAACATTAGTCAAGTATAGAGTCAACTTTGCGTGTTGTAGGATTCTCTGTCATCGTCAGATTGATAATGATATAGTCCTCTTGGAAATGAAAGGGTGTATCAGCCACTTCACAAAGTGGCAGATACACCCTTTCATATCCGATTCATTATTGTCCTTTGATAGATGTGTAAAGTTTACAAATCACGTGTGTGCTGAAAATGTGACATTTTCTTTCAAAGCTGCTTCACAACATAACCAATGATGTTATCACGACTTGTTACGGTCAAATAAAAAATTGAAATTGGCGAAAAAATTGAAATTGCATTTCAAAAACTGTTACCGATAATATAATCTATAATAGAGTAATAAGGTGACATCTCATAATGCATGCCCCAGGTAATTGAAAATGGCTTTTAGGGGTTAGTGTAGCGGGCCTGTTATTTGCACGTCCACACAGCCTGCGTATGATTTCTAGGCTCTTCATTCTGAGCATTCTGTCAGTCGCGGGGTCGGGATCACCCCGCTTAGGTTCGCGAATGCTGGTTTAAAGAAGTTTATTTTTAAATCTACATAGCCCAGTGTGAATTTTCACTTGTGTATCATTATAAACTACCAACAATGTTAGTAAAACAACTACATACCGATCGCAGCAAATTCTACGTTACATAGATAGAATAAGGGAGTTCCAAATAAGACTGTTGGGGGGGGGGGGGTGTGGAAGATTTTATAGAAACAAAATTCGTAGTTCAACTGCCTCCGGTATCGTATCGCGAATACAAAAATTGGCCGAAACATAATCTGGCAGAAATAAATCATGCAGCCCCCCCCCCCCCCTCCCCAGTCTTTGGCAGTTCCCTAATAGTACATTTTATGCACACATATATCGACAAGAGAAGGGTATGATTGTATTCGCCAACTAGCCCTTTGATTTCTATTCAGGTTTTCTTCCCGGGCTTTGTTAATCTATAAACATCTGAAGTATATGTGTTTATCGTATAATCAGATAAACAGTAGTCCAGCAAACATGAGACATCACCCCAACGTTGTTCCAATATTGAGCAACCGTCTACGACGCAGGCCCAGCATTGCAACAACATCGGCTGAGTGTGTCGTGTTAGGACAGTTAGTTAACCAGCAAACACGAGAAGTTGAGCCAATGCTGTTTTAATGCTGGCCCGCCGTCTTCGACGGCGTCCCAACATTAAAACAACATTGGTGAACGCCTGTGTTTGCTGGGTAGTGACAAGATGACCGTGCCACCGTGGGCACTGACCGAGAGCTCTTGACCAAACACTCAAATTTCCGTGTTTACCATTGGGCGTGTGCGCTTCAACGATATAAAATCACCCCTGGTGGAGCACCGATTTAAGTGTCACATACTAGGCCACGTGGGTTCGGATCTACGTAGACTTGTCTTAGCCTTTATTTTATTGTTGGAGGGATTTATCATTCTCACAGATATATTGTTTAGAATGCATGATTATCAACAGGCAATCTCACGAATGCCTTCACCACACTGGACCGTATTCGGATCAGAAATTGGGAAAAAAGGATAGAATGATTAAGTTACAAACAGACACGATGCAAGATGCATCTAAACAAAAGAGACACACCAGTCGCCTCTAAAAAAAAACCAACACTTTATGAAGTTGCTCGCTACCAGTTTATCGGTCAGATAATCTGTGAGAATGATAAATTCCTCCGACAATAGAAACATCCAGGGTGAATGTGCGAAAGCACCTACCCGACAAACACGAGACGTTCAGACACTGTTGGTTATTGGGCCAGCGTCGAAGACGATGTGCTAACATTGTACCAACCTGGTTGAGCGTTTCGTGTTTTCCGGGTATTCACATACATCGACAATGCTCAATCCATATTTACTCCCACCTACGCCTAGTCATGGTTGTCGCAAATTGTACATGAAATAATTTAATCTAATGATATTTTAACAAAATTTAGAAAAGGTTGATGAGCCTGGGAAAGTGGAAAGTTTTTAATTTGTGACATCGATGACAAAAACTAGGTGGTGAACATCTCCCTCTAATTATACATTCTAAACAATATAGGTTCTTTGTAACCCTTCAGTACTACTACTATGCAACCCTAGGAAAACCCTAGCAGGGTTCTCCTAGTTCCATGGTAATAATACTAAAGGATTCTTTTTAAAGAACCTATATTGTTTAGAATGTATGCTTATCAACAGTGATGATGTCCAGCATAATGAAACAGCATGTAGATTTGAATATAATAACTAGATATTCCAAGGAAGACAGACCATCTGATTCTATTTTCCTTGACATAGCATTAATTTTAACTTATATTATTATTTCAACAAATGCAGTAGAAGCACTCACCTGATGGGATCTGTGATTCCAGCATGAGAGACAGAAGTGGTCAGCACCAGCCAGTATATGAAACAGAGAGACAGGGCATCCACATTAGATCTAGGTACCCCCATCACACACGCAGACACGGCCGCCGCTGTGACGACAGCCGCGTATGTACATCAGCCTGTATTATCTGGGCATTTTCGCAAGTTTTTCTCTCACTTTGTGAGCAGCTCATCACACGCGTCACCTGCCAATGCCGGCACGTGCCGCCGCAAAAACCTGTCACGCCGTGCGCTGCCAGGGATAGCTGCGTGTGGTGTGGTGGTGGCCAGGGTATAATAGTGTGCTCTGCACCAGCTTCTCCCACTGAGTCACCCGATCACAAAGTTGGTTCGCAGCTGGCCCAGCGTCTTCAGGCGTTGGCCCGGCGGTGAGCCAACATTTGACAGGGCTGACTAAGAGTCTTACTGTTGGAAATAAAAGCAGCAGAGGTGCAATGTTAGGCCCACGCCGTAAGGCGTAGGCCCAACATTGCACCTCTGCCAGCTGCATCAGGTATTCAATCAGCCTCAGCAACCAGTCGATGCTGATGCTGCTGCTGCTGCTGTTGTTGCCAGGGATGCCTAGAAGGTGGCGGGTGGCCATACTACAAACAGTGCTATCATGCACCATCTGCACTGTAACCAGTGAGTCCTATATCTCATCTTCCCTACTCCCTCTCCGTCTTCCCACCTCCCACCACCACCTCTTCCCCTCCTCACCTTCGGGCCCTCTACCTATACCAGGGCAGCATCATCGCCGCTGTTAGCGGCATTCATCAAAACAACGGGTTGAGCGGAAAATCATTTCGTACAGCCTCATTTTCTAACCGTCTTCTAACTGTCTTAGTCCTAGAAATACCAACCCAGTTTATCACTTTGAAAAAATTTTAATGGACGAAAATGTCTTGAAAACATAACGCACTGATTTGAAACAACCACTTCGTTTAAAGTAATATTCTGCCACTATTTCAAAAGGATTTGATTTTTTTTTAAATATTTGTAAACATTTCAATTACAAGTCATGAGTACAGCGACAAATACAAAGTATACTTGATCATCTTTAATATTACCTTTTATTTAAAGTTCACAACACGCGGTAAGAGAACTGTGTATACCTGAACAAATTATCAATTATTCCTTTATAAAATCAAATGGATTTCAACGTTATTGTGTTAATACGCATGTCAAGAACAAGGCATATATGTTAACCCTTTAACCGCCAAATTATTCAGATTTGACAAAATGGAGGTTAACTCTTTTTAAATCTTGCTGGTTGATGTCACATTTTGTTCTTTAACATATTGGAAACCTGGCACTTAATGTGCTAGTAAAAAAATGAAAACCCGAAAATATGCGGCACCGGCGGTTAAAGGGTTAAGGGGGAACCTATGCACTGGTAATCCATGCATACCACAGAAGCACTGTTCACCCTAATCTTGCAGATCACGACTATTGTCGTTTTTAACCGGTTTTATTAGTTGATCAAGTCACTGGTATTGGGAATGAATTGGGTATTTGAACAATAAGATTTGTAAATGTTTGGTCTTAAAATAAACAAATATGAGTAATTTTCAGCCACTTGAGGTTGTGGATCGCGGTAGCGAGCCACAACCTCAAGTGGTTGAAAATTAAAATAATTTAATTTAGCAGGATAAAGGTTAAGCAAACGCTTCTTAAGAACATTTCAGAAACACTGAAATGTTAAGACTTCCTTGTTAAGAAGAGTTTGTCTTGGGAGTATTCCTTTAAGTATTCTTTTAAATTGTCAACTAACTTATAAAACGTCTGTTGGGGGGGGGGGGGTGAGCTCAGATTAAGCCAACCGGTCAGGTGAATCACAACAGTTTGACTTTCAGTGACATACAAAGGTCATCGCCGGCAGCCATAACAAATCCCCCCTCAGCTATCCATCACTCACGTTCGCTCAGGATCCAGGTCATGTCAGGATTTGACAGAATCACCAGCTTGGAACCAAATATTCCCGTCTGATACTTGTTCAGGTGGCGTACACAACAATTAGGGTTTTCATATAATGTTTTATCAGATGTACGTTGTGTTTTGGGTAGGATTTGCAATCACGTATATTGTCATGATTATGATATTGCGTAATTGACGGTAAGCAAGTTTTAATGTCATAGACGTCCAGCTCGTCATCTCGTGATTGAAGGGTCATCACTACCACTTACTTAGATGGGACACTTTAATCCTTAGAGGTACTAGACCTAGTTGTCATATTTATCATGTTAAGAAAAAAAGTTATCATTGTATGGCAGTGTAAACTTAGATTTATCCATTAATATTCCTCAATTATGATGTCAACGCAAGCTCAAGATGTTAGCAATAAATGCATTAGCTTAGTGTGGGTGACGCTTTCATCAGTTCATAGCTTTTGAACAGTTTTTTTTCATAACAAAAATCTAACAAAGAGATAGCAGCAATTTAAAAACAAGCGTGTCTAGATTTGACGTGATGTTGTAAAGCAGATGAGGGTTATTGACAATCCATATCAAGTTAATTTTCGGGTTTGATGTTTAGCTAGCACGTGTGCTGGCTACCGACAGACAGACTGGCGGGGGATAGGAAGCGGAAGTCCATTCTGGTGGCATTACTTGCATTCTGGACATATGGTCACCTGGTTCTGACACTGACCATTACCTGCACACAGATGCGGCGCTGTACATCACACGGCACCACAAGACATGTCTGAGCAACGCCGGTCTAATGCTGGGCCAACGTCTCTGACGTTGGCCAAGCATTGAACAGGCGTTGGACAAGTGTCTTTCAGCCTGAGTGACTGAATAAGCAATGCCTGCAGCAATAGAGGGACTCAGGCTGACCAAGCCACGTGTCTTTGATGGACAAACATTAGTGCTGTGGAACAAAATAAAACCCATCAGTCCCCCCTCCCAAGGCAAAACAAACCCTCTCCAACCTACCATGCTAATAGAAAATATAGTAATTTATGAGACGCATTATTCCCATATCACAAATGTGATAGCGCGATGTCAAGAATGAAGATACTTTTTTAAATACGGTTTATCACTTGATAATCAGATTAAAATCATTGTTTTGTGTCACGAGCAAAATATTTCTTTTCTCCAAAATACACAATAATGTTTTTATGTTATCAAAGATGATAAGAGCAACCCAGTGTTTGGTATTGGCAAGAACTTTAAATAATGTTCTTGGTATTGGTGTCCTTCCCTTCAACAGTTCAAGTTCCACAACGCTGAGTTTGCGTTTTAGATTACTACAGGACAATTTACTAGGGGGCTCTAGACGCAGTGTGTACCGTCCAGCTTTAAATCGATGAATTTTAATACAATCATTTATCATAAACCTTGTTAAATATTACCCGATACCGTGTTTAATTTTGAACATATTTCATTCAACGCGTATTGATAGAAAGCTACAATATTCATGTGCCAGTTCAACTCCATGTGGAGCAAACAGCCTTGAAGCCATTGAAACGGTTGAAACTTATCATACACAATCATTGTCAACTCTCTCATACCAGGGACTCATGTACACATGAGGACACAAGCATTGAAACAATGTCCCCAACGTTGAGAGGTGAGAAACATGATATGTAGCTAAAAACCTGCATCAAGCGGGGATTGAACCCGCACCACAAGCAGCGGTAATTGTAAAGCGCCACGCCACACGTTCCTGGGGGAATAATATAATGTTGTAAATAAAGCACAGGAATTAATCACACCTTTTTGCATTTTTATGAAGTAGACCCCCACGCATAATGGTGGCAACCCAGCAAAGACAAAACATTTTTATAACATTTATACAACGTTGGACCAACGTCGAAGACATTGAGCCGGCGTTGGATAAATGTTATACAAATGTTTTGTGTTTGCTGGGAACGATGTCCGTGGCATAATTATATGTATGGCATGCGTTCTGGTTAAGGAATGGTCTCTCAGCAGCAATTGCTCCACACAAAGCCATGGAAAAGGTATACGTGCATGGCATAACAGGGAAAGAAAACTACCGCTGCCAAAACTGCACAGATTGTTGGGCGCACCAGTGGAATCTGTGCACCCAACAATCTGTAGGCTACAGCTTTGATGATAATCTCTTCAGTGCAAGTTAAACCGAGCAGAACATTTTTTCGATGATAGCTGTTTTTTCATCCGAATTGTCGATAACACTGGCCATTGTTTGCACTCTCGTCCGCTGCTTTCCACCTGCGGTTTTTTCCGAGAAACACGGGAACCGTCTTTCTATAGGGAGTGGTTATAACCGTGATATCATTGTATGTATGCATTATTGAATTTCAGTGCAAAATGGACGTTCAATATAGTACGCCAACTCTTACAGCGTGATCGACTTTAGACGTCATAATATGACGTCCATAGAATTCAGATTCTGACGTCTAAAGTCGATCCCCGCACTGAAAAAAAAAATTATAATGATCGTAGACCCATGGTAGGGCCTATAAGTGTTCAAATGAAGCGGAAAGAGCCAAGACATTTATGATGATTTCAAATCAGCAATCGAGACTTTTCAGACAATCTGTTCCGATATGAAGTGTATTGTCTACATATAAAAATTAAATGCACACACGAGAACACGAGGAGAAAGATGGATTCATGATGTTGTGGGCCAGTACAGATTTATGACAGGCCCACAGCCTAATACATACACGTCCGCACTGAGAAACGACTAATTTTATTGCATAAACGAACATGACGTTTGCCTGACGCACAACACAACCAATGATCGGGGATAACACGATGGTAGAGTCTATTTACAGAGAGACAAATGATTAAGTATTGTCTGGTGGCTTATATTGGAAAACTGCCCACCTCAGAGTTCTGTGCTGTTAATATGCCGGCTGGCGTCCATACTTAACCGTCTGGAGCAGTATACGCTGCAGGGACAGCCCAGCAAACACGAGACATCGACCCAATGTTGTACCAATGTTGGTACACCGTCTACGACGCTGGCCCAACATTGGCCCAACATTGGGTCGATGTCTCGTGTTCGCTGGGAGGGCCTTGTGATGTCTGATATGAGCTGGTTTAATGTTGTACATGGTGGATCAACATTAAACCAGAATTAGGTCAACGTATCCCGTTTGTTTGGAGTCAGCGAAATGATATTTATTTACTTGCCGTACATTTAAATTGCATAATGTTATTTTTTAATAATATGTAATAATGTTATTTGTCACAATATTCACAAGGTAGAATAGTGAATTTGAGTATGTATTTACCTCCTGACAACAATGCTTCTTTTTAGCCATTTTAGACAAATTGTGCCAGTGATCGTTCAAATTTAAATATCATGATTACCGCACAAGAAAACCCACAAACGTGCATGGTAACCTGTGGACAAGAATAAAAGTTTGATATTCTCATAGAAGTTATTAACTAGGGCTGTGTTTACCTCTTCACCACAGAACTCTATCTGACCGGTGAATCTCTCACGTACGTACATAGACAGCACTTCGCCGTTGAGCCGACGTTGTATAAATGGTATCTCAGCAAACACGAGACACCGACCCAATGTTGGACTAATGTTGCGAAAGCGTCGTAGCCTATATAGGCCTACAAATGTTTTGTGTTCACTGGGTAGTCACATATTTAGCCTACACCTAGACAGATGGCAGGTGCACGTGGTAAATGTTAAACTGTTTCAGTCAGTCGACAGCTCAAATAGGAGAAATGTTGCCGTTTAGTGTTTCTATCAGTATTTCCATTAATACTGTAATGTTTCGCAGCTATTTTACAAGTAAATACAGTTGAGCGATGAAAAATGTTCAAAGATAATCATTCAATATTACATTATTCTGATGACAACAGTTTTATTGTCATAATACTTATTAGATTCCCTCATATAATATATATAACCCGCACCCACGCCTAATGATTTCACGGGATTAGCTAGAATGAGCGTCAATAAATTAGGTCACGATGGAAGTAATGGGGGTGTCATAGTGGTATAATTTCGTAATAAAACAATAATTTATATCGTTTATATTTTTAGTTGAGTGCACATTTCAGAACAGGTCATTATAAGGACCTTGATAAAACCCTATGTTAAATTATTACTAACATTTTATTATAATAGATCTACTAATTTATTATAGTATTAAAATATAAATTTTGTGTTCCCTGGTTTCTAGAAATGCAACGAGAGCGAAACCGGTCAGAGTCGTAACGCCGCAACAAACACGATACATTGACCCAATGCTGGGTGAATGTTGGCCCGCCGTCTCCGACGTCGGCCCAACATTCACCCAGCATTGGGTCAATGTGTCGTGTTCGCTGGCGCGTGGGCATGAACCAAATCCACACTGCACTACGTGAGTGGAATCTAAAAAATATAGGCAGCGAGAGAGTGATTCATTTACTCTCTGGAAGCGGAAATACCCTCATGACCACACACGTCACCTCGGAATTAAAGGGTCCTACCTGACAGATACGACCCTTTTAATACCGAGGGACGATATAGCCTATCGTCTTCATCTCTCTCTATATATCTGTTATTATTCATTGTCTTATTGATTGTTTCATTTTAATATATAACCTGATAACCACGTCGAACGAAATTTAAACCTTGTTCAACTATGCGACATAGAGACAGATGTTTTATTGACATAAATAAAGGTGTAATGACTGACTTATTTGTCATAGATATAATAATATTATTATTATGTACATGTATATGTACATGCAGTATAATACGTATATCTGCTTATCATCGATCGATTGATTGATCATCAAGTAATATTGGAATAATCTGCGTCGCTGTGGATGTGTTAGGCAGACTAGCTATTTTATATTAAATTTGAACACATTATTATCACAAAAAAAAACGAAGCAGGCCTACTGTCAAAGAATTACCATCAGGATTATTGTTGCTTCGAAGTTTACATCATACGCCTAATTTGACATTATTCTACTGCATGAATAGGGAATTGATTTTGTATAATAGGAGTGCATTAATAATCCTGGACAAACGCGACTACTGGATGGTAAATGCAAACAAGAGAAGCGGGTCAATTGTACGCTATCCAGGCAGACCGCATTCTGCCGAGTTTTAGGGACAATTTTTGTCTATTATTTTGACCCGGACCACTACGAATCTCTGACAAATGGCAGTTGACATGACATACAACAGCCACGATGACTCAATGCCGACTGAATGCTGGGCCAGCATTGGCCCAGCATTCATCCGGCATTAAGTCAGCATCTGGGGTACTCGGTAACATGGGTAGTACATGGATCGCGGTGTGTAGTAATAGTAGTATCTATTTGGCGAAGCGTCCCACAATAAATAGATGGGGCTGCTGCCAAATGAGCCCTGGTCCTCATCCGAGGCTGCCATTCTCGGCGCTGACAAGTCTGCCGCTCCGCCCCCTTCCACCATTATGATCGTTATTTCAAACATAAAACCCTGGGCCTGGCAGTGACCCCAATATTGGTTATTACCACCAGGGATACTAGTATCCTTCGTACCAATGTTTTTATCATAGTGTATGGATTTACGGCTATTTGACACAACATATCTGCTATGTAAACATGTAGGAAAATATAATAAATTAAGTCTGTGATTTACCACGCTTTGTTGAAAGGGATTAGGTATGCACTGGGACAGCCCTCTTCCCTCTTCCACAGCAAATAATTGCAGGAAATACTATAATATAAATATAGTTTTATTATTGGCCCATAATTTTCTGCAAAGCTAAAATGCAGTAACTGCTTACCTGACAAGTAAACAGTTACTGCATTTTAGCTTATAGCACGGCAGTATACCCGTTATTACATTTCAACTATTTACAAGTTATATAATCGCCACTTTGAATTGATTTTAAAGATCTGTTTAATTTGTGTCATCAATACGAACACGATATTCATAAAATGTGTTTACATTAAAAATGGTGGAAACAGCATCATGAGTATGCCGGCGTGGGGAATGATTAATGGCCTCGCACAGACTTTCCGTCGTCCTCATCAGCCATGGAAAACTATATCTCCAGATAATTGATGTTAATCTATCATGCATCTATCTGGCCTGGCAGTGTAAATGCTCCTCGTCCAGGGCAGCCACCGGGGTCGTTGTCAACTGCTGTCCAGCGACGAACAGGAAACAACACCAGCAATTAGGACAATTTCATGCCAACAATTAGGCGATTCACAATCACCGGCTAAATATTATGAGTTTTGGGAAACGCCGCCGAGCAAACAGTCGTGTCCGGTATGGACAGAGTAGAGTGCGGGTTGATGCCCTCACGTCTCACTGATGGCACGCCCAACCAATGCTGGACTAATGTTGTGCCAGCGTCCCTGACGCTGGACCAACATTAGACTAGCATTGGACTGACTGGGGGTTTTACTAGGATGTGTATTTAATATAACTACTCCCCAGTGTGAATCGGGAACAATAGAAAAAACGCGTATTACTAGGAAGTTGATAGTAACAGGAAAGTTGATAATAATTAGGAAGTTGATAGCCCCCTCCCCCCCCCCCCCCCAGACACACACACACCCTGATAACATGAGTTGACTTGAAGATCAGCCTATAATATCGCGGTTTGCTATAATAAATTATGACACGAAATATTAGAGTATCAGGGATGTGAATATCACTGGATATTGTGAATTTTCCTTAAGATGCATTGCAGTGAGAAAGGGTAGAATCGGCATGCTGTACCCATACCACTGATAATGGCTGAAGTGTCACTTATTTCGTTGGCACTTGCAAAGCCAAATATCAAGACCTCAAAATGTCAAATATATATATAGTTATGATGTATAATTAGAAAATGTATAATTCTCTAGCACTATCGTGAGCAAACAAAACAAGCATATGTGAGAGAACTGTATCATGTGCGCAACTGTTCTTAATGTTCCAATGTACATGAAAAAAATACAACTTTTATTTAGCGTATATCTGATTAGAACGGATGTGGCGAGACCGTTCGAAGTAATTAACGAATGACAAAATTATGATCTCATCATTTAGTTAATCTATTTTATGAGGCTGTACGCGCGCCAACAGTCGTTTGCGTGTCAAAAGTGAAACCTTAAGTCAAGTCGACATGTTTTACCATTGTGTTCAACTTTGCCCTCCGCGTATCCCATTGCAGCTTCCCTGTTGGAGATGCGTGTAAAATATGGGATGTTTCGGTTCGACCTGCATGGTTCCGTTAAACGAGACACCAATGTTGGTTTAATGTTGGGCCAGTTGTTGGATGCAACAAGATTCCACACAGATGATAAATAAGCGAGCACAATAAACAGCTAGACATAATATATACTGACGTTTAACGGTGATGGTGGCTTTCTTGCTGCGGTCTTGTTTATTCCCAGTGTCAACAGTATTCTTAGCCACACAGGAGTAGTTGGCCGTCTCTGTGGCATTTACCACCAGTTGGTTGCCCTTAGCAATCCGATCCGTGGCGGGATCTTCTACCTGCAATGAGACAAAAATCATGAGAGTATCATTTTAATACACATAGAGAAACAAAAGCATTCTAATGGAAAATACCAGAAGTTTACGACGTGGAAAAACCCCATAATGATTGTGGACATTGCTCTGAATTCATTGAGCTCTGTGCATTATTTTAGCGGGAAAACTGATGCACAATATGACTTTGCCAGATTTAAACAGAGACAATCGAATAGTATGGAGTTTATAATCGCTTCATCGTGTGCCAAGCTCCAATCACAACACAAATACAGCAAATAAAATCGAATATACAGAGCCTTGGTTTAAGTGAATATTGATTTACGTCGCTTTCTGCACAATTATGGCAATATCGCGACATAAGAATGCCCGAAGTCGAGACTATGCCCTACTCTTATCGAATGATTTCGAGGGTTTTTCATAGTACCATAAACAGCACTATACATTCCAGGCCTTTGAACAGTTTGGAGCACTGTATATGCACAACTCCAATGACAAACATCCGACCAGGCGGGACACGAACCCTGTACCTCCACACTGTCGCGCCACAAACGGATGCAATGAGCCATCGGAGCCGACAAAGAGCTTTGGACGCGAAGTTCTGATTCATTTACAGAAATGTCTGCTCTAAATGAATTAACCCTTTAAACCCTCGCGATGCATTAAAGCATCATTTTACATCCCTGAAAACAGACTTGATTTGATCAAAACCAAGGGTTTTAGAATCCAAATTTTCCATGAAACTGGTTTACAAATACATGGTAATTATCTTTATTTTCAAACCACATCAAATCATCCTCATCCACTACAAGTCGAGAATCGCGACAGCAATTCGCGGCTTGTAGGGGATAAAGATGACAATGGTAAATTCCGGCTTGAAAGGGTTGAATGAAAATAACCAGAAATAACTTTGATATACTTTCATTTTTCCACAACCTATCAAACATCTCGGACAAGCGGGTGTACTTCGATTACATGTTCATTTCTCACTAACTCCCCTATCATCTCGATTTTTCTTCTCATTTCATTCACATTGAGCTGTGAGCTGCTCCCGCAATTCTCAACGTGAATGAAAATTACCTGATTTCATTTGATATCAAATTGTTCTATATCAAACAAAAGAAATGAATATTAATCGGGCGCTAGGCCACTTTTGTGCACATACAGTCTAAATTGGGCCAGGAGAACCTCCTGAGACTAGTGAGGTGAGTGAGATGACACTGCCCTCCAGACACAGAATTCGAAATTCAAACTCCGGAGGTCTGAGGCCGAGCACGCTACCTCTCGGTCACGGAGGCTACCCACAATACTGAGTTTTATGAGTAGATGGGGAAGAAACATTTTTGGTTCTTTTAAACCGCCGTGACCGGGAACCGAACCCCGAACTCTAGCGTGAAAGGCAGCGGTGCTAACCACTACCCATCAAACGAAAGATCAGAAAATCATTATTTTTATGAAATACAAAAAATATTGTTAGTCATAGTATATATAATTCTTGTGTTTAAAATATGCCATGTGCATGTACATAAATTTTATAATGAACTTTGAGGTCAAAGTTCCTGCGATATAAGAAATGCTCACACACATCGAGTCATCAATGATACAGAGATATATAGCGTGAACAACAAAGGAGATATGGAAGTACTATGTGATAAAACCAAAAGGCAGTAACTGACCAAGCGTACTACCTTTTGGCTTTATATGGCAATACCCAGTAAACACGAAACAATTGTATAACATTTGTACAATGTTGGACCAACGTCGAAGACGTTGGGCCGACGTTTTACAAATGTTATACAACAGTTTTGTGTTTACTGGATATAGACCCCTACACACATGCAGTAGTGCATGTAAACAATGCGAGCCCCCAGTCTATATGTATTGGATTGGATATTATACAATCGATATCTTATACGGTTTACGACAGTGGACAAGACAATTATTTGCTTATGCTGCTCATTCAGACTTTGCGGCGTTGTACATCAAACAGTCATTTCACGCTGTTCCCCCCTCATTACTCCATGTTATTGTGTACAGTATATACCAGTGTCCAGTTTCAGTGTAAATGTCCGGTATTTCTCATCATACCTAGTTATATAGCCTATTCCCCATGTAGTCAATCTGCACTTGTTTGACACGAAAAACCCCACAGTTTTTGTTGCACATGCTGTTGCGTGCATGGGTGCAACATGCCGAGGTAAATGTGCTATCTGAGCATTACACACATAATTAACCCGCCAGAAAACACCACAAAATTATTATTAATTGGCCCATTGTTGTATCAATGTTGGAACAATGAGGAAATGTGCATGTACATAAATTTTAAAATGAACTTTGAGGTCAAAGTTCCTGCCAAAGTTCCTGCGATATGAGAAATGCTCACACACATCGAGTCATCAATGATACAGAGATATATAGCGTGAACAACAAAGGAGATATGAAAGTACTATGTGATAAAACCAAAAGGCAGTAACTGACCAAGCGTACTACCTTTTGGCTTTATATGGCAGTACCCAGTAAACACGAAACAATTGTATACCATTTGTACAATGTTGGACCAACGTCGAAGACGTTGGGCCGACGTTTTATAAATGTTATACAAATGTTTTGTATTTACTGGGTATAGACCCCTACACACATGCAGTAGTGCATGTAAACAATGCGAGCCCCCAGTCTATATGTATTGGATTGGATATTATACAATCGATATCTTATACGGTTTACGACAGTGGACAAGACAATTATTTGCTTATGCTGCTCATTCAGACTTTGCGGCGTTGTACATCAAACAGTCATTTCACGCTGTTCCCTCCTCATTATTCCATGTTATTGTGTACAGTATATACCAGTGTCCAGTTTCAGTGTAAATGTCCGGTATTTCTCATCATACCTAGTTATATAGCCTATTCCCCATGTAGTCAATCTGCACTTGTTTGACACGAAAAACCCCACAGTTTTTGTTGCACATGCTGTTGCGTGCATGGGTGCAACATGCCGAGGTAAATGTGCTATCTGAGCATTACACACATAATTAACCCGCCAGAAAACACCACAAAATTATTATTAATTGGCCCATTGTTGTATCAATGTTGGAACAATGAGGAAATGCTGTTGGGCCTGTCTCACAGACGGTGTACCAACATTGGTTTAACTTTGTGTTGATGTCTTGTGGGGCTTCCTCTAATGGCCCACCGTCTTGCTCATCACATCACCTAACACGATAAGTTGAAACAATACTGTATTGCAAAATGTTGGGCCAGCTAAACGTTGCCTGCGATACTCCCACAGCTGTCGGTATTCAAATAAATTCAAAAGATAAAACAGTCGTTTATCATGTTTATTTATTCAAGGATAACTAAATGACATCATGATTTACTTTTATTGATGTGGCTCATCAGTATGTTATCGCTGTACACCACGAAATGAGTTGCTATCCCCTATGAACTTGACACACTTTATATAAAGGTTAATATTGACAAAATATTTATTTATCGCGGGTTGCTTTTTAATGAGAGTCGTCTTCGTATTATGCCTCATTACCTTGGTTACCATGGTTACAGCAGAAAAACTATAGCCTACATCATAGCATCGACAAGATGAAAAACAACCTTCACAACATTTACTGAGTACGTTGTGTTTTACACATTATTATCATGGTAACTCTTCCGCCAAACAATTTGATATGGAACTAAGAGATGACTTGATGATGATCACTTAATCACACAGATGGGTGGCGCTGACAACACGTTCACTGCTCGGCGACGATAAGCTACAACACTTTGAACGCTTGAATCTTCCAGTATAAAAGGGTGACCATGCACAGCGGCAGAATGATAAGATGATCATTGCGGTCTACACTCCACATAATGAAAAGCGATAAAAACTACATCTAAATGGTATAACAAACACACACGACCTTTGCTCAGTGCTGGTTAAATGTTGGCTAAACGTCGCAGACGTTGAACCAACATTTAACCAACACTGAGTAAATCAGCACTGGTAAACGTCTCGTGTTCGCTGGGTAGTAGCGCACATCAACATTCGATCATTGTTGGGCCGGAACTTTGAAGTTTGGCCCAGCATTGAGCCGGAATTCGGGTAGCGTTACGTGTGTGGGTCTGTGTGATGTACTTAGCGACTGTCTAGGTTATACTCGTTATTTTACGGCACGCTATACGTCAGTCAAACTCCTCTGTCGTAACATTCTAAGTCTTATAGTATAGGAAAATAGTCAAAACCTATATTCTTCAATCTTAAAACCTATTTCTTCAATTAGTCGCGTCTATTTTTGTCATCACATCTAAAAAGCTGTCAAATAGTAAAATGGTATAAATTCAAACAAATCCCCAGTTTACTTTATAAAAATATATTTTGTTCAATACTAGGTACACAAGTAAAGTGCAAAAATTATGTAATAAAACAGAACAATCTTGAACGAACACAGATTATAAAGAATATTATTATGATAAAATATACCACAATCGTCTGCTGCAAACAGTGAGCTTAAATAGTCTGAATTCTCAAACATAAAATAAAATTATTGGTATCAACACGATTCCACAAAGGCGCGGAAAAAGAGAAGTATTTGGATGATGGGGTTTAAAATTTAATATGGCCAATTAAAAAGTGGTATTTCACACGACACTATTACTGAGCGGGTGGCGCCGCGGCCGGCATAGTGAAAGCCACTGACCTACATCTTAGGCACCTGATTGGTCGAGATGGCCATCTCGACCAATCCGGCGCCTAAGATGTAGGTCAGCGGCTTGGAGAGTACCGACACTGCATGGTATCCACTTGTACCAGCGTCGTCAACAGGAAGCGAAACTTGAGAAGGAAGATCTGTTCAAAGTTATTGGTGACACAGGAAATCACCTCGCCAAAGTAAGACTTCAGGTGCAGCCAGGGGGTAAAAAGAGGGGTTTTCAATAAATGGGTGCAGTCATCTTCCTCAAAGGTGGTCCCAGACTATGACTCTTTTAAACATACTGCCAGCGATGCCACAAATTATATTGCATTTTCATTGTTGTTAAAAAACACACTCGTTCATCCATATTTACATACGCTGAATATATTTCATTCCAAACACTAGACAGGTGAGTCCTAAAATAGAATAGCTTCTATAAGTGTACTTCAGCAAATTACCAAGACATTCTTCGAAATGGCAGTTCAGTATTGCGTAGCGTGAGCACGATAAACCGGTAAGTAAGAACGAATAAAAAATGTGCGATCATGCTTACAAAACTATTGATTCCGCTGTCGATATCAACAGTCATTTTTTAACGAAAGGGTGCGCGAGTATAGAGGTTATTGGGATAATGATTTGTCAGATATGCAATACTGAATATTTGAAAAATTATTATGTACAATAAATTAGCTGGCTATATAGTTTACACCAAACCGAATACATTCATGAGCCCTATCTACTCAGTAAACACACCGAGCCAACCGAACCGAACCCACCCAACCAACTGAACCCAATCAATCAATCAATCAATCAATCAATCAATCAATCAATAAATCAATCAATCAATCAATCAATCAATCAATCAATCAATCAATCAATCAATCAATCAATCAATCAATCAATCAATCAATCAATCAATCAATCAATCAATCAATCAATCAATCAATCATTCAATCAAATCTCACTACATTATCTCGTATTATGTTATTATTTTTAAAAATTGTGCCAATGTTCAGGAGAACATATTATATACTAGTACTGTGGTTGTAGCGGAGTTTATTTATTACCATTAACCTACTTCAGGAACAAACAATGGGTATCAACAGAGCAATGCGCTTGTTTGATTTGCCAAACCGCAGAGTCCATAGGGGTGGACCGAGTACACTCAGTGTCGTCATCTCACGACGGATCAGCAGCTGATGATCGAACTCGGTACAGGTGCGCGCTTCTCAAACCTGTACACCCAGATCTGACGCTCCTGATTGGTCGAGATGTCCATCACGACCAATCAGGAGCGTCAGATCTGGGTGGATCTCTTCTGGGGGTACTCGGCTGCAGTACTGCACCCTGTGGTCTGACAATCCAAACAGAAGACTTCACACTTGTTTGTGGCTGCTTGACAGGTTTCTACGTGTTTATATATATGGGGCCTATGACTGTCATGATTGTAAGATGTGGTGGCGGCGGCACCACCAATATACAGTCACCTGGCTACACCCGTAATTTTTAGAAACTGAAATATCGTAATTTCCCTATAGCATTTATCAAAAGTTTGATTTTGTAAGGATTAACCTTATGTTGTGTCACAGTTGGGCTATTACTACAGATTCATCTCACACAGATTATATGTAAGTGTGAGCAATTTATTAGCAGCTCTTTATTATGTTTATTTTTGGGAACTTAATCGTAAATAGTGCCCCTACCGTTATGTAGGTTTACCATGTTTACGGTAGAGTTTGTGGGTGATAACAGGATGACCGTGGTTTACGCTGCACAGAGCTGTGTCTTCTATATCGTGACGACGTGTTCATGCAGGTTAGCGTAAAGCCAGCTAACACAGGGTTTTCCCAAGTACACCGCAAATAGTTAGAGTTGTCCCGATGCTAAATTGATGCTGGACCAACGCCCCAGCCCTTCACCCAGCATGTAAACAGCATTGGTATAGGAACAGCGTGGTTTATACCTAATCACTTTGTCACAACGGATGATTAATTCCCATTGTTCTTAGAATGATATATCTGGATTAGAAGACGTTTTAATACATTATTGAGTAGACCCCCTATGCATATTGAACAGTTACTATTGATATACTCTTCATTAGCCTATTTTTCTTCAAACGAACAAAGAATACCCCTTTATAAAAACTTATAATTTAAAATTCCTCTTTTTTATCCAGCAAATACGAATCGTTAAGACAATGTTGGTTTAATGTTGGGTCACCATCTGCAACGCTTGCCCAACCTTAAGCTATCTTTGGCGCAACGTCTTTTGTTTGCTGGGAACCGTACACACGCATTTGATCCTGTTTGATCAATGTTTTTGTTGTGAAAAATCAGTTCCAAAGAGTCACTCGCTCTGAAAGAGCTGAAGAACCGATACATCGAGCACAAAATGAAACAATTGACCTAATGTTGGGCCATCGTAGAAGACGATGCACCATCGCTAAACCAATATTGAATTAAAGTATTTTGAATGATGGTTGAGTTAGGCCTGATGACTAGCCCCGCTGGTACAACATTAAATAGACATTGCTGGCATCATTTATTATGCATACAAACAAACTTAATATTAGAGTAGTACTCACTACTAGTAGTAGTACCAGTATCAGAAATCAACTTAAAGGGACATGCCCAGGTCTAAATCATAGAAAAAATCGGTGATTTTATTTTGGCTTCTTAATATGACCATATGATGTAAACATGTCCGTAGACTAGAACTGCAATTTTTTTTTGTGCTGCGCATTCACCAGTTAGGTTAGATATAGAAATTCCTGATTTCTAATTATTGACAACCATGTCAAAAATTAGAAATACGGGAATTTCGTCTCTATATCTAGCCTAACTGGTAAGTGCGCAGCACAAAAAAATTAAATAAACTTTTGCAGTTCTAGTCTATGGACATGTTTACATCATATGGTCATAGTCATATTAAGAAACCAAAATGAAATCACCGATTTTTTTATGATTTTAGACCTGGACATGTCCCTTTAATACAGTTAACAATAATTTAATATTCATGAATTCCAACGCTTGATAACAAATGGTGGACACCAGCATTCTGATAGTAAGCAGATAAGTACACTTGAAGACACCAACAGTCCCTACTCTGGCCTATTGTACACTACTTTTCATTGATCACATATCTTGGTGTCGGCAGGCATAAGCTCGCACAAAGCCTTCATACCTGGTAGAAAACCGCAAGTATTTCGGTCAGGTTACATAGGCGTCCTTTCCCATGGTGTCCAGTATCGTACCAGGGACTGCCTAGAGTAAATGGAACGCTGGAACAATGCTGGGTCAGTGCCTTATCTATTGTCCTGACATGCGACAAAATTATTCTGGGCAGTTTAATGCCACGGAGCTATTACTAGGCGACCATGTGTGTTCACAAATAATGTGGCAAACATTCCTTAATCGCGTGTCCATTCATTAAATTAATATTAGACATAATATATTAAAATAACGAGTGACAAAAAAATATTATGTGATCATCATTAATTTATTATCCCCATTTTAATCATTTAATCATAGTGCCCACATGGCGAAGTGTGAATGAAAACTACAACATTCTAACCCGGAGGGGGAGGGAATAGTACGCATACATTATACATAAGTATGCAGAAAAAAGTATCGAGGTCGCCTGTAAAAATCCTTAATTCCCATAGTATTTCTAAAGTCGATTTCCGCAGTCATTGGTGTCCGCATCAGAGTATAATAAGTATGTATGTATTTAAAGTACTATACCAGCTATAAACTTGAGAACACGTAAAATGCTACATATACACCCACACCCACACTCGAACACCCACTCTGGCCTTTAAGTTTCAAAGAAACAAAATGTTTCTTCCCCCACTCACTCGTGAAGATTCAATATTTTAGGGGGCCACTGTGAGCGAGAGGTAGCGTGCTCGGCCTCAGACCGCCAGGACTCGAATTTCGAATCCTGTGTGTGGAGGGCAGTGTCATCTCATTCATCTCACCATCCTCAGGAGCTTCTCCTGGTCCAGTTTAGCCTATGTGTGCACAAAAGTGGCCTAAAACCACATCCATTTAATTTATACACACACCTCCAACAAAAATGAGACGTCGGCTCACTTTGGCTCACTGTTGGGCCAACGTCGTAGACAGTGAACAGTGAACCAAGGTTGAGCCAACGCCTCATGTTTGCAGGGCCACATGAGATAAATCATTAATAAATTCCTGTGACATACCAGTGAACAAGATATATTGACCCAATATTGTATCACCGTCTGCGACTGTGCACCGACATTGAACCAACATTGAATCGAATTGTCGTGTTTTGCTGGATTTTTATCTAATTAAAGAACGTTGAATCCTCAAGTACTTCAACTACATTTTTGATCAGAAAAAGATTTTACCGAATAAATAGTTGTAGAGAATATATACAATGACTGATGACTAGGTCCACATTTAACCCTTACAGCGCGGGGATCGACTTTAGACGTCAGAATCTGACGTCTGTAGACGTCAGATTCTGAAGTCTAAAGTTGATCCCCCCCACTGAAAGGAGAAGTTACAGTTATAGGTAAATGAAGGCCGGGGAGTGAAAGAGTGCACGTATGTTGTGTGGGCGTGATCCGCTGTGTGGGCACATAATCAACTGGTCATTTCTCCTTGTGAATAACAACCTCACAGAACATAAAGCCCAGTGACATTTTTCATTATCAATATTATAAAAGGAATTTATATTACTATACTATGGCGTGGCTCAATTATTGATTCCAAGGCGCAGACCCAAGCTACCAAAATCACACAAATTAATACAATTAAATTGTTTGTCAGACATAATAATAACGTATGACGCAATATTACTTCAGGAAATATTTCCGTTGCACAACAAATCGCTATGCATCAGTAACATTAGCTAACGAGAAGCTGGTTCACGATATGACTTGTCTCTTATTTTACTGAGCTAATTTATCATGTTTATGCGTAGATAAATTTACAAAGGTTATTTATTATTACAGATCATAAATGTCTACAACAACCTGTTATTTTGCCATAAATGTTTACAACCACCTGCTGTTTTAAAACACTGAGGTTTCCTAGCTATGACCAAAAGTGGCATTTTAGGGTTGAAATAGTGATCATTGCTGAGGTATTGTACTAAGCGGATCACTGTAGGTGCAGCCCAACAAACAAATTCAAATATTGGTTTGATGCTGGGCCAGCGTCGTAGACGATGGCCAAGAATCAAACCAGCCTTGGTTCAAGGTCTCGTACTTACTGGAGTCCACCCACGCTGGACAAAATGGGGTGACAGATTTCCGAAGAGTAAACAGTCGACCTGGACCTGTTACTGCGCTGACCGTGCAAAGACAAACAGCAGTAGCTGCTTGATTTACAATGAATCAGTTACTGCTTTTTATCTTCACGCGGTCAGTGTGTGTGTGTGTGTGTGGGTGGCTTAGAGCTGTGGATAGCAGACGATGTGACTCTACTTCACCTCCTGCATGGATCGCATGAGATCCATGTAAAATACAAGTAGGTTTGCTGCGACATGGAGCGAGTGGGTGAATCTGAGTCAGAGAATATTTGTGGACATTATCGCGCCTGAATTAAGCCCAAGTCGGGACTATACTCAGATTCTCCAATAAGAAGGTCATATAGTCTCCAGACAATCCTTGCTTCCACAGGCAGCACCGCCCACCACATGCTTTTGAATTGTTTAGAACAATTTAATGTGCAACCACAATGTCAAACATTCGGTCGGGATTCGAACCTTACACATTCAAGCCGTAGTACAAACTAAGCCATGGTATGGTATGGAAGGAAAATGTAAAGACAATGGTCAATTTCTAGAACCTGATTTTGAATACAAAACGAAACTTAAAATAACACTTTATTTGGAGTGTCAGTCCCTTCCGGTGACGATCGACTTAAATTGTATGTATGTCAATATTAAAAGTACAAAGTACAGACTATTATATAATTCTTAGATAATGTCGTTGTCGAAGTGTAGAATGACAACATGAATATAACATACACGTTTTACATTGCTTTATAATTATTGTAATACTCCAATGGGTCTTAAAATCCGATGTCATTATTGCGCATTCGCCTGCCAACATATTAAATACCATGATTGTCTAAATGATGTCATATTGACATTTATAAGGTTGTTACGAAAAACATAGAGCTGTATCGCAGCACGTGAAACAAGAGAAACGACTTGATAAATAACTATTACATAATTGAACTTGTCGTAGCTCGGTCAGGTTTCACTTTGTTAAACCCTTGTGAGGCTGTTGAATTGGCAGTTTTAAATGAAAAATGAAATGAATCGGGCTTTAAACCACCTTTGTGCACGTATAGGCTAAACTGGACCAGGAGAACCAATGAGATGATTGATATGACACTGTCCTCCAGACACAGGATTCGAAATTCGAGCCCTGGTAGTCTGAGGCCGAGCACGCTACCTCTCGGTCACGGAGGCTCCCCACAATACAAACTTTCACACGTGGATGGGGAAGAAACATTATTGTTTTTTTCAAACCGCCGAGACCGGGAACCGAACCCCGAACTCTGGCGTGAAAGGCAGCGGTGCTAACCACTACCCTAGGCCCCCCGCCCGGCAGTTTTAAATGGATGAAAAATGATTCTATTTGTGAAAAACATAGCCATTGCGTTGAATTATTTGATTAACTTGTCATCTACAATAAACTGTTTATCATTTCAGTTTCATTTTATCTGGTTTGAACCTCGCTTGAAAACGTATATATACAGGCCTGGTCGGTATTCTAGTAAAAATTACGATATATCGTAGGTTCGGACTGGTCGAGATGGCCATCTCGCTCAATCTGGGGCCCATCACACAAAGAATTAAAATTAAGATCATCTTAGCTTTGTCTTATTTGCATTAGAAAAGTTAAGATTATCTTTTAAGATTAACTTTTCTAATGCAAATAAGAGGACGATAAGCATGATAAAATGATCCTAATTTTAAGATTCTTTGTGGAATGGCCCCCCGAAGCCTACGATATATCCTTCTCAACCAATCTGAAGCATATATCGTAACTTGGTCGGACCTTGTACTAGAATACGGGCCCTGGCACTCCAGGACAAGATTTAGCAGACAAAAATCGAGTAATGTCACCTGATTTGTGGTTACTCCTCTTTCCCACACTATAACAGCCTGAGGACTATACTGTTCCGCAAAGCCAAAACGTAGTAACTGCTTACTTGTAATGTAAGTAGTTACTGCTTAGGACCACAGTTTACCAAACTTCCTATTGTTTTGGGTGTAACACACTTTGACAAACTGTTTGTGTTTCGCAAGGATTTGGTGAAAATATAAAACGGTCAAGCGATTCTATGCCAGTATACGATACATTTACTGCAATTAATTCACCCCATGTGTCACGCTAGCGATTTCAGGTATGTGTGTATAATAAATCATGGTTTTGTATGGTCTCATTATGGGATTGCTTCACTCGGACGACCAAATCGTATTTCCAAAATATTCGGTTTGTAGTTTGTGACAAGGCCTACATCAATTAGGTTCACGAAATTTGAGAAAATAGACATCGTACTGGATATGCCTAGATACGAAAATGTCGCTGAAATAATTTTAACGTGTAAAATACAGAATTTGGAAAAAGTGAGATTTTCCCATGTCTATGCCAACACATATCTGGAAGCATGTTACGCTCTCTTAGGCTTTCCCTCAGAGTACACCGAAGATTGTTTGTACTTTTAGTCAGAATTATGATAGAAGTATAGAGTTCTATTCCACATTCTCAGACAACATTATTTATAAAATCCGGATAATTTAAAGGTTTAAAAATGTTTAACGTGTTTAAATGTTAGTTTTATAATATCTCCGTGAATTGGAATAGTTTAATAGGGTCCCTGTTTATAAAATGTATGTGTTCACAAAAGAAATATATCGGCAACAGCGGGACTCAATCAAACCCGGTACCCCAGGCTCAGAGCCAACCATGCTACCAATCAGTAACCATGTACTATACTCCAGGCTACCAATCGATTTAGTTTAAATATTATATCAAATCAATGTAATTATATCATCAACGCCCAATTTATGTTCAGAATTGTATAACTAATGGCTTAACCTTCTGAGTCTAGTTGGCCACATCGTTTATATTTGATAAATACTCTCCTGATACTCGCATATATGGTACACTTATTAGCACTATCACAATAATGTGTCATTCCGTAATATATAAACGCAATTAATTGACAACTTTTGATGGAAAAAATGTCGGCTCCTGGGATGGCTCAACCGACAATAACATTCCAGAGCACGTGGAGGTGTAGACTACAATAACATGACAAAAGCAACATGATACAATAGACAATTGTAGGCTTAATGCTTCGTCACCGTCTGAGACGCTGGCCCAGCATTCAACCACCATTGGGTAGATTTGTAGGCTACATATGTATTACAATTTCAGCTTTGAAGTTTGATATCGATCTGTGAAAATGTATCAAATTGCATCCCCCAGGCTCACATGTTATTCTCCTGGATAATGTTAACTTCTACGCTCCCGACCACAAAGGCGATTTGGGAAAGTAAGTAGGCCCTGTAATCCAGACTTCATTAATTGATAGAGATTATGTCTGTTCAATACTTTCTATCCCTATGTGATAAATATTTTAAAGAAGTGTCTATTAGTGAATGCACCGCGCAAATGGTTGATAAATGGTCTTGATGGCATCGACGCACTACTTTGACGTAATCTCTGATCAGTTTGTGCAAAGCGGATTTGGACAGCATTAGAAACAAATCTGGTCGTTAGCATACTCCACGCTACACCCCACGTGGATCAACAGCAAGTACGCGCCCTCTAACCAGTAAACACAACATATTGGCCCTGTGCTGGTTTAATGTTGGACAAGAGTCACAGACCGGAGTACTTTAATGCGGACATAGACGGAATAAATAGGTCACTTCTATACACGTCAAATACATATAAAAATATTACATAAAAACACCTACGGTTCGTGGATTTGTTTTTTATGCCATAATGTACATATGTAGGCACATATCTCAGTACACACGAACATTTGTATAACATGTACAAATGTTATACAGCTGTTTTGTGTTTATGGCATACTAGAGTAGACTTAGTGTAAACTTTATATAGAATCATAAGCGGAAACAATACATTGTAAGCTGTATTTCAAATCAAATTTGATTGAATGAAAATGTTTTCCAGCTTGTTGAACAAACTAGATTAACACTGTGTCCTACAAACACATTGAGCCAATGTCCGCGACGCTGGACCAGCATTAAACCAACATTGGCTCAACGTCTTGTGTCTGCTGAGAAGCCAACATGATGTAAGTAAACACGTCATTTCAAAGTGTTCGAGGCATTTGCGAGATCCAGGCATCCAAGACAAACCGAATTTCAATACACGTATACCACACACATTGCTAATCCATGCTGTGTTAAACACTCGTTTCGGATGCAATCCAAGATATTAACAGCCCTCAGCTTTTTAAATAGAGATTAGTATTGTTTGTGATGATTTAATAACCCGCTAAGGTGTCATGATTGAACTTGACAACTAGACACCGCGGCGCACAGACCCAGGGCAAAATGTTTAATATAACATCACACAAAAGGTGTTGACATAATTATATAAAAATGCGTGCGTGAAGATTATGTGTCCATTGAAATGTATTGTTAATCATGCAAGCATTATTAATTATTCACAAAATATCAGAAAACACTGACTGAACGCTGGTGCAGCATTGAATCAGCGTCTTCTGCTTGCTGGATGAATAACCCTTTCAATGCGGGGACCGATTTTAGACGTAAGTCGATCTCCGCACTGCAAGTGTAACACATTTATTTTATATTATTTATATTCCAGCATTGTACGAATTAAATGTAAAAAAAATATGTGAATATTAGACCCCCTGAATCTGTCTGTCTAGCTGCATGACGTGTCAGCTAGACAGACAGGTTCAGGGGGTCCATGTGCAGACCATGTACATACCGGCCATCCGTTCTTGTACCAGAATATGGCTGGCTCGGGTACTCCTATAGCCACGCATTCCAGTGTTAAGTTGGAGCCCCACTCCACACTCATGTTCCTCGGTCCCTCTATCACCACCGCCTCAGCTGCAAGAGAAAACAGTCATTATTACAACATCTAAGCCCTATAACCAAGCAAAAGAAATTAAATGATTCGGGCTTTAGGCCACATTAGCTTTAGGCTATTTTTGAACTTGTCCGAGAACTGGTTGTTAGCAACATCCTAAAAAAATGTGAGCATGATCCATGAAAAACTTGTCAAGTTATCGTGTCCACAAGAAAATGTTAACGCCAACTACAGACGCCAACGCCGACGCCGACAACGAAGACGTCGAACTTCAATTGCAAAGTTGGCCTTAACCCTATTCTGCCATGCAAAGTCAAAAGTTTACTACTTTCCTTTGAATTCGATTAGTAGGGTAACCATCAACATGATCAATCAGCGACAGTGAAAATATATGCATGCTATATATCAGCAAGAATTAAAAAATTGGTTTCAAATTTTCAAATTAAACAACAATGAGTTCACTTATTTTAGGTTGAGAATGAATCCAATTAAGAATAAATTTACATGATCAAAATAAATCATTTTACTCTCCGCTGGCAGTTTTATATCAGTAAGGCAGGGCAGCTCTACATAGTTGAGCAGATCAAGTTAATACGATTAAGCTACTGCGATATCACAAAAACACGGAAATGTGATATAATCAAGGTAGAATACGTATACATGTGACACCATATAAATCTCATTAATTCCCCAGTAAACACATGATGTTGATCCAATGCCGAGTTGATTGCTAACATTAAGTCAGCATTGGGTCACTCTTGTTTGAGGAGTCAATAGGCATCCCGCTGCAGACGTCCACCATTGTGATAGAGAAGGTAGCAGGAATATAACATCATCAAAATCCAGCATTTTATTTCACAATATTTATTTTTCGCTGATTTCGGTGGGGGACATACCTCATTCCAATGTGAAAAAAATATGCAAGCATTTGTACATGTGTTAAGTTAGCAAAAAATAACATTAATGGTATTAATTGTGTTTTGCTACAGCTACTTAACTTCAACTGTGCAAGCGACTCCCATATCATTAATGTGATTTTATAAAACTTGGTCCTGCATTTATCAATAAAAACAACAACTTAGATAATGCATGATATTATGTATCATAGCAGCTACAGACGTTCAGACTATATTGGTTTATTGCTGGGCCACCAGGCTGATAGGTGTACATTAAGCCAACTAATATTGTACCTCGTCAAAATAAAACATTCTGCACAATAATTTACGTTAATTGAAAGTTGGTCCACCATCTGCGACGCTGGCCCAACATTGGTTCAACGTCTCGTGCTAACTGACATTTTATATGACGCAAAGGAATTCTGTGCATCCTCATCCCTCGCATTCGAGAGGTGCACGGCAACGCGTTGTAAATATTTCAAGAAAGCAAATCAACCGGGAATATAATATTTCATGTTAATAGTCATCTATCGGATGTTTTTTTAAACACTCGAGACCTGATTTTGTGGCGTTACTTGTCAGGGCGCCCTGATGTATGTGGTCGGGATATTCGATATGAAAGAAGAATCTGACAGATTGTTCTCATGATTGGAGACATCGGGATCAGAGATCACAGGCTCGGCACCCAGTGATCCAGGACAGAGAACGGCGACACTGCGCAAATTTCCCAGCAAACACCAGACACTGTGCCAATGCTGATTTATTGTTGGGCCACCGTCTGCGACACTGGCCCAACAATAAACCAGCATTGGCACAATGTCTCGTATTTGCCGGGACACCGTTTGGATCACTCCACTACCGCCCACCTATATCCACATTTCAGTGAGGGTTTTCACGAATACTCCCGAGAATAAACATCATGCGTGGGAATATTTAGTAACGGCTATACATATTCCTTTTGGTGTTTCAAGGGTGTATTTGCCACCTTGTATCGACAGCTACACACACTTTCCTTGTCAGGAGGGGGAACGATATATTTAGCGATATGCCGCCATACCTGAGCGGGCTCCAATAGTCCATATAGGGGGCCTAATATTATTACTATACGAGGGCAAGATGTTTTTTTAAGGAACAACATTTACATCAATTAGCCAGTCCTTCACCAGTGTTCACGGCCAAAAAATGCCTATGTTTTGTTTTCTTATTTCATCGACTACAAGCTGTGTTGTGGATAAGTCAACAGCGAGATACGAGTTAAACCGGGTAGATATTTCAATTATATAACTTATCTACAGTCAATATAAATATCATTATAAATCTAATGAATATTCACATAAATTAAGGGGTCGGTCGCTGCAGCTAGTAACGATTTAAAGCAAGGCTCTAGTTTAAATGCTATATGATGTCTCTAAATTATGTGGCAGGTGGAGAATTAAAACTTCCGTGATGGAAAATTTCCCCTTTCACTGCATGGTAATCCATCTTGGTTGTGGCGCCAGGTAGCAACTCAACCCTTTCGTCTGAAGACGGTCCCCGCACTGGAAGAATTAAAAAATATATAATGGTCGTATTACCCATATTATAGGTATTCAAATGAAGCAGTAAGAGCTAACTAAGACATTTATGATGATTTCAAATTGAAAAAAACTTTGGTCTCCATGATTAATGCAAAACTATTTCAGCGTTGTGGAGGCTAAGGCCACACAAGTCTTTTATGTTCTCCAAGGAATAAACAGCTCGTGATTCCCGGTTCACAGAGTCACCCATGAACTGTACAGGTTCCAGATCGAAAAGCTTTCAGATCAGAGAAATGTGAAATATGAGCTAACAGCTACGCACACTTTGTCATTATTATAATGCTTGCATGCACGTGTAGATATGGTATGCGCGTGTAATAATTATATTGACAAGAGAGGTGCTGCGACGCAGGCTTCGACTATTATGTCTGCAGAGGCCACAACCAACAAACACTAGATATAACGTGAGTGATAAGTAGAGAGATTTTGCACGGACGGACAGAAGGACGGACGGATAACCCCACTACATAATGCTTCCGGTATGTAAGCGTGCAAAATGTGCAAAAAACATTCCAAATCAACGAATATTTATATTTTCCTAATACATTTCACATCCAACAAATAAAAAATGGCATAACAAGTAAATTAAAAAAGCGGCATAATCTCAACCATGTGAATTCAGACATTTAGGAAAATCGGCGGCAACGGTTGGTGTTGGCAATCTTTAAAATCACGTGTAACGACACGAGGTTATTTTCTAAGGTTGAGACCTCTTCTATTTATATAACACACTGGCACATAACGTTGGAAAACATTGTCAAAATGCTGGGCCAGCTAAGGCATTGATATAGCATTGTGCGAGAGTGGGCTTTGTTATGGTAAAATCATGTTGTCCAGGACTATCTGCCCTTTGCCTCATTGGGTGGTGTAGGCGTGTACATGGTGCATGGCTGCGCTGCAGAACATTTAATTTTCCTCATAATATTACTTTATTATACATAATGTATAAATCCTGTGCTGGCGATAAATTACATTTTGATACCGGTATTGAAATATTGCAGTATTACCGCAGGTGTTCTCAGATTAATTTGTAAATTGGACAAAAGGACAATTATTCTATTTTAGTTTCCGTTCATGATAACTTTTCATGTAAATTCATCTGAGCCATGGCTTTCATCTAGCAGTAACACTATTTATATCACGACTCAAAGACACATCTAGATAATTTATTTTCTGCTGAAAATACTTTATAACCTCCTAACACATCCACAAAACAAGACTCGTCATTTAGACTGGTTATGTTTAAAATATAATGTAAACTACATGTATCAAAAAAGAAGATATTAACCTGTTCCATATAATGTTTCAAATAATTGCACTGGAAAAACACAAATATCAATTAGGGAAAATTCCCAAGCTCAAGCTTTGCAAGACAATAAGCAGGCATTGGCCATTATATTATATTCTATATGTAGACATAGCGTCTGTTGTCATTACATGGCTGATGGCTGCTGGACTGTCCTGCTACAGCAAACAGAAGTAACTCTTAAGTTTTCAAGTAAGCATATACTCTTGTTTGTCCATGTACGACAGCTGATGGCTGGTGCCATCGGCTACAGGCAAACAAAAGTAACTGCTTACTTTCCAAGCAGGACAGCTACAGGTGACCAGCAGAGGCAAACGGCAGTAAGTGCTTACTTTTTAAGTAGGCAGTTACTCCTGCTTGCTTCTGCACGGCAGCTGCAGGCGACCAGCAGGCAGAAGAGCAAAGGACGCCGACCAGCTCAGGTCATCAATGCGTGGGCGGCTCTCATGCCCTGGATCGCTCTACATGCATCCCCCTCTCTCATCTCTCTCTCTCAAACCCCGCAGAAAGCTGCAGAGGGCTTCTGCAACCGATGTGGCCTGGTTTGTCGGCGTGTGTAACCGGGGATCAGCCGGTGTGTTCTGTTCAGCTCAGCTGTCTGCAGTAGAGACGGAATCCCATCGGCGATCAATAGCCGAGCTCTTGACATCAGACAGAGCAAAGAGACTGCTGAGCCCGCCTGCCAGAGACCCCACAGTCCTCAAGATCACCCACCAGTACTCAAAATCCTCACATTTAATTTCTTTCAATTGGGTGCGAAATATCAGCTCTGATAAAAAAACGTTTTCTAAAAAAAGGTTGATTTTTGAGATACGAATATATGAGAAATCGATGATTTTTAAGATACGAATTATATTTTCTCCGGTACCGTAATTCTCCTTAGAATTTTTTTGTGAATTGACCTTTGTATGTTAATTGTTAAGGGGTCGAAGTATTGAACAAGCTTGTTATCACACAATTGCATGAATATTATCATCTCTAAATAAATAGCTAGCGGAAATGAGAACATATACTGTGTGAATATAGTATCCAGTTCTGGGTCATTGTAGTACCGTCGCATGCAGGTGTAATCATTGTAGCCGTTGTTACATAACAGATTGGAGGCAACAGGGCTGCCAAAAACATGCAGTGTCCTTACATTTGGGGCAGGACTGATTATCTGGTCTTGATTAATGTGCCGCGTCAGCCTCGGCATCTATGACGCAAACCGCGCTTTTTTCTTACATATATTCCCTTTCACAGCGTATCGATCCAGCCAGAAGCGTCCGGTTTATTTTTAGCCCGCAGTATTACCGGCACGGAACACGCGAGCCCCTGCTTTATTGTGGGTGGAAAATAACTGGAGACGGGTTCCGCGGGTATAGAAGTACCCCGATTCTTCACTGACCGGTGGAAACCATAATATGCCAACCTAGGGATTAAAGGGTGGTATCTGCCACGTGAGTGGCAGATACCACCCTTTAATCTCTAAGTTTAAGCCAGGGATGAGGGTGGAGGCCCAGCACAATGTCAGCTGGTAGTACTTGAGGCGTTGTCACCAAGGAGGCCGTGTTATTGACGAATTCCAGGCAGTTTTGGTGCAAAAAAATCACATTGCACCTGCTAACTCGTGGGCGCCATTTACAGAGAATGCGTGTGCACTTGGCTGCACATAGCATTAAAACATAATCACGACTAGAGCAGTAAACGACACGGCATGCCAGAACATGGCTAATTTTAGGCAAAAACAATAATGTCGTTTTGTGGAATAATGCCGAAAAAACTAAAAAAAGCAAGAGGAAAGTGGCGCCACTTTAGCTCTTTTATATTGGAAGCGCTATTTTTTTATTTTCCTTTCTACAAATCATGTTTTATAATAAAAAAGGCATGTATGTAGTGACGTTGTCAGGTCATTGCATGTTTATGAATATTTGGTATAGATTCCGATCACATAGGGGGGCCACCATTCAATTTCCAAGGAGGGGGGAGGGCTGGATTTTTTTTTAAATAAATAATTTCGGGCGGACTCTGCGTGAAATAAATAATTTACTCCAATAACTGTTCTATATAAACATGTAATAAAATGTGAAATTTTCAGCGCGCCGTCGAGCCCGGTTGAAATAAATAATTTGCCCGCGACAAAAACTCCAGCCCCCACTGGATATCGAATGGTGGCCTCCTAGACATAAAGGGTGTAAGATAAAGACACTGTGTCGAAGGTCTATCTGTAATTTGTGAAATAGTGAAACTGTTTCAGTGTTCTAAACTAGATATTGAATATTATCAGAAATAAAATTAATCCGTCATCCTGATTTTAAACACAAATATATTCAATTTAAATTTCCACCCATTTGAAGTTGAGTCTCGCTGACGCGATCCACAGCTTCAAGTGGTTGCAAATTATTAAAAATTGGACTAAGTGAATGTGAAGGTTGATCATTGATAAAACTCGCTGCTTCAAGATCTTTTGACATCTTTAAATATACCATTTAACCCTTTAACCGCCAAATTATTCAATTCGAATTTTCACCCACTTGAAGTTGTGTCTCGCTGACGCGATCCACAACATCAAGTGAGTGAAAATTATTCAGTGCTGAATGTTACAGCAACGATTTTCGACTTCGCCAGGCGTTGGTGCAGCGTAAAGCTAACGTGGTGCGTTGACTAAACCCCATGCAATTCTGCCTGGAAACATTACGCAGGTCAACCAGATGGGACTCGCTGGGTTTTTTCCGGGCTTCCACCTCCTCTACCTCCTGTGGAGACCCCGTCAGCCTGCCAAACGTTGATGAAATACTCCGGAGATACCCGATCAGCGCCAAAACGTGTATCGTATTATTCACGTAGAGTGGGTGGTCTTTCAAAGATTTATCTCTCTGTGGTGCACGTTGCCTCCCAGCAGTCAAAGTGTTGTATGCGCGACTCATTCGAGTGGCGCATACAACACTTTGGATGCTAGGGGTCGCCGTGATATTTTGCATTTGTGTCATACAAAACGCAAAATTAAATATTGATAATGGAAAACAAACATTGTCCTTGTCGCATTTATGCCCCACAAGATATATTTTAAATACGAAAATAATTGGAGAAAATATGATGATTATGTCCACAAACAACGACGTACCGGTAATGAGTTTTAATTTAAGATATAAGTATACACTGTATCTCTATGCAGCATAATAATGAACATGCATGTACTTCTAATAAATACGGTTGTATGCTTAACAATGAGTGAAAACCATACAATTATAATCAGTTCTGCTGATCTACTGGTATAATTCAACATTTTCCCTGTAATAATTTGCAGAACTTCGCACCGAGCCTTCTTCCTGATCCCTGTTAACTGGGACCGTCTGTATGGCATCACACTAAAACATGGATCTGCAGCGGAATTAGTCAATAAATATCCCTGTCGTTACTAATTTGCAATAAATGTAGAGCCATCACAACACGAAAGCCGCCGCCAGTCTGGAACCCCCATAACTCATAATACACGAACTCTAAATACTACCAGATTCATCCCAGCAACACAACATGTTCACCCAATGGTGGGTGTATGTTGGTCTAACGTCTTAGCCGATGGACCAGCATTGGTTCAACGTCTTGTGTTTGCTGGGCTGGCTCTAGTGCAGGAAAACACATTCTCTATTCTATAGCAGCCATTCTAAAATATTCTAAAATAAGTGGTATGTCTAGTTTATGGATAACGAGAAGGGTAAACGAAAACACATTTTGCCCCACACACGGAATCGTCGTGCGAGAATACTCGTCTAAAGCATTAACCAGAAAGCGCTGGGACTGGCTCGCTGGGACTGGGATGATATGGAAGCACTACTATATGGTAATTCTTGTTTTAATGTCGAGCCATTTTAATTATTTCATAGAGCAATGTTATTTATAGAAACTATTTAAAATATACCCTATAGCAGAAATACATAATATGTATTTCTGCCTATAGTATTATTACATCAAGACTTAAATATCACAAATCTTAGTATTATTACATTAAGATACAAATATCACAAATCTAAGTAATTTGTAAGCCCTTGAAAAGTTCATGAACAATAAAACTTAGTTCATATCTCTGAGAGTTCTGAAAACACATAAAATTGCATCAAAATGAACATTGGATTATAATAATGTTCATAACGGATGAGCTACCAATATCCACTACGAAGACAGGGTATTGACCGAAGTATCAATATGTTTGCCATTCGTTCAACTGTTAACTAAGTATATACATTATTAACGTATATCAAGCATATGTCATATTATTGAATTAATAATAATGTAAACTGGTTTGGTTACGTGACGTACCCATCGATTGAAATGGATCAATCAGTTACGCTTTTAGTCATGTTAGTATGATTAGCAGGGATATAATTTTACACGACTATGATTTGTAACTATACTCCACATATGGCACTGCAGATGAGATAATATTACATAACACACTGTATGGCACTGAGGAGTAAGTATTGGTCATCTTCAGGATCGGATCTAATCAATATTACATCACGAAACGTAACTACATCTGACAACCGACCGCCGATCTCGCGTTCCATCTTCAACCCTTTATACCATTGGCACATACATGTACCACATGGCATTCTGAGATTCCGTACATTTGAAATCACGCACTTGGGTATTTTTAAAACCGGGTCATTTTCATTCACGTTGAGGTGAGAATTGCAGAGCAATTCGCACCTCAACGTGAATGAAAATGAGATGAAATCGTCTGGAAATTAGCATGGTTACTCGTAAAGTTTTCAGGGAATAGAGCCGTCGCATTAATTGCTTGCTGGGTGGCGCTCAGCTCACACTATCAGATCGCAAACAATATTACATCATCGTGTTTATTAGCAGCAGGGTGCTATGGCCGCCCGCCATTATGCTGTCCATGGTGTTACAGCTGCTCCGATGCCTTGGGGAATAGCAAAGCATACAGGGTGGGCCGTAGCTTGTCTATGACTGATGCTGGCAATTACCACGGAAAACCCGCCATATCCCCTCACCTGCCTGCACATTCAATCAACATCCATCTCCTTGGCAATCCATCCATCTTCATTGACCAGTCATTCTCAAACGTTACCTTTTCAATTGTGTTCAGCCATGCTTGACAATTATAACCACAGCCTGATTCTGTGTTAATTATCGCCCAATTAATGTTAATCAGTGTTGAATTACAGTTAACGAAAATGAGAAATGAAAGGATCTGAGAAGATTAACAACTACTGTAATTATTGAGTTAACGTGGATGAGATGATTAGACAATACATTTTTTCCGATTAGATCTAAATCTGTTTCACAAAAATTATTATAATTTTTTCCAAGACAACTTAAATTTGGTAGGTATGCCAATATTTTGAGAGGAGACGCGATTGTTCTAGAATATATAGATATCTTTTGAGTCGATATTCAATTACAGATATCCACGTACATGTAGTTTAAATTTAAATTTGATAACTGCGTTTTGCGGCATATCGCGACAGGATGAATCCCGAAATCTGGAATTATGTCCTATTTTTTTCGAAGACTTCCAATGTTTTTTGATAGTATATAAATGTAGTATATACATGGTCAGGCGTAGAGTAGGTTACTTGCACCAATGGTCCGACCTGGTGGTGTATGTGACAAGGTTCATATAAACTTGTCGTGGTATAATCAATGCAATACCAGATAGTTCTCACGAGCAGAAATTCCTTAACCTCTTGCGCACTGTGGGCGCTTTGTACTGTAGGCACTTTTATCCACATAGAAGGCCAGAAACAGCGGGACCAGTATTTTTCCTGCATTTACCTGTTGAGCCCTAATTTCCATCCTCGTGAAGACGAACTGATATGCTGATATGTGAAGGAAAGATATACATACACTAAAGCGAGTATTATAGTTTAACATAGGGTTAACACATCAATTTGTATATCATTATTATTGAAATGCATAGCTTAAAGGAGCAGAAAACCCACACAAGGCTCATTGAGGCAATTAATTTGATGTACAAATAAGGGTTCTTTTAAAGCGTCAGTTTGTCACATTATCTAATAAATAGTAGATTCAACTTGGCTGATTTGAACCGTAGAAAAGCAGGGGTGCATTTGCTTTTAAATACACCCTCTAGGCATTGTGTGGACACTTTATTTCAGACAATTAAATGAACAAACAAGGGTTGTGAAATCTGGCAGGCTGCCACATCACCTGGATGCCTGGAGCCCAATGTAGCGTGAAAATGTACATACAGACTAGAGTATTCCACACTGATACCCCCCCCCCTTCTCCTCTGCGACATGCGTCACAAAACTGTTTAAAGCAAATGTTATTTTAATGGTGGGCCAGCGTCGACGACCATTAAAATTACATTTGGTGAGCGCTTCAAACAACATTGTGCCACCGTCTTCCCCGGTACGTCGTCTTCTGTCATTAACTGTTGTTTACTATTGTGTTTCACAACAGCGTGAATTTATGTTGACAATTTGCAACGAACGCTGGTCCTGCACGACAGCCCATGGTCATGATGGTGATAATAATATAATATGTGTTAATATTATAATAATGGCATTGGATAAATCAATATTGTATGTCACATCCCCAACTTAAAAAAATATTCTAAGTAAACAGGAACACATAAGTTTAGAAAGATGGAGTTCATTCGCTCGGTGATATCAACATTTAAATCTGGTGTAATTATTTAAGAGGATTTCAGATTAAAAACAGCCCTTTGGTCTCCATGGTTTACACAAAAATAATGCAGCGCTTTAAGGGTTAACTCTTGAAATGTTTGTGTCCGTATGTCCGCCACTTTTAGCACTATAACTTGTTTCGCGTAATTGTAATGCACATTTAACTTCAGTGTCACATACAGGTAAATCATGACTAAAGCTTGACTAATTTCACATTTGACCTTTCTGTGACCCCTATGACCTTGACTTTTTTCCGATCGACAAATTTTCTCGTTAACGCGATTCACTCAACATTTTTAATGTATCGCTCCAAAATTTATACCATAAATCCATTCCACTAATAGCTAGGATGAGTTCGAAATTGGGCAAGGTTCGGACAGAAAGTAGGTCATGGCACCCAAAACGGCCATTATTTTTTTAATATGCGTAATATCTGGGAAATCGGACCAGATAGTTAGACCATTACAATCGAACAAAATGTGCATTTTCAGGTAGGGATATACCATGAAAAAAATCAACTTGATCAAATTCAAAATGACCGACCTGCTGCCACTTTTGACTTCAATATGCATAATAACTGGAAAACCGTGCCAGATAGCTAGACCATTACCATTGAACAAAATGTTTGCCCTCATTTGAATACATATGTTGTGGGTCCACGGCTATTAGAAATATGTTTATTCCTACAGTGCGAGGATTGACTCTAAGACTTCAGAATCTGACGTCTAAAGTCGATCCTCGTGCTGTAAGGGTTAATGTATATTCATGACATTTTGATCGCTGTATGTTATGGCTCCTGGGGATGAAAGGCTCGTATCTGCTTACTTTACAAAGTGACAGATGCGACCCTTTGATCTCCAGGACGACTGTATAGTATAGGTAATGAGTTATCATCGTTGTATATGACATCGTTTATACCCGCATACAGTTAAACGTTTCAAGAGTATGTAAACACATGATACATATAGATTCATGTCATGAATCATTATATCACACAATCTGACAATCAGTAATCTGATAACTCATTCATATCTAGTAATGTTGTCTCTGCGGTGTTGGTTTTCTCAGCTGCCCGCATAAAATCGCCACAGTGCCTTAAAACGTGTAATATGTAGAAGTACTTCAGAGCGTATAAAAATGATTTGTTTACCATGCTTACCCGTTTACCCTATAGCATTATTGTACCAGTTATCATGACTTCTAAAAGTGAACACTGGTAAACATTCACTGAATACTCTCTAGTATTATATTAGTAATAATCAAAAAAAGTGCTTTAAATGGTCTACAACACGGCATTGTGATTTTTTCTATTAATTCAAACAAATGCACCCTCACACCACCTCCGCACAATAGAGCTCTATAGAATAAAAAGCCGTGATAAAAAGTAAACATGATCTGAATTTTGCTCAACCCCAACCGAAAAATACAAATGAAATGAAATGAATCGGGCTTTATGCCACCTTTGTGCACATATAGGCTAAACTGGGCCAGGAGAACCTCCTGGGGATGGTGAGATGATTGAGATAACACTGTCCTCCAGACACAGGATTCGAAATTCGAGCCCTGGCGGTCTGACGCCGAGCACGCTACCTCTCGTTCACGGAGGCTCCCCACAATACTGACTTTCACACGTGGATGGGGAAGAAACATTATTTGTTTCTTTCAAACCGCCGAGACCGGGAACCGAACCCCAAAATCTGGCATGAAAGGCAGCGGTGCTAACCACTACCCTAGGGCCCCCGTCCCCGAAAAATACACCAACAACTGAACAATATTAACAAACTGCCTACCCCCTATAGCATTATTGTACCAGTTATCATGACTTGTACCCCCTTTCTGATCGGACGGAAAAAAATTCGCAGTTCGGTTCAGAATGTATAGGACAAAATGTATACATGCAGGATAAATTTTGGTCGGAACTAAAATAATTCTTTTAAATTGTATTGTTCAATTTCAGCCACTTCATGTTATCTGAGATGTACCAGTGCGAAGATAGCCGGGAATGAAACAAATCCGTCGATTGGCTCATAACATCTGCTGGCGGCCATTTTCCAGAATGGCTGCCGGGTTAGGTGAGGTCGAATGTTTTTCAACAGAAAAATTTCCCAGGCCTATATTACAATTTGAAAACAATTTGCATACATGTAGATTTAAATATTTAGGATCGGTGATGAGAACAAAACACGGCGGCGACAATGACTACGGCGGTGACAAGGGCGGCGGCGGACGTTCAATGCTGAAAATAGTAAGTAAGGAAATGACACATAATTATAATTAGGCTTTACCCCTTTTTTAATGGAATATAACATTTTATCTTAAATCATTTTTATTTAAAAGGTACACCTATAACGCCCTCTAAAAGTCAAAAGGCAGTATCTGCTTACTTGTAATGTAAGTAGATATAGCATTTGGCCAAGAATATATTTTTGGCTATGAAGGGCAGTATATATGCGACAAAGGCATTAAAATTGTAGATATTCCCCCACTGGGCTTTCGACGTTGTTGCGACATTGAATAAACGTCACTGACGTTGATTCAACGTTGCAGCAACGTGGTGTGGTGCCCAGTGGATCAAGCGATATTATGTCAGTCTGAATAATACCCAGCAAACACGAGACGTTGACCCAATGCTGGGCTAATGCTGGCCCACCGTCTACGACGCTGGGCCAACATTAGCCCAGCATTGGGTCAACGTCCCGTGTTTGCTGGGTAAGCTGATCGTGTCTGTTCAGTATACTCTATGGTATTAGTCAGGGTCAGTGACTCACTGGATTCTGTACTGTTTTCAACACACAGTCATAACAACACTAGCAAACACGATACATTTAACCAATGTTGTTTGAATGTTGGCCCAGAGTCGTAGACGATGGGCCAACATTAAAACAACACTGGGTCAATGTCTAAATGTCAATGTTTTCTGGGACACTTGTGGATCAAGCAGTCACAACACCTTCCCGCTCTGTTATGGCATATTGCTATGTTCTTGAGCCTTTAACCCTTTCAAGCCTGAATTTACCGTAGTCATCTTCATCCACTACAAGCCGCGAATTGCTGTCGCAATTCTCGACTTGTAGTGGATGAAGATGATTTGGTGTGGTTTAAAAATTTAAGAAAATTACTATGTATTGGAAAACTAGTTTCATGGAAATTTTCGTTTTAAAACCCTTAGTTGTAGGGAAATTAAATCTGTTTTCGGGGATGTAAAATGATGCTTTAATGCATCGTGAGGGTTTGAAGGGTTAAAATAATGCTCCTATTATTCAGTACTATAACATTTATAATTCCTCCATAACTTGTGACCCACGTACCTTGGACTTCCAGTACCACCTCTTTAGAGCGGATTTTGCCTTCGCTGTTTTCAGCCTCACAGTAGAATGTACCGCCGTCTGACACCAGGACAGGGCTCAGCCTCAGACCACGGTTCACCACATTGTAGCGGTTGTTATTTGGGATGGGAGCGTTGTCCTTGTACCAGGAGACGCTGGGCTTGGGGTCGCCTTCCACCTTGCAGAAGAACATGTGCTTCTTTTGATGGGATTCTACTAAAACCATTATCTGCCCCTGTGGCTGCTGCACAATGCGTGGTGCTGCAAATAAAAAAAATAAAAAAAAATATTCAGTAAAATTGGATACATGGTGACAAATTAATATTCATCATCAAAATAATGGACGAGATAATAACAGGCAAATTCAATTAACAAGGATCGAGGGACTTAAACACAACATTAAATATTAAAGCAATAACATCATATTTGCAAGGTAAAAAATATTTTAAATACATCTCTCCACTATAAATGAACCACCGAGCCGCTTGGGAGCAAGACCCATCATCCTGTTCTACTAATACATAAGTCATGCAAGGAATATCGGGAGCCGCTACGCCTCGGCTTGGGCTTCGGCTTGGGCCTCGGCTAGGGAAGATGCTACTATATAATTATGATTTCAGCAATGCATAAAAAGTGGCAGATTTTTACCAGTGTACCAAGCAATCTGTTTTTTTGCTCCGTAACATTTTTCATCCAGCTTCAAATTGATGAAAAATACTGTCACGTTTAAAAACTATAGACCTCATTTTCATTACCATTATCTTTTTTGTCTAAATAAAAAGAAAGTACAGAGGATAATCGTGATAATGAATAATAATATAGGCAAGCAGAAAAGGTGAACCAATGCTAGTTTAATGTTGGACCGCGGTCTCCGGCGGTGGGCCAACAGTAATCCAGCACTAATGAACAGCGTCGTGTTCCTCAGGCGGGTTATCAGAACACAGATCCAATATTTCAAAGACACCAAATCAGTTGCAAGAATTGAAATGGCAAAACAACATGTTATGAAAGCCTCTGACCAACATATTACATAATTATCTGATTATAGTCAATAACCGGTATCACATTTCAGCAGCACTAATCATGCTAATGATGCCGATCATTATATCATGTTCAGTTTGTGCAAGATGACGCAATCACGTCTTCATTTCAGTCGTTCATTATAAATTTCTTAACGTTTAATTTGTTCCCATGTACCAGTATATCTATTTCCCGAAATTCGGAAATGTGATACATCAATTTTCTGCCGCGGCTATAACAAAAATGACATATAATTAAGACTAAAAATACCAGTACATCTCCGGTTATCATGGTTATTATATTGAGATTATCGGACAATGTACGGTCATTGCATGTATTGTTAAAGGGAATAGAAACCCACTATTCAGACCAAGGAATATAGAAGACTCTTCTATATTCCTTGTTCAGACTGATAATAATTGTGCGTGCTTACGTCCCAGTAATTATCTACATGGATGTATGCGAGGCTATGTCCCCTGATTATTGCGATAAATCGTGTAAAAAATATTTTGTGGCTAATCAAATAATTCGAACAGGGAAATATCTATGTTTCAGAAAATAAATATATTTCGCCGTTTGAGCATGTCAAGGCTGGAAATTGCAGCTTCAAATGAATGAAAAATAGAAACAAACAATTCAGTAGCACAACCCAGTAAACACGATACATTGAAACAATGTTGTTTTAACGTTGGCCCAACGTCTTCGACGCTGGCCCAACATTAAAACAACATTGTTTCAATGTATCGTGTTTGCTGGGAAACCAGTGAACGCAAAACATTTGTATAACATTTTTACAATGTCGAAGACGTTGGGCCGAAGTTTTATAAATGTTGCACAATTGTTTTGTTTGCTAGGAAGGGTTACAAAATACACAATGTTTTGCTATTCGATCTACATGTATAGATCCTCGAAGGCGTCTCCGGGTACGCTACGTTTTCCTCGACAGCGAAGATTTCCATCCCTACAATATATAATGTCATCTGGTCGCCGCTGTCCATGTATCAATCAATATCCATGATGTCCGGATGTGTCATACTCGGGTATCGATCCCAGGATAAGTCATTTTACGTCATGTACTTTACAAAAGGTTACAACATTTATCATAAGGGGGTAATCATGTCGCTGATCATTATTTTTTTAAATATTTGTTAAGATTCGTGAGAATTACAAATCAAACAAATGCATGTGTTAAGCATGCCCGCTTCCCCACTCCAACAAATGCATCGTATGAGAAGTAAACAAGCGCAATTAAATTACCCTTTAAACTCCAAATTATTTAATTAGAAGTTTCACTCATTTGAAGTTGTGCCTCACTGACGAGATCCACAACTTCAATTTAGTGAAAATTGTTCAGATTTGACATTGAAATCTTGTTGATTGATATTACGGTTTATACATGTTCAAAAGCTGGTATTTAATGTGCCAATAAAAATGGAAGACAACTAATATAACCGGGTACGGCTGTTAAAGTGTTAAAGATAACGTTCACAGCAAACACGATACATTGAATCATTCAAGGTATAATCGTATGTCACTGTTTTCAACTTTGGCCCAACATTATACCGACATTGAGCCGACATCTAGTGTTTTATGAGTTATTCATTAATTTTGCTATTGAACAAATCACAGCAAATTCTAGGGAACAAAAGTAAATTTTCATAGACACATTTAACTTTTTAAATCGTTGATGAAGGACAAGTGCGGTTATTCATACTTTCCGAGTTAATCATGCCAATGTTGCGAAATTTTACCAGCTCGTAATCAGGTAATTATAATGGCGACATATATACTAACATCAGTGACGCACAATCTGAAAATCCTAGTAATTTTTCCGGCATTTAGTCAATCATCGATGCGCTTTAGACTTTACATTATACTCGATGTGTTTCAAGCTAGTTATATGACATTTGTTCAGATCAATCAAAACAAGATGAAAATATAAAGAGAGGAGGTGTTTAAAGAGGAAAAGTGACTTCGTAACGCAACGTCAAAAAGAGATGTTGTTCATACGAGAGCACAGCTCCCAGCAAACAAGAGACGATGACCCAATGTTTGCTTAATGCTGGGCCAGCGTTGCAGACGCTGGACCAACGTTGAGCCAGCATTGGGTCATCGTCTCGTGTTTGCTCGGAGATCCGTCGCCATTCTAGAAACCAAAGCATATAGCTATGGCTTCTCATTGAGATCATGGAACAACAACCATCTTATAAAACGTGGAATTTATATCAAATAATGACATAACTTCTGAACGATAAGATCATACATAATATTACCGTGTCTTTATCGACGTACGATGGATGACGCTTTTATTGCGTTATATAGAGGGATTAGCCTGCCCACCACCAAGTCTTAGTCATGGTTGTGACAAGAAGAACACCATACAAAACATAAGCAGATAACGGGTTTTAAAGACGAGAAGTAAGGAAACGTCAAGAAGAGATGTTGTTCAGACGAGAGCACAGATCCGTCGACATTATTTCTAGAAACCAAAGTCCATAGCTTTTCATTAAGATCGTGAAAGAGCACCCAATACACCCTTTTCAATAACAACACGCCACACAGTGAGAAACGCTGAACTGTTTTAATCAGACAACTGTTCACGCGCAAACTCGTGCAAGCAGTCTATTATACAACCTGGAATTCACACATTATATAAAATAATGACATAACTTGTGAGCGATAAAGCGATACATAATATTACCGCACCGTTTAACGACGTACGATGGATGACTCATTTATTGCGTTATATAAAGTGACAGTAGCCTTACTCATGTAGGCCTAACTACTAGACTAAAAATACATAATACACGTTTAGACGGAGAGGCATGTATACAACTATATCCATAATTTTTGTCATGTCCACATATCAAATTATCTACCCATATTATCTTCAAAATTAAGGTTTAAATTTTCAGCAGGGCAGGCATTGCAATAAATCATAGTGATTACAAAATATATGTTTATTTATTTACCAGGCTTTAAATAAATAAAACATAAATACAAAAAATAACATAGAAATAGACTACCTCACTGAAGATTAGGTCTGTGCAACTCGGGCTGAGTGTCTCATATTTACGGAGATACTGCCACGGAAAGCCAAGTAAGCAGTTACAAAAGGCAGTAGCTCCATACTTGAAAAGTAAACAGTTATTGCATTATGGAATTACAGAGCGGAATAATGTAGGCCTACTTAGTATTGACGAACAATGTACATGACAGTCGGTATGTATAATTACAAGGTACAGACCTATGTATACAATAGCTGTAATCCCGTGATACAAGATCAAAACATGTAGATATCCATATATTGTCTCGCAGATTCTGTGCTTCTATGAAATATTTATATGTTTATTGACAATCTGGCTGATTGGATTAAGTGATGGCTGTGCGACCTTGAGTAAATGACCACATTATGGTGTCACAATAACAGTTTGTCTAGCACTGGGCGAATTGTTCTGTTAAACCATGAGTACAAACCGTTTCATTGCAAAGCAATAGATAATAATTATGCAACACTTTTATGTAATTGAATCTGCGTGAAATAAATATGATAGTGACGGTTTATTATCATGATTATTACGACTTTTCTCTTATTTATGATCATGTTCAAGGAACAGCTGGGGTTAATTTGATTTGATTTGAATTGAACGTTTTGCCAGGTGGCGACAGCGGTTATTTTTAATCATAGCGAGGGTCTCCCAGCCATGTAATTTGGTAAAATAGACGCGTGTTCTATCTGCCTTCTGTCTGTGTGAGATATGTTTATCTTGAAACATTATGAACAACTTGTGATATATGTTCCACCAAAATGTAAAAAATAATAAATATTCAAGGGACTACTAGTTCACTTTAAGTCATGGTTGTCAAAAAGACTGGCCTGGTGCATTAATATTTGGGTAATAATATTTTTTATTGTTAGTATTATATCATTAGACATTAGAAGTATTTGAACAGTAAACCATAAAATTTAATGATGATTTGTTTTATTTGACTATAACTAGACGGTAGGCTATACATGACGTAGTCCCTTCGTGGACCACTCGAATGTCAAAGCGGTATATCGGCCATTTTTTCTCTACGGGGGCGGATCCAGTGGGGGGGTTGTCAGGGGGTTCCTGAAAAATTGTTTTTGAAATGATGAATTTGAATAAATCACTGGGGGCAGATCACCCGAAACCAGCCTGCCCCCCCCCTCCCCTCTTCAGGAATTCTGGATTTCCCTTGTTATATCTGTATATGGGCACGGAACTTTCAGTTGCATGACCAGCCATGCAAACGGCAAAGCTATCGAGTACCAAGGCGTTACTGAACACACATATGGTACTAACGAGAATTTTATATAAAGTAATGGGTACTACCCTGGTGGAATTAAATACAGAATGTAGCAAACACTCCCACGAAACACCCAACAAACGAAAGATGTTACCTAACGCCTGGGCAATGCTGTGCCAACGCTGTGACGTTGGCCCAGCATTGCCCAGACGTTAGGGTAATGTCGGCGGTTCTCGCTGACAACCACCTGTAGGGTGTGGAATCATTATCCAGAACCCTCTTCCCTAGATGTCTACGCAGTATTCTCATGACCTCTGAACCCGCACTTTACTAGGAATGTTCTCATGTCGTCATTCGGCTATAATACTCCTATACTATACATCTGCTACAATTACCTTGTTGTGTACGTGCTGTGTGTCTGCTTTATGAGGAATGACAGGCGTGGTATGATAGAGCATTTATTCCGATCGCCACGATACACCGTCTCCGTCCTATTACCATGATGATGATTACCACAGAAAAAATGGTGTGTGTGTGACGGGGGATTTCACCCGACTGACAAATGAGCATTATGGTTTTAGGGACGCATCATTTTATATCTGTGGGAGGGCGGGGGGGGGAGGTAGAGTTTTATTGCGTAATAACTTCCATTAGTGCAAACTTTGAAAAATACCTTTCAACCCTCCAGAACACATGTTTTCTGCTAATTATACCAGATCGAGTTTTTACACATGGGGTATTTTATTAATCAAAAAAACAATGAGCAATATAAATGGTCATTATAACATATTTCCTACAGCACGCATTTCTTTCGTTTCCAATGTTTACAAAAAAATATTATAATATATCATGAACACGCGAATTACATGCAGGCCCTACTCATTTTAAAAAGATTTTCCTTCGTGTAACCAGGGACCATCAGTGTTATAATGTCAGTGAAATACTAGGCCCCCTTTTTCATGCAGACACATGTATTATCATATAAAGCAACACACAGCATTACAGTTATGTCAAGACCAGAGAAACTTGCTTCTGCAACAAGTGAGTCTTAAAAATACTTGAGCACTGCAAAAATCCTATTTTTTCAGACTTTTGGCTAAAATCATGCATGCTTGTGTTCGAAGTTGCAAACAATAATAATACTGTTAAAAATATTAGTGCTGTTGTACTCTCCAAAAGGCTTAAATCCATCCACAAGCAGCTAAAAATAAATATGAATGAAACAATAATTAATAAAAACCATAAGAAATGGTGGATCTATTTATAAAAAACAATTTTCCCTTGGCATAGTTTTGTGAGATCGTATTTCGTATTTCAACAATAACATCATATTTTGTGTGTATTTTGACTTTGTATCTGTGGATATATGGTCCGATGTCGTCGGTGACGTCGTCCCAACATTACAAAAACATCGGACACTACGACGAGAGTTGGATTCTTTGAAGAGTTTTGTATTCTGTGACCTAACTAACCCAATATAGCCTTATATCCTATATCGTTTAGAAAGAAAGGTTGACTGGCCACTTTTGTTTACACATCATACTTTTTAAATATGATATATGAGCGGTGTGTCATATGGCATAAAAATAGTGGAAGGTATGAGAAATGACACAATGGATTTTGTCTGTGATCCTGTCTAATCTTTCATGTAGAAAACAACACACTTTTTGCCCTGATAACACGCCTTTGAAGTTCCAATACTGTAAATTGATTGATTTTCACAACGACACGATTTCACTGAATGCATAGTAGGCATTGTACTCGGCTTTGCAAAGCCAAAAGGCAGTATCTCCTTACTTGTAAATAAACAGATACTGCCTTTCGAAGGCAGTATACTGTAGTTGATATTAACCTTTTCACTACCATACATGACGGAAATTTCCGTCGTCATTCGTCAATGAACGTAACCATAAAATGACACGAATTTTCGTCAAATATATACTACATTTATGTATTTTTCGTCATTTGAAGCTGGAAATTGCGTTAGCAATTCCAGCTTCAAATGACGAAAAATAGATCTTCTACACCAGTATATCTGGATCCTGGCATGCACCCCGGCCTGGAAGTCAAAGGGTTAAGCCAGTCTTACGTGACATAGGCTCAAACATTAAATTTAATTAAGTATATAATTATCATACACTTATAGCTTATATGACGTCAGTTAGTTTTTTTATATACAATCATCCAGGTTACCAGGTTTAACACTGATAAAGTAGGCCTATGCTAAAAAAAAGCTGAAACCTAGCGGAAATTAAGATATGACGGCAAAAAACAGCACAAATCTGGACAGCAATGTTCGGCGCTGCTGTCATGCAGCATGTAGGCCTGGCCTTGTTACACCCACGCCGTCAATCAACAAGGCATTGTTGTTATCTCCTATTTGATTGACTTTTCTCCAGCCGGACGTAACCTACTATTTGAAAATCGGCGGAGATCGTATCTGCCGTGAGCTTTTTTCACAGTTTAAATACACAATACATTTGTCACGAGCGGGTTACTGATGATATAGGCGAGCACGCAATAACAATGATAGAGGAATGTTATCAGACAGAGTCATCGCCCACAACGCACAATGGTCGCAATAGTCGCCTATTGAATGTAACATAATCATAGGGATTCAGATACCTTGCTAATTTGAAGAAACAAAATGAAATATTTTCAGCAGCTTATAACAGTATAATCAGATAATGTTATCTGATGAGATAATAAAGCTACGCTCACATATGCACGAATACGAAAACGAACGGCAAAAATACCTCTTATCAAGAATATTTAATAACCTTTATATATATTTTTGTTCTTATGTTATTTTGGTGTGGTTGTTAACAATAGGACTATGTATTATACACGAACACAAATACGAATACGAACACGAATAAGTTTATTTGAATCGTACGATGTTGCGATTGATGTTGTAATCATATGCGATGCCGTAATAGCAATTCTATAGGTGCGCCATCATTTTGGCCCAAATGGGAAAACACCAACCACGTGTTGACTAAAAGAGCCAGGAATAATTTTTTAATTGCAAAAAAAATACGAAAAAAATTACGAATATGTTATGTATCATTTATTTAAATTTTAGACTGTTGAAAAAGAATCTGGAAAATAAAATTAAAACATAATTTTAAAATGTGAATTTTTTTTCCATGTAATTTTTTTTTAATAATTTGAAATTTACTTTATTGATTAAAAAATGAGACATTGCAATAATTCGGCATTTATCAAATTGTTTCTTTTTCTGTGATTTTTGTACCCGACAATTTGTATCTGAAGATATGTTTGGCATGTTTTGGCATGTTTCTTTGTTATATCATGGGTGGCCCATACGCTAGCCATGATATAACAAAGAAACATGACAGCAAATAGCCATACGTTCAAATAAACAAATTGCTTCTAAAAAATAATAAATTATATTTTTCTAATTATAAATTAACTTAACTTGTTTTTTTAATAGTTTCAAGTGATAAAATAGTTATATCTGTACACGTCTCGCACTTCATAATCGTGTGTATGTGAACAATGTGGCCGAGTTGCCGGCTAGTAAAAAACACCAAACGTTGGCACATTTTTCTGTTCAAAGTTGGGCCAGCACGGGCCAATATTGTACCAGCATGAAGTGTATGTCTCGCGTTTCCTGGGAGCTATATCAAATTTTATCCAATAGAACATCTTTAATTTAGTGTATCACCTGGTCAAATATATAGGGTCCTACTAGTAAGAAAAATAAAAAAAATCATTTTTAGTCTCTTTGTTATCATTTCGTAGCCTCGGAGCTAAATGATCCTATCTGACACTCGTCAGAGTGGCAGATAGGATCATTTAGCTTCGAGGCGACGATTTGGATTTTAGATTCTCACAAAATATTTCAAGTCTAATAACAACCACCATGTTATCATGATTATATTTATAATAATACATCTGAAATAATAGAGTATTTTTTAACAGATTACAAGGACATGAGAAGGGGTGAATATGATCCTATACCAGTAGGCCTATACAGTATATTCAGGTGTCAGACGTTAAAGAACGCTGATCATTAATATTGTCGTATTGTCACGAGACGACATACGACTTGTTGTCATATCATCGGCTGAGGGAGGGGCTTACTTTGGCGTAATGACGAGAAAATGCACGAAGGCTGTGTCGCCAAGCCTATAATACCCAGGCACCCAGGCTCAAGTGGAGAGCTACTTTCCCAGGGCAGCGAGCACTGTCCATTTGTGCTCCCAGGGCCGCGAAAGCTCACAATCTGCATGCATGCTCGGCGTCGTGCTACAAAGCGCTAACCCCCTCCATCCTCCCCCCCCCCCCAATCCGCCCGGCGCACTCGATGCCGCAAAGTGCATTCTATCCGCCCACGCAGTTTCCAGATACTTACGTAACCCGCAGCGTGTACAATTATTTTATTGATACAATACTACTTTCTAATGGGTTCTTTTGGTTGGTTGATCGCGTGATGGTGACTATGTTATGAGGCAGTATGAGGACACGATTTTGACGTGCACTCCGCACATGACCAGATCGACAAATTAGGCGTGCGTGATGCTGATTAACATAAATCCAGGTCAGCATGTTCCCAAGAAAAACCTGAGGCACCGAACCAATGCTGGTTTAATGTTGGGCTAGCCTCGCAGACGCTGGCCAACATTAAACCAGCACTGGTTCAACGCCTCATGATTGCTAGAATCTGTATTATATGGATGACAAGATGATACCAATCCATATTACTCCATACGTGGATCCTTTGATCCATATTAAAGCGAGCTGGTGCTATCTCTGATACTGCGTCACTGTTAAATCCAGCACACATAGGCCTACAGTTGTTCGTGTGTATCAGATTTAGACACAGGATGGTCAAGCAGTTGTTCTGCGAAGCCTCAATAACCACGAGCGTTGGCTCAGTGATGTTTCAATGGTGGGCCAGCGACGCAGGCGGCGACCCAACCATCACGGCCGAAGTGTCGTGTTTGCGGGGATTGTGACCACTTAACATGCTTAATGTAACTAAAAATAATATATGTGATATTAAAGGAAAATGTTGGCCTGGTATATTAAAAATACGTTGTTCTGGCGATATTTGAGTGCTTGGTTGCGTTCTGTTAGACACGCAAAGAAACAATTCGCCTAATTAAACATTTGGCCTATGACAAGATAGGCCTAATCGTCAATAATTACAATAAATAATTTCAATAAATAAGAAAATGTTATGTATAAAATCGCATGGATATAGTAGAGCGTCATTATAAAATTTTGTGAAAAATACGGTTATAAATGTCAGTTTCCTTAGGAAAACCCGAACTGGTATGGGAATATAGGCCCTATATCACCCAGAAAAAAACCCTTCTAGATATTCCGTTTTAGCGACAAATAGACAGACATATTATACAGAATAGGCGTATATAATCGTCTTCAAATATTTTATTTTAAATAGGCTGTATTATTATAAATTTATGTACCGCCATATCTTAAATGAAAAGTGAAACTCTCGTGATACATTATTGGAATGGTTAATCATGTTAATGGTTAGCTGATAATTTTTTTTATTTAACGTAATTGAAAAACATATAACCTCCTTGATAACATGTATAATGTTTAGATAAATCCCTAGTCTGTATCTCTAATTTTTTCTATAAAATCCCTAAATTATTATTTACTTCTTCTTAAACCAATCTCGCTGTTTAGCATATTCAGCTGGTAGGACGAGCACTTAAACACGCATCATAAATAATTATTATCCATACATCCCAGTCGCATACATTCATATACATCTTGTGGCTTCCTTTAAACAAATTTCATTCGTGATAAAATGTTAAAATTATCAGAAAAAAACACATTATGAGGTCTCATTTGATATTTTACCATACGATAATAAACCGTTACAACGCTAAAATATTTTTTTATAAACCGTGGAGACCAAAGGGTTTTTGCAATTTGAAATCACATAAATGTCTTAGTTAGCTCTTTCTGTTTCTTTTGAATACATATTGTATGGGTCCACGGCCATTATCACGATTATAAAAAAATGCATTGTTTCAGTGCGGGGATCGTCTTTATACGTCAAAATCTGACGACTTCAGACGTCAGATTATCATGACTATACGTCAAAATCTGACGTCTTCAGACGTCAAATTCTGACGTATGAAAACGGTGCCCGCGCTGAAAAGGGTTAATAATAAAAAATAGTATTTGAGTAATTTTCTGTCACTTCGTGGTAAATGAAAATGGACAAAGTCCTGGGTGGTAATCGAGAGGTCGGCCCTATCCTCAGCGCTCAGATGTACAAGGTCTATTTTTTTAAACGTCGTGTGTGTCGAATCCTTAACGTCAACATTCAACTCTATTGAAATAAGGATAACAAGGCCCTAACAATATGCCTTGAATACACTTTCCAATGAATTTATCACCGACTAAGCATTTTGGTTTGCATAGCACTTTGCACTCGAGGCATTTGCCACCCACCAAGGACCATGGGTGAACCCGAAGTTTCTTTAACATAGAACGTCTTATCTTTCGGGCAATTATCATTAAAATAATTCAGATGATCTAACCAAAAATGAGAAATAACAGAAAATTATGGTTACTTTTGGTATAGTGGAATTCTAATGGAACCTACATGTAGGTTGACAATCTGAGAAGTTTGCTAGACCACATGATCGTATGAAATTAAAGTAATATTAAACAGTTAAACATGCTAAACCAGATCAATTTTTTTAATCAGAAATCAATGTATTCCTGCTGAAACCAGAAGGTCATATCTTCTTAATTCAACAAGTAGCAGTTCTGCCCTTCTTATTATGTCGTAATAGTTGTGCCAACGTGTATCAACAATACGTTTGGATCTTAACCATGTTACCACCATCACTCATTCACTCGAATAAGGATCAATTAATTTCCCACTCAAAGCGACACAATCAGGCTAAAATTATAAAAAAATCATTATTTTTTATGTTGGCTTCTTAATATGGCTATAAGATGTGAACATGTCCATAGACTAGAATTGTGGAAGTCTTTTAAATTTCGGGTTGTTGTGGCAACGTACCAAGTGTGCCGAAAGCCCCATTTATCAGTTATTGCATTCTTACTTATTTTGGGCATGCATGTCTAGAATTAAATTTCGTCCTTATTTCTCGCTGAACTGGTATATGCGCAACACAATATTTATTAATTTAAAATATCAAAATACACAAATTTTATGATTTTTGGGTTTATATTTTTGTTTAAATTGATACACATTCATACAATATTTGCTTTGTTTTAGCACCCCGTTATCATGGTAATGAGCATGTGTCGGTTATTGATATGTCGTTCTGGTGGTTGAATATGTACATAATGTAGGCCTACACAGATAAATGGTATGCTCCCTTTCACAACCCTCTTAATACTATAGCTTCTAAAATGCCTGAATAACAATGCTCTCGAGTGTGACGTATAAACACTCCTGACAAAATTTTCTAAAATTCATGGTTACTGGTGAAAATACTCCACAAACCACAAAACTTTGTCATGGATTATTGATAGACCCATCACCAATAAACTAGTTTATAAAAAATTTTACTGGCTGGGTACAAAAGAATAAACAACATATTTATCAACGTAACACTCCTGACAGACTCTGCCACACCGAATCGTAACACTCCTGACACATTTTTTTCAATTATTACTGTTTATTTTTCATAGCTTGCCAGTAAAATTGAGCTTTCGCTACAATATTAAATATTGGTGATGTGTCTATTAATTCCCTGACTTATGTTGTGGTTTGTGGTAGCCTACAGTTTTCCAGTTAATCATGAATGAAGTTGTCTGGAGTGTTACGTTCGGGTCGGGGCATTGTTTTTTAAACAGGCCAAACATATGGCGCGTGTTTCGGTGAAACTCTGGGCCCGCGTATTCTCAAGGCGGTTGGCCCAAATCTCAGGCATGTGTTATAGGTCAATCACTTAGGGCAAGGGATCTATAGGGATCAAAGAGTACTAGATTCCTTGCTTTGAAAATACTGACCCTGACTCTCTTAGTCTTATTCTATTTTTTTCAACCCTTTGAGCATCATTGTCGCATGTATGAAACATATCACATATCTTGAATAAAATGCAATGACCTCTATGTAAATGAGAAAAGGTATAGGGCTAACTCTAACACATTGGCTTTCATTTTACTATACTTGAATATTTGATAAAATCGGATCTTTTTGAAATTCAAATCTCAAGGAGAGTGAAAATTATAAGAATACCAGGGTGTTTAATATGTTTAAAAACAATTTTACTGGCTAGGTACAAAAGAATGAAAACATATTTATCAACGTAACACTCCTCAAACAAGTACTGTTCTTTAATCAGTACACCTCATTACTCAATTATAATGTTCGAAACTAGAAAGTATAAATATTTTATGGTGGCACAATTTCTTCATTTTCTGGAAACTTTGATAGCCTGATTTTCTGAATCTCGAATCTGAATTAAATATTGAATAGATGGTGCCCAGCAAACAGGAGACGCTGGTCCAATGTTGGGTTAATGTTGGGCCATTGTATTCGACGCTGTCCCAACATTAACCCAACACCCATAAAGGTATCTTGTTTGCTGGGGAAAGCGTGGGAATAGGCATCTACCATGTCTACGTGTGGGATGGCCTTGAACAGAAACTTGCATTCACACAAAAGGAAAAGCATACACTAAAGACAAAGTTTACAATAAACAATTTTCCAGTTGGCTTAATCATGTTAATAACACGGTATCACAAGATCAATTCACACAATCCAACACCTTCAGTTCCCGACAAGGCCAAACCTAGATACACAACCTAAAAAGATAATATCCCTGTCTATAAATAAAGTTGGATTACGTGCATGCCCGCTCGTCAGAGTGACCAGTTCAACCCAGCAAATACAAGACATTCACCTTAAAGCTGTTTCAATGTTAGGCCAGCGTCGAAGACGGTGGCCCGCTATTGAAACTGCACAGGCTGAATACCTCGTGCTTGCTGCGGAAGTCTCGCGCGTTCTCTATATATCATCGATATATCGGTGACAAAATATAGCTTGGCCTCAATTTTCGGCTCAAGATATTTAGAAATAAGTAATCAGTTCACAGCTTATTACCATGCTTAAGACATACCTGTATCACTAAACCTGATTGAGGATAAAGTGAATAAGCAAAACTGTGTTGTAGCCAGACAAAATAGCCATTAATCATTCAAACTGATTAGCATAACGGCTTAAAAATTCAAACTTGCCAAAAAAACAAAAAGGACCATAAAACTCCCAAGTTTTGTCCCTCCATTGAAAAACTGCGAGTCTACTTTTTATAAGTGGTTGTAAAAGGTTGAAAGGATTTTCAAATTATTAATTTTATTCACTCATCGCACAAGGTACCAGTCGATCACGGTAATGTCGGTCACGTCACAATAACTCATACGACTATATTAACCGTTATCGGAACTATATTTAGACGTGACAAGTAGACCTAAATATTTTTTTTTTGTCCACTCGTTAAGATTCAATGTTTTGTGACCGAGAGGTAGCGTGCTTGACCGCAGACTGCAATGGCTCGAATTTATGTACCTGGAAGGTGTCCTCTGATTAATGTCACTATCCTCAGGAGGTTCTTACTGTACTAGACCAGTTTAGCCTGTATGTGTACAAACACGGCCTAATATGGCTCCATTCATGACGATGTCAATAAAGACCAAGTGCATTGATTGATATTCCCAGTACTTTTATAATACCGAAGTGCGTAAAGAAACGTATGACTTTTCTTAAGCCATAAAAAGCGTATACCCACATCACTACAGATCTTCAGTAAGATGGAAGTAAATTCTAGCATTGAGTTATTTACTAAATGCAACAATACCAGAATGTATAGTTACAAACATAATTCCCAATAAACACGAGGCATTTACGATGTTAGCTTATCTCTGGCCTAAAGTCTCGTGTATATTTTGTTGTTTTTTATCACGGTACCCCGGGATCAGGGGATAGTACAGAAGTTCTTGATAGTACGAAAATAGCTCAATATTGATCGAAACGGTTATTGAACTCAGTTAAAGATTGGTACGCATACCGACACGTTGTTCACCTATCAGACACGAGTGTCGCTTTGACCCTGACACTGAAAGAGTCAGTCTTCTAACATACAACAGTGATGCTTATCACAATTAGAACAATACCATAATTATAAAACTTTATATTTTAATTATTTAATAGCGATGCTTAATAGACATGATAGATAAGATTGGGCTATAGGCTAATCATGCTGAATTACTTCAAAATCAACTGAAGTAATTTGAGATGAGATGAAGAAATTAAAAACATGTATATTATCGAAGCATCTGTACTCAAAGCATGTGGAGTTTGGAATCAAAGGATCCTTTCGGAGCCAGCACGAGACGCTTAACTAAAATGTTGGATTAATTATTATAACGCTAGACCAACTTTGTTTCAATGTCTCGTTTTTTATGGACTAAAACGTAAAAATTAAATGAAGGATCGCATATCAGCGTGAGCGAGTCGTGGTTATCCTAATTTAGCCGACCCATACACTATGTGACATGTTACATAACATGTTATTAATGTCACACCCGTCTTGGTAACATGTTACATGTTACGTATTCACCATACATTGTGAAACATGTTCTGCAATAAGTTACGTAACAAATGTGTGTTACGTATAAACATCTTACATGTCATAGTGTATGGGGTAATGCTACGGAGATTTTGTGTTTCAATCATCTTACAACAAATAGAACCAGTCATATTTTTTATGACATGTTGAGTAACACAAAATCTCTGTAACATTTCCCCATACATTATGTAAAATGTTGCGTAAAATGTTACATAATGTATGGCCGGCTTAAAACCGGAATAATGGCTCCAAATCCTTCAACAGTGTTCAACATTTCATAAACATGATAAATTAGAAATTCTAATTTCTGTAGTGGAGAATCGTAAAATGCCATCTGACTATATCGAATCTGAAATGATCAGTTAATTATATAAAAAATAGTTTATCATTTTAAATTATTTCAATATGCCTAGATAACGTTCTGATAAAAGAAACAAATAATGGTAATGATCAAGCCGTCTTCATCATTCTGTTCATTTAAATGCTTGTGGTCTGGTGGGAGGAGAGGGGAGTCATAGAAAGCCATAAACTAGACATTCCTTGGCCACTGTGCCTGTAGGCGACTTTATTTCAGTATTGTGTTAATGCTACTATGGGGAGACAATGAAGAGTGGGCAGATATGCCGTACAAAGACAAACAGCGGTAACCGCTCACTTGAAAAGTGAGCAGTTACTGCTGTTTGCCTTTGTGTGGAAGAAATGTCTCCACCACGGGGGGTCTAGTAGCTCTCTACACTTGGAGTGTACACAATATCATTTATCATTTCCAAAGTCGACACGAAAATCACAAGTATGCTTACTTGTCGATGCGTGTGGTGTCGTTTTAAGCCAGTATTCAGCCCGCCTAGGTGAAGTATAAATGGCCGACATTGTAATTAGAAAATCACCTGATATATCGCGGTATCTTCACTCAACTGGTCAAGAACTATTGACGACAATAGTACGATGAAGATATCGGGTGGTAAATGGTCATACGCATTGCTTGGCCTGGAATGTGCCATTTGGGCAACTACGGTCCCCACCCGTTTCAACGCGCGTTAGAAGAAGGGCAACAAGTATTGTCAAACATACAGCTCACAAAAGTCCAGTGTAAAAGCAAACAGCAGTAACTGCTCACGTTTCAAGTGAGGATTTACTGTTATTTACCTTATATATGACAGTACAGTAGTGGGCAGGTAAGGGGCGCACAATCGACGACTACAAGACAATGCCACAGTGCCGATTCAATGCTGAGCCATGTTGGCCCAGCATTGGGCCGCCGCTGGGTGGGTTAGTTGGGAGTTGAGGCCCTAGGTGACCTCACAGCCAGCCAAAACAAACATGCCCATCGCCAGGTGAAGACCTACCAGATAACAGGCCTGGGAATGTTGTGAGGGTCCATGTTAGAGGGGGAGGGGGGCAGGTGCGCTAGTGGATCTATAGTTAAGGGAGGGGGTGGGGGTTACATAGCTTCTATATCGCCTATGCCTCTCTGCAAAGGCAAACGGCAGTAACTGCTCACTTGAAAAGTGAGCAGTTACTGCCGTTTGAATTTTCACGACAGCATACACCTATACGTGAACATTGTGTCTCTTCAGACCTGGCACTCATAGTACACATAGGAACAACTGTGTTGTGTATTTAAATGAAATCACCCTATTGTACCTTGTACGTGGCATCCGCAGCTGAGCGGTATAATTTATTACAATAAAGTGCTTGTCATTGTTATCGTGCAATTACAAACGGGCCATTAAGAACCCCTTTAAATGCTGAAATGAATATACCCTACATTCAATATCTAGGTGTTAAGGGTATGTTAAGAGGTGATATAGTTTTCGGCCATTTTGTGACATCTGTCGACTGGACTGGAAAATGGAGAGTGGGTCATTGCGTGTGTTTTAATGATGACAGTGCTTACATATAGGCCCTACATGTAACTGTTTAATGAAAATTGTATAAACTGATGACGCAAACTGGTGACTTTTATGCCTAGATGCATCAATTCAGCTAAATAGGAGGAATTGATAAGCAAACAAAACTTCCAAATAAAACACCACCCTATTATTTTATGACAATAATTATCGCAGCGACAACCCTACAATAAACCACGGAACTATAAACAAACAACAAGGGCCTCTGGTCTAATATCGTCTCAATGTTGGGCCAGCGTTGGAGACGCTGGCCCAACATTGGGACGCGTATCAGAATCCCGCGCATTTGTGTATCATCCCAGCAAACACAAACCATTTGTATAACATTTGTGCAACGCCAGCCCAACGTCTTCGACGTTGGTCCAACATTGCACAAATGTTATACAAATGTTTTGTATTTACCAGGATAGGCCTAATGTTACATACAATTATTGTTTTGCAGTGATATAGCCGGCTGCTGCCATATCAATCTTATAAATAACTTGCAACCACGCACGAGCTGTGGCTATTCTGGTCAGAACTCGCACTAAGTCACCGGCGGCTGTTGATTATAAATTTATACACTTAATCTATATTTGTTTCTCACCTGCCATTTCCACGATTGGCGAGATGTATAACCACATGAGGGGCAGAATAATCCACATAGCTGGGTCAGGGACAGCACCACCCTCTCATCATCATCATGGTCCGGTGTTGTCATATCCATATGACAAAATCGCCATCACCAGTGGACCCTCGGCGGCCCGGCCACCTGTTTAAACCCGATCATCAACACTAGAGGGGGACGGGCTCATGGAGCGAGTGTGTCGGCGCCGGGAAATATTCCTAGAAATGTAACCGTGTGATCCAGGTGCGGTGTTATCCTGTGACTAGGGTACTGGATACGGTGGTGGGATGCGCTGGTGACTGTCTCCTTTGCCGCCGGTGCCCTCTTGTTTTAGTGTCGTCTGCTCGCTGTGCCCGCCGTACACTATGCGTGCACTCCCCCTCCACTCCACTGTGTGTGTGTGTGTGGGCTGTGCGCCTGTCTGCGCCAGCTTGTCACGATGCCGGCCCACTCTGCGCATAACAAAGGCACGTGCTGCCCGCTGCCCCCCCCCCCCCTCCTCGTGACAGCACCGGTCACCGAGCCGCCCCGTGGCGGTTTTAACTGTGCGGGGTGTTTAATTTTACGGCGCTTTTATTTTAGCGAGTCAGTAGTCAGTCAAAATAAACAGCCTTATATTTTTTCGAGATTAAGCTACATAACTCAATACCACCAATCCCATACAATTGTTATTAATTTGATAACCTTCATAAAATAATGTATCGCCTATATATTGAAGATAATTATAGGCCCATATCTGTAAAATAAAATAAAGCTATAAATAAATGATATTTACTGTATGATCCTATAGAGGCCTAAGTTTGTTGTTACAACCCCATGACCATTGTGTAAGTGCCTGTTGTCGACACTAAATCTCAACCGTATCATTTTTGCAAGTTGCATGCATCTGAATGCAGCGTCAGAGCCTGTGTAGGTTAGGCCAAATTTAGTGCACATGAACCCTAAAATATTTTATATATTTTTCGGATGGTTAGGGGGCCCAGATATGATTCATTTGATAAGTTTCTTGCAGAGTTAAATGTGCCAATTTATTTTCGTCATTTGGCCTACGCTATTTCTTCGTCGGTATCCCATAGGCCTATAGGCTATAGACCCCTACTATAGGGCCTAAATATATATTAATGTCTAAAGTTTTTTTCGCATATTATTAATCTTTTGTGGAATTATTATCTAGGCCTAGCATAATTATGTGGTCGACTTCGTTAAAATGATTATTCAGAGACAACATATAGGCTAGATTGGCGGTATTAATAAGGAGGTGAGAATACTGCTATATAGGCCTACGTGATGTGTGTATTATCATCATGGGAGGTCATCTCCGACCCTGCGGGACAACTAAATTTGATTGTGACCTACCAGCATTCACCCATTGCTGTTCCAATATTGGGTCGGCGTCTTCAACCCTGACTTAACAATGAACCAGCATTGACCGACTGCCCCGTGTTTGCTGGGACGGGCATCCAGGCACTCGCCCCTATTGTTCAGTCATAACAAACTGGCCAGCGCAGCACTAATCGTACGTATTGACCACTCACTGACCCTTGTCGGACCACTGGAGCATAATTGGTCTGATAGGCCTATATTTACGGTTTCAGTAAAAAAAATATGTTGCTGTATTATCCACTTCATAGATACATTTAATTATATAATGTCGTTAAACCATAAAAATAATAACTAAAACATCATTTGAGCCAGAAATCCAGGAATATCAGCTGGAATAATAAAACAGCTAAAAAGGAATCATAGAACAATGAAGCTATATTGTAAGTGTTCACTATTTGCATGCTGCAGATGTAATGTCAAATGGACGTAATTGCTAACGTACAGTGAATTCATGTAGACTTATGCTTTGGTAATGAGTGGATTAGGACATTATTTTTTATTCAAATAAAGCTCATATTCGCTGAAGGATTTTTTTGGATCCAAATAAACCGAAACACAGTGAATAACACATGGATCAAAATGGCCGAGGTATTAATGAATACAGCCATGAATATCTAATGTTACAATATGTCATCCTATTGATAGTTCTCTTCACTCACGCATCTTCTTGGATATCTATAAATGCGCAATTATATGTGACAGGCAAAAGTCCGTTAGATTAGTATTATTTCACATTCAGCAATTATATATAATAATTATTATTTTGCTGTAAAGATAAACAGCTCACACATTATAATATATTTATGGCTTGATTGAGATTTAGTGCACATTAGGCCTAATATAGATTGTTTTATATAATTAGGGTATCATATTCTATTTTTCTAGGTATTATCAAGAATACATAAGACAATAATTATCAAGAGGTAAGTCTGTATGTTATGGTATTATGACATTATGGCCAGGGCCACAGTGCAGTGCAGTGCAGTGCAATGCAGTGCAGTGCAGTGCAGTGCAATGCAGTGCAGTGCAGTGCAGTGCAGTGCAGTGCAGTGCAGTGCAGTGCAGTGCAGTGCAAGTGCAGTGCAGTGCAGTGCAGTGCAGTGCAGTGCAGTGCAGAGCAGTTGGGATAGCCATATTTCAATCACCGGAGCAAATTAAATGAGCTGTATTAGTAATCGTCCTTTCCAGCAAGTTTTATTTTAAATTACGAACCTAATATTTTGTACACTTGTGTTTTTCTGTCCGTCCGCTAACGTCATGAAAATGATTGTTGTAGGCGTATTTCCAAATAAAACCTTACAAAATGTTTATTAAATCTCCCTCTCCTTAATACTGACAGTTTCACATCAACAGGTGATCATTGTAGGTCTATATATTATCCAAATACGCTTTAGAACATTGTCTATTTGTTCTATTACTTAAGTATAACCATCATAATACTATGTTAATTGTAATGCCATAAGGTCTTGTCTAATGACAATAAAAGTTCTATAGATATCTTCTATATCTATGTCGAGTGTTCGGCTACTCTGGTGACACCTGGTGACCCAGACAGTAACGTTAATATTTGCAAATCTATGTACTGGTACATTAGAGGTAACTTGACCCTTAGAACACTGACCTATTCAATTTAAATTTTCAGTCACTTGTAGTTGTGTCTCGCTACCGCGATCCACAAAATTGAAAGCACATTTTACTTTTAACAACTGGTTATAAGGCCTACATGTGCCAGTAAAAACGCAGAATGTCCACTGTAGTCGACATCAGTGTTCTAAGGATTAACTCTATGGTACAACATGTAACCGGTCTCTCCCCACAGGATCTTCAAAGCCGATAAGTTGTCCGATTACCACATAATTATTCAAAATAAATTTAAAAATTCCGAAGGTTTTGTAAATACACATAACTGATATTCAAAAATCACTGGTTGAAACTTCATCATCTCTAGTATTTGCAACAGTAGAGTCTCTTCCCTTTTATCTATATACCATAATACACAGAAGGATAGTATAATTTATATTCTCTTGAGACGTATATTCGTTCAGCTCATTTAAAAGTTGAATTTTGTGTTGAAATACAGTTTTTGTAGCGGATACAATCACGACCTTGGAGAAAAATATCCTTATTAAATATTTGATGTACATTTATTTTTGATGCTTTTCTATGAAGTGAAATTAAAAACAAACATCTTGGTGTTCAATTAATAGATTTAAAAAAAACTAAGTTTAAAATTTCTATAAAGTGTATGCTTCTATTTGTATGTTTCTATTTTTGCACATATCGCTGACACAGCTACGAATGTGGAACCATTTTTAGCCCCGAATAAAGGCTATTTCGCCCGAGCTGCAGCTCGGGCGAAATAGCCTTGTATTCAGGGCTAAACCATTCTCGGATATAACCTCCTTGATATACCATACACCAGTGAACGCACAAGATACCGTTGTTCTCAGAGTGCACATGATCGTGTGTGGTATAGGTGGGTTGGTGACAGGACGTGGACCTGGAGCGGCATGTGTGAATGTGCCCGGAGCGCTGGCTGCCAGTCCGCGATAATTGTGTGTGACGGAAGGCCGATTAGCAGAAAATCAACCCAAACCGGAATCAAACTATCAAAATGATCTCAAGTGGTGCTCGGCCCGAGCTCTACGCCCCGACTGGTACACGAGATAACACAGTAGGGTACTAACAAGCTAAAACGGAACCGGGAGTGCATAGCCAAAAAGCCAGTATCTGCTCACTTTACAAATGAGCAGATACTGCCTTTTGGCTTTGCGCGGTCGTGTAGATGAGGGGTGACGGGGGCGTGTTGGCGGCCTACTCAAGTTTTCGCACACATCCTCTTTTCCAGTTTTTCACCTCGTCACATTATCACATGTCTCCTTCATCCGAACACTCGTTTTGGCATTTTTTTTAATTTCCAAGCTCTGACGGACTATTTATATCATTTCTTGTAATTAACTCATGTTTAACCCCACATATATTCGGATTTTCATTTTCTATTAGCACATGAATAATTTTCACTCACTTGAAGTTGTGGATCGCGTCAGCGAGACACAACTTCAAGTGGGTGAAAATTCAAATTGAATCATTTGGCGGTTAAAGGGTTAAAGCGCTGAAGTAAACTAAGAAGCCAAATGTTTTTTTGTTTTATTTTAAAATCATCATAAATATTTTAGTTAGCCCTTTCCGATTCATTTGAATACCTACATGTATGTTATGGGTCTACGGCCATTATACATTTTTTTAGTCTTACAGTGCGGAGATCGACTGTTAGACGTCAGCTTCCAGGGGTTAATAATGCATACATGTATTTAAGGACTTTCTATGTATAATCAATTTATTAATCTATATATATATATATAAGGTTCTTGGTGTCTACTTTCAAAGGTTACACTCTGAAAAAAAAAGATTCATCAAGTTGTTGTAACGTCTGGTGTAATGTAGACCATGGATCAGCTCCATAAGTGTGAGGGAACTCTCTCCTTATACACTAGATTTAGTTATAAATACACATTGTCCTATGAAATAAGAAACCTTGCTTCAAATTAATATAAAAAAACCTTAACATTAAAATACCAATAACGTCGTTGGATTACCTAGCTGTCTATTGTGAAAAACATATCAAAATAAATATAAGCATTTATCTAGATCCAGATGTCAAATGATTGAATACACATTATCAGGAAATGAGAAACCTTGTTTCTAATTATTACAAAATAACCTTTACATTAAAATATGAATAACGTCGTTGGATTACCTAGCTGTCTACTGTGCAAAAAATACTAGGCCCACAGTAAATATAAGCATTTATTCAGATGTCAGATGATTATATAATATATTCCCTTTAAAGGGGCTGGGGAGGTTTCAGTTATCTGGCATGTCTGCTGGTCTCCCCTTTTTATACATTTATTTCGCCACCTGATATTGACGGATCCTATCAGACACTTCACGATACAGGTGGCATGCGGACCGTGTGGCATGCTGACCGTATGGCATGCGGACCGTGTGGTATGCGGACCGTGTGGCATGCGGACCGCGTGGCATGCGGACCGTGTGGTATGTGGACCACGGTTACAGCCCCTTTGTTTATTTCGTCACTTGGTATTGACAGGTTCTATCAAACACTTCACGATGCGTGTGGCATGCGGACCGTGTGGCATGCGGACCGTGTGGCATGCGGACCTGCGGCATGCCAACCATGTGGCATGCGGACCGTGTGGCTTTTGGACCGCGTGGCATGCGGACCGTGTGGCATGCGGGCCGTGTGGCATGCGGACCGTGTGGCATGCGGACCGTGTGGCATTCGGACCGCGTGGCATGCGAACCGTGTGGCATGCAGACCGTGTGGCATGCGGACCGTGTGATATGCGGACCGTGTGGTATGCGGACCACGGTTACGACCCCTTTGTTTATTTCGTCACTTGGTATTGACGGGTTCTATCAAACACTTCACGATGCGTGTTACATGCGGACCGTGTGGCATGCGAACCGTGTGGCATGCAGGCCGTGTGTTATGCGGACCGTGTGTCATGCGGACCGTGTGGCTTTCGGACCGTGTGGCTTGCGGACCGTGTGGCATGCGGACCGCATGGCATGCGGACCGTGTGGCATGCGGACCGTGTGTCATGCGGACCGTGTAGCATGCGGACCGCGTGGCATGCGGACCGTGTGGCATGCGGACCACATGGCATGCGGACCGTGTGGTATGCGGACCGTGTGTCATGCGGACCGTGTGGCATTCGGACCGTGTGGCATGCGGACCGTGTGGCATGCGGACCGCATGGCATGCGGACCGTGTGGCATGCGGACCGTGTGGCATGCGGACCGTGTGGTATGTGGACCGTGTGTCATGCGGACCGTGTGGCCTTCGGACCGTGTGGCATGCGGACCGTATAGCATGCGGACCGCATGGCATGCGGACCGTGTGGCATGCGGTCCGTGTGGCATGCAGACCGTGTGGTATGTGGACCACGGTTACAGCCCCTCTGTTTAGTTCGTCACTTGGTATTGACAGGTTCTATCAAACACTTCACGATGCGTGTGGCATGTGGACCGTGCGGCATGCGGACCGTGTGGCATATGCGGACCGTGTAGAATGCGGACCGTGTGGCATGCGGACCGTGTGGTATGCGGACCGTGTGGTATGCGGACCACGGTTACAGCCCGTTTGTTTATTTCGTCACTTCGTCACGGGTGCTATCAGACACTTCACAATGCGGGTGGTATGCGGACCGCGGTTACAACCCCTTTGTTTTATTGTAATGTTTTATTACAGCATCTTATTATAGAGACGTAGATGTGAGCTTTAGATATCAAAAATATTATGCTTATGAATAGCATAATAAATGAAATAATGGCTGATCATATCTCATGATCAAGCAGATAAAACAAAGTGAGCTTACATATATTTATTTTGTGTATAACGGCACTATTTTAGACTACTTTTCTGTCCATGCAGTCTAAACTGGGTCAAGAGAACATAATTATATTCTGAGGATTGTTTCTAGATGAATTAAATGACAAATGTTTTTTTTAATTTAAAAATCATCATAAATATTTTAGTTAGCCCTTCCCGATTCATTTGAACACCTATATGTTATGGGTCTACGGCCATTATACATTTTTTAGTCTTACAGTGCGGAGATCGACTGTTAGACGTCAGCTTCCAGGGGTTAATAATGCATACATGTATTCAAGGATTTTCTATGTATAATAAATTAATTAATCTATGTATATATATATAAAGTTCTTGGTGTCTACTTTTAAAGGTTGCACTCTAAAAAAAAAAGATTCATCAAGTTGTTGTAACGTCTGGTGTGATGTAGACCATGGATCAGCTCCATAAGTGTGAGGGAATTCTCTCCTTATACACTAGATTTAGTTATAAATACACATTGACTTATGAAATGAGAAACCTTGTTTCAAATTAATATAAAAAAACCTTTACATTGAAATACTAATAACGTCGTTGGATTACCTAGTTGTCTATTGTGAAAAACATATCACAATAAATATAAGCATTTATCTAGATTCAGATGTCAGAGGATTGAATAGGCCTACACATTACCAGGAAATGAGAAACCTTGTTTCTAATTATTACAAAATGACCTTTACATTGAAATATCAATAACGTCGTTGGATTACCTAGCTGTCCACTGTGCAGACATATTACAATAAATATTAAACATTTATTTAGATTCAGATTTCAGATGATTATATAATTTCACAATACAGGTGGCGACCGTGTGGCATTCGGACCGTGTGGGATGTGGACCGTGTGGCATGCTGACCGTGTCGCATGCTGACCGTGTGGCATGCGGACCGTGTGGCATGCGGACCGTGTGGCATGCGGACCGTGTGGCATGCAGACCGTGTGACACTTCACGATACAGGTGGCGAACGTGTGGCATTCGGACGTGTGGGATGTGGACCGTGTGGGATGTGGACCGTGTGGCATGCTGACCGTGTCGCATGCTGACCGTGTGGCATGCGGACCGTGTGGCATGCGGACCGTGTGGCATGCGGACCGTGTGGCATGCAGACCGTGTGACACTTCACGATACAGGTGGCGAACGTGTGGCATTCGGACGTGTGGGATGTGGACCGTGTGGGATGTGGACCGTGTGGCATGCTGACCGTGTCGCATGCTGACCGTGTGGCATGCGGACCGTGTGGCATGCGGACCGTGTGGCATGCGGACCGTGTGGCATGCAGACCGTGTGGCATGCGGACCGTGTGGCATGCTGACCGCGTGGCATGCGGAGCGTGTGGCAAGCGGACCGTGTATCATGCGGACCGTGTGGCATGCGGACCGTGTAGCATGCGAGCCGTGCGGCATTCTGACCGTGTGGCATGCGGACCGTGTGGCATGCGCACCGTGTGGCATGCGCACCGTGTGGCATGCGGACCGTGTGGCATGCGGACCGGCATGCTGACCGTGTGGCAAGCGGACCGTGTAGCATGCGGACCGTGTAGCATGCGGACCGTGTGGCATTCTGACCGTGTGGCATGCGGACCGTGTGGCATGCGCACCGTGTGGCATGCGGACCGTGTAGCATGCGGACCGTGTGGCATTCTGACCGTGTGGCATGCGGACCGTGTGGCATGCGCACCGTGTGGCATGCGGACCGTGTGGCATGCGGACCGTGTGGCATGCGGACCGTGTAACATATGGACCGTGTAGCATGCAGACCGTGTGGCATGCTGACCGTGTGGCATGCGGACCGTGTAGCATGCGGACCGTGTGGCATGAGGTCCGTGTGGCATGCGAACCGTGTAGCATGCTGACAGTGTGGCATGCCGACCGTGTGGCATGTGGACCGTGGTTACAGCCCGTTTGTTTATTTCGTCACTTGGTGTTGACGGGTGCTATCAGACACTTCACAATGCGCGTGGCATGCGGACCATGTGGCATGTGGACCGTGTGGCATGCGGACCGTGTGGCATGCGGACCGTGTAGCATGCGGACCGTGTAGAATGAGGACCGTGTAGCATGCGGACCGTGTAGCATGCGGACCGTGTGGCATGCGGATCGTGTAGCATGCGGACTGTGTGGCATGCGGACCGTGTAGAATGAGGACCGTGTAGCATGCGGACCGTGTAGCATGCGGACCGTGTGGCATGCGGACCGCGGTTACAGCCCGTTTGTTTATTTCGTCACTCTGTATTGACGGGTGCTATCAGACACTTCAAGATGCGTGTGGCATGTGGACCGTGGGGCATGCGGACCGTGTAGCATGCGGACCGTGTAGCATGAGGACCGTGTAGCATGCGGACCGTGTGGCATGCGGACCGCGGTTACAGCCCGTTTGTTTATTTCGTCACTCTGTATTGACGGGTGCTATCAGACACTTCAAGATGCGTGTGACATGTGGACCGTGAGGCATGCGGACCGTGTAGCATGCGGACAGTGTAGCATGCGGACCGTGTGGCATGCGGATCGTGTAGCATGCGGACCGTGTGGCATGCTGACCGTGTCGCATGCTGACCGCGTGGCATGCGGACCGTGTGGCATGCTGACCGTGTGGCATGCGGACCGCGGTTACGGCCCGTTTGTTTATTTCGTCACTTGGTATTGACGGGTGCTATCAGACACTTCAAGATGCGTGTGGCATATGGACCGTGTGGCATGCGGACCGTGTAGCATGCGGACCGTGTGGCATGCGGACCGTGTGGCATGCGGACCGTGTAGCATGCGAACCGTGTGGCATGCTGACCGTGTGGCATGCGGACCGGCATGCTGACCGTGTGGCATGCGGACCGCGGTTACGGCCCCTTTGTTTATTTCGCTACTTGGTATTGACGGGTCCTATTAGACACTTCACGATGCGTGTGGCATGCGGACCGTGTGGCATGTGGACCGTGTGGCATGCGGACCGTGTAGCATGCGGACCGTGTAGCATGAGGACCGTGTAGCATGCGGACCGTGTAGTATGCGAACCGTGTGGCATGCGGACCGCGGTTACGGCCCGTTTGTTTATTTCGTCACTTGGTATTGACGGGTGCTATCAGACACTTCAAGATGCGTGTGGCATATGGACCGTGTGGCATGCGGACCGTGTAGCATGCGGACCGTGTAGCATGCGGATCGTGTGGCATGCTGACCGTGTGGCATCAGACCATGTGGCATGAGGACCGTGTGGCATGCGGACCGTGTGGCATGCGGACCGTGTGGCATGGGGACTGCGGTTACGGCCCCTTTGTTTATTTCGTCACTTGGAATTGACGGGTGCTATCAGACACTTCACAATGCGGGTGGTATGCGGACCGCGGTTACAACCCATTTGTTTTATTGTAATGTTTTATTATAGCATGTTTTATGTGAGGTATTAATAAACTGATATTATTTTTTCTTATCATTTGTAATCTTTTCTTATTTTATTATGGAGAACGAACTATTTATTGTCACGTTTTAATAACATGCTGTATGTGAGGCATTTATCAACTTATCTTATTTTATTTTATCATATCATTTGTTATCAAGCAAGCAGATAAAACAAAGTGAGCTGAGATATATTTATTTCGTGTATAACGGCACTTTTTTATAGTTTCTACACGGTGTGTTAGACCACTTCTCTGTCCATGCAGTCTAAACTGGGTCAAGAGAACATAATAATATTCTGAGGATTGTTTCTAGATGAATTAAATGACATTGTCCTCCAGATACAGAGTTTTTTTTCAACTTGAAGTCATCACAAATGTCTTAGTTAGCTCTTTCCGCTTCATTTAAATACCCATATTATGGGTCTACAACCATTATAAATAGGCCTATTTTTACTCTTACAGTGCGGGGGTCGACTATAGACGTCAGAATCTGGCGTCTGCAGACGTCAGATTCTGACGTCTATAGTCGATCCCCGCGCTGTAAGGGATAAGGCGGCACACACTACCTTAAGATCACGAAGGCTTTTAACAATATTTACGAGAGACCAGAGAAGGAACATTTTTGTATCTTTGAAACCTGAATACCAAACCACTCGTGTTCAGACGCCAAGGTCAAGCAGATTTGACCACCAGCCTCTACGTCCTTGCAAATCCTTCCCAGAGTTCGCGGTTTGTTTCCCTGTCTCGGCAGTTTGAAAGAAACAAAAATGTTTCTTCCCCATCCCCTCGTAAAACTCAGTATTGTGGGGAGCCTCCGTGATCGAGAGGTAGCGTGCTCGGCCTCAGACCGAATCCTGTGTCTGGAAAGCAGTGTCATCTCACTCATCTCACTATCCTCATGAGGTTCTCCTGGCCCAATATAGCCTGTATGTGCACAAAAGTGGCGTAAAGCCCGATTCATTTCCTTTATTTCCTAACTTCATTGTTGTAGTACAATTCTATCCAGAGTGACACGAGTTTCTTGCTGGTGAACACGACCTATACTAGAGGTAACCTGCTCAGCCTACCAGACCTCGAGTGCTCTGTTTGAAGGGAAGAGTCATACCTTATCGCATTATTTTTTGTCAGGATATTCCGAGATAGCGCTGATTATCATCTCCTGACCAAGTTCGTGTGGAGTGTTACATTATAATGGCAACATTTAGCTTTATCTTTGCCCAAAGTCCGCCTAAATCTCGATTCATTTATGCGTCGTGAAAACCTGCCGGATACCTACCATCTGCATTTTCATGTGTCAATTAACCCTTTAACCCCCGGTGACGAATATATTCGGGTTTTCACTTAAATATTACCACATTCAGTACCGCCTTTTAAACATGTTAAAGCCATAATGTGACATCAATCAGCACGATTTGAAAAGAGTTGATCTCCATTTTGTCAAATCAGCATACATTTCGCTCACTTGAAGTTGTGAATCGCGTCAGCGAGACACAACTTCAAGTAGGTGAAAATTCCAATTAAATAATTTGGCGGTTAAATGGTTTTAAAGCAATGACATCGTACCGAGCTGCTGATCACAACACGAATTTGTGAACAACCAAATCCGTGTTGGTGTTATCCAAGTTAATACAAAACATTTGTTTAACATTTGTACAATGCTGGACCGACGTTGTACAGAATGTAACAGACGTTGTACAGAATCTTATACAAAATGTCTTGTGTTTGTTGGGACTATACTGTGATGAGCAGCTCTGTCTATTTATTGGATAGACATGGGCGAGGTGAATAATTCACGGTGGCTTCTTCCTTTAAAACAATAGTTATTAATTTATTGCTTTTAAATGAATCAAATCCAGTCAAAGCAAACAAAATAGACATTTACTAGGTTTTGAATGTTTCATGTTTAATTATGAGTAGCAAACTTTAATCGATTTTTTTTAAGTTGTGAAATGCAACAAATGGGTTGAAAATTAACCCTTACAGCGCCGGGTCCGTCTTTATACGTCAGAATCGGACGTCTGTATACATCAGACTTTGACTAGATGTATAAAGACGATCCCCGCGCTGAAAGAATTGAAATAAGTCTAATGGCCGTAAACCCATAGCATGGTATTCAAATGAATTGGTAGGAGCTATAATTAGGACAATTATGACGATTTCAAATTGGAAAATTTCTTTGGTCTCCATGGTTTATACAAAAATATGTCTGCGCTTTAACCCTTAAAAGCCTGAATTCACCATTGCCATCTTCATCCACTACAAGTCGAGAATTGCGACAGCAATTCGCGGCTTGTAGTGGATGAAGATGATTTGATGTGGGTTAAAAATTAAAGAAAACTACCACGTATGTACTGGTAAACCAGTTCCATAGACATTTTCGTTCTAAAACCCTTGGTTGTCGGAAAATAATTATTAAGTCTGTTTTCAGGGATGTAAAATGATGCTTTGATGCATCGTGAGGGCTCAAAGGGTTAAGGTTTATGTGCACGTCAGAGTCACTCAGTTTTAACAATAGGGGGATTATTATTTACGACGCGAAGTAATCATGTTAATAACAGATAAAACAAGAGTCAGTAAATGAACGCGGCTATGGAGCACAGAGGGTTATCGTCAAAAGAAAGCTGGAGTTGTGTTAGCGTACGTGACGACCCCCCCCCCCTCCTCCGTACAATAAGCGGGTAGCTATAGAATATGGTGTTTTCAAATAATAATCATCATTATGGAGTTTTTTTGTACCAGTGTTGTGCAATTTGCATGTGCAGTAAAGTGGAAAACCTGAGAGAATGTGTCGTGTGTGAGCTGTGAGGTTATAATCACGTGGCAGATTTTGTCTGTTGCCCAGCAATCACGAGAAGCTGACCCTATGCTGGCTTGACGTTGGGCCGACGTCGCAGACGTTGGCACAGCTTCAAGCCAGCAAAGGGCCAACGTCTCGTGTTTGTCGGTGCCTGGGGATTGATCGTAATAGTCCGCCGTGCGTCATATTCGAACACACTTCGGAAATTTTCAAGCTTCGCTATTGGTGGAAATGGGAATGCTTCAGTCCAAACCCAAACGATTAATTTTTATGTTTTTATACTGTTCACTGATCGTGGTGAAAAACAACATCGGTGAAAATGTCTACACTTTCTTTTTACATGCCATTTGCATGTATCTACTCTGTTCTGGAAAGCCAAAAGGCAGTATCTGCTTACTTGTAAAGTAAGCAGATACTGCCTTTTGGCTTTGCACGGCAGTACTGGTGGCACACCCATGTCATACAGCCCACAGTACAAAATAACAATATCCCGCGTTTGTACCCTGTAGGCCCCTATTTAAAATAAATCACCACATATTTAGACCATTTGAATAAGAAAATAGTTATGAAAATTTTCGAGCTTGCTCTTACATGTCTACACCCAGACTCAAACTGAACCTGCTAATTTAATGTTATTCTTACCCAGCAGACACAAAGCGTTGAATCAATGTTTGTTTAACATTGGTCCAACGTTAAACCAACATTGATTCAACATCTTGTGTTTGATGCCTATAGGCTTATGGGATGATGGGCCTACGTCGGGGGCTCCATTATGGGGTCACAATGGCCGACGAGGGACTCCGCCCAATCTCACCATTTAAACTCAAACTTCCTCCTCCTCCGTCGAGTCGACGGTTCCAAACAAATCAGAAAACTCTCTCCTCTCTTATCATGCTTATTCGATTAACATACGGCAACAGCAAAGCACAACCTCCCGCGCACAGCACGTCTCAAACGACTTAGCGAGAGCAAACTACTGCACGTCCGTAGTCGCCGAGTGTAACGCCTGAAGTGCGGGAAAAATACCAAGGCCGCACACATTGCAATTTGTGCACCCGTCACCAAGGTACGGAAACAATTCGGTCATCCCCAACCCCCCGCGTCCAGGAAGCTGGGGATAACCTCCACATTAACTGAACGACGTCAGGATCCTACATTACCCCCGGGTGAGTGATAACGTAGTACCAAACTGACGTGTAGGAGACTGCTTCGTGCAAGTAGTGGGGTTGTAAAATATGTAACCTCTTATAACTAAGCATAGTTTTTTTAAAAAAAAATATAGCGAGTGTGGTTACAGCGTGGGAGGTTGAAAGCGCAGCATTATACGTGAATTGTCCCATCCTCTTAACACCAACTGTCCTTTATGTATGATTCATTTGCTGCAAGCTGCGATCAACCCATTTATTTAATTAACATAATTTCTATTAGTAATTTAGCAATGAACTTGCTAAAAAAAATGTCTTTACATTTATATATCTGAACACAATGCTGCCAGGCCTGGCATATTCATTTACAATTTAACAACATTGTTATTACGAGGTATGCGGTTGGGCCCGCCATAGATGTCGTTAGGCGCAACTATGGCGTGAACCATCTGCACGAATCGAGCAGGAGTCTGGATTATTCGTCCGACTCTAGTTTTTCGCACTGTTTGGTCGGTCGGAATTTTTTCGCGATTAGCGATATTCGCATGTTTGCTTTTTGTCGAGTTGATTGCGGCGTCAGCAGCACCCGGGGTTTTACCCCGTAGATGTAAAGGTATGCGGGAATACGTTCGTAAACCACCGTCGTTCCCGTTAGCGCGGGACACGGCGGGGGCTCGCGAATGCGGCGCTACATAAGTATTGTCTCTGTTAGACAAGTTGACTTTAACATCTATTTGCTTTGGGACTGTGGCCGATTTTTGACTGCTTCTGACTGCCGTCGACTTTTTTGTGTTGACTCTCGTCCCGTTGGATGTCCGAGTGTCCGCACTACCAGGTCTAGGTGGACCCTGTGGATTCTTACTAGATGTCCTGGTAGCCGTCGACTTCCGTGGTTTGCTTGGCGTATTACGCTGTATTGTCGTACCTGTCGTAGGCTCGCACTCCATATGTGCGGGTTTAACGCGATCTAAAGAGACCGTCTCAACCTTGCCTTTAACTAGGATTTTCATTACTCTGCCATTCCTCGCGACGACCTTATATGGTCCGTCGTAAGGGGCGGTCAGAGGCGGTGCAATTGCGATTCGGCGCAAGAATACATGAGTACATGTAGCTATTTCCTTGAATTGGAAAATGTTGTGTTGTTGTGTGTCACGTGGCGGACATAGGCAGAGACCCGACATGGCCACGCGTAGCTTGTCTGAATAATTCTCCAAATCAGTGTTGGCGTCGACGGTGTACTGTTTAGTAAACTCTCCTGGGAGTCTAAGGGTTGTCCCGTAAATCATCTCGGCAGCTGACCTGCCTAGTCTCTCTTTCACGGCTGAACGAACTCCTAAAAGTACAGCAGGTAACGTGATAGTCCACGGGTTCGGTGACTCGTGCGCCATAATGGCGGCTTTCAATTGACGGTGGAAACGTTCGACCATGCCATTCGACTGAGGGTGATAACTCGTGGTACGATTCCGAATAATCCCGAATTGATTACACAAACTATCCCACAATTTGGACTCGAATTGAGCGCCCCTATCAGTGGTGATAGTGGCTGGTGTACCATAACGTGCTATCCACCCGCTGAGGAAGGCATCGGCGACCGTTTCGACTCTAATATCTACCATAGGTATAGCTTCGGGCCAACGTGTAAAACGGTCGACACAAGTCAGTAGATATCTAAAACCATCGGCATAAGGTAAAGGTCCGACTATGTCTACGTGGACATGATCGAATCGCTCGGTAGGTTCAGTGAACTTTCCGAAAACTGGAGTGTTGTGACGTAAAACTTTAGCAGTCTGGCAACCCTTACAGGTACGACACCATCTAGCAATATCTATGTTCATGCCATGCCATACAAATCGGGTATTAATCAAAGGTTTGGTAGCTCTATGCGATGGATGGCCTAAGCCGTGCAATTTTGAAAAAACTTTTCGGCGAAATTTCGCGGTAAGGTACGGCCGGTTGTGTCCCGTGGACACATCACACCAGATCAATTGATTATCGAACGATTTTAATAGTTTGAACTTCATAGTGGATGTAGTGGAGTGTCTCAAACGCGTGAATTCCGTGTCATTAGCTTGGTCGAGACTTAACTCTTTATAGTCTATTGCTGGTCCATTATGTATCGCTGACACTGATGGTCGTGACAGCGCATCAGCGACGAAATTTGTCTCTCCTTTTACATATCTAATATCGGTGGTGAATTCAGCGATGAAAGCTAAATGACGTAATTGTCGTAGGGATGCGCGCTCAGTCACGGATGACATTACGAATGTCAACGGTTTGTGATCTGTATTAACGAAAAAATTTCGTCCTTCTAAATTGTGTCTGAAATGATTAATTGTAGCGTATACTGCCAAAAGCTCACGATCGAACGCGCTGTAGCGTGTCTCTGCTGGGTTCAGCTTCTTGCTGAAAAACGAAAGCGGCTGCCACATACCGTTTAAAAATTGCTGCAAAACGCCACCGACGGCGACATCACTAGCGTCGCACGTGATGTTAAGCTGGGCCGTGGAATCTGGGTGCACCAAAAGCGTAGCGTTTGCCAATATCTGTTTTGACTCAGAAAATGCTGACTCTGCATTTTTATTCCACTTCAAATCGAAATTTGATTTCGGTGACAGTCTGGTATGTCCTTCATTGGCAGAAGTCAGTAGATTATTGAGTGGCGTCAACTTCGCGGCGCAATGCGGTATGAAACGGTGGTAATAATTCACCATTCCCAGATATCTACACAATGCTCGTTGCTTTTCGGGTTTACCGAAATTAACAATCGCGTCAACGGCGCTGGGTAACGGCGAAATGCCTTCGGCGCAAACGTGGTGACCTAGGAAACTTAATTCAGTTGTGCCGAACTGACACTTTTCAGGACCAATGATAATTCCGTACTCCGATAGTCGAGCAAAAAGAATTCGTAGATGTTTCTTATGCGTTTTATGATCTGGGCTTGTTACCAGTAGGTCATCCAAATGAACAAAAACGAAATCAAGTCCGCGTGTAATGTGGTCTATAAATCGCTGAAACGTTTGACCGGAATTTCTTAGACCAAATGGTGTTCTAGTGAAATTAAACAAGCCAAAAGGTGTGGTAACAGCAGTCTTGTGTACGTCGGACGGTTCCACCGGAATTTGGTAATAAGCCCTGACCATGTCGATCTTCGAAATTTTTTTCGATCCGGCTAACCGCTGCGTGAAATCTTGTATATGAGGAATCGGATAACGGTCCGGTACGGTCTGTGCATTCAAACTACGGTAGTCCCCGCATGGTCTCCAATCGCCGTTTTTCTTTGGCACCATGTGAAGCGCTGAGGACCACTCACTGTCGCTGGGTTCAATGACCCCTAATTTTATCATCTCGTCAAACTCACGTTTTGCGGTAACCAGCTTATCGGGTGCTAAACGTCGTGGTCGTGCAAAAACCGGGTGACCTTTAGTCACAATCTTGTGTGTTATACTGAGTTTAACGGTCTCACCCTTTGTCGTAGGGCGTGTCAGTTCCGGGAACTGGCCGAGGAGTTTTGTGTACTCATTCAGAACGGTGTCAACTCTGTTCAATGACAGAGGTTTAATCGAAGATAGTGAAGGGGCAATGGCTAGGCCTGTGCGCATGTCTCGGAGACATCTGCTTCTCAAGTCTACGAGCAAATTATAGTGGATTAAAAAATCAGCCCAGATTATGGGTTGCTGCACATCTGCCACTATGAACGTCCACGGATATTCGCGCTTTAAGCCGACATCGACGACGCGTTTACAGTTGCCGTAAGTATGTATAGTACTGTTATTAGCTGCCACCAGGGGGAGACTGCCAGCGTCCGAAATCCCATTAGCGTAAGATTTCGGCAGAACACTGACAGCTGCGCCCGTGTCGATTAAATATCTGCATTTATGTCCTTTATCTGCGACTTATAATAACTTAGAGTGAGATAACTTTGGAGAACTAGCGTCCGCGGAGTCATGTCGCGTCTCAGTTATACCGCCAGATGCAAGAGTCGCTACCTTGCTCTGGCTTAGCAGTTTAAAGAAAAAGCGCAGGGGCTCCTGCACGTGCGTGCCTTATCACCGAAAGTCTGGTGAAAATAGCAGACAGGTGCATTAGCCGAATCTAATGTCTTAGCGGCGTCATTTCTCTGTGGGTTCGGCGGCGGAACGAAAGGTCGAGCAAGCGGTTGCAAATTCGTCGGCGGAGCGAAAGGTCGAGCATTATCTTTTGCGTTTCTATACTGACTAGGTTGGTTGCTAACAAAACCTGAGGCCTGAACATTAGGAGCAAATGCAGGCGCGTGAGCATAGTTATTTGCTCGTCCACGTCCTTTATTTCTTTTCCTCTCTGATGTAGTCACTGTTTCTAATCTCTTGATTCGCTTAGACAGATCCTCTAACAAACCAACTAGTTTGGTGTTTTCTTCGACTTTAATCTCTGCGACCCCCGGCTTACTCTCTTCGACGTCCTCTTCTGCTGCCAGTGCCCGGTCGGCCAAAACGGCCAAACTTTCGAGGGTGGCACTGTCGGGTTGAGTCGCCAAATGGGCTCTGATGGAAGCGGGCATCTGGCGTATGAACGCTTGCCGAATTACAGCCTTCCCCACCACAGCTTTGGTGCCGAAACCTGCAGTCTTCTGCAGATACCGCAGGAAACGCGAGGGAATGTCATTACCAATCTTCTCGCCAGAGATAACTTTGTTGACCCTTTCGGGTGTGGTCAATCCTCGTCTCTCAATCAAAATCGCTTTCAGGCTGTCGTATTTGTTGGACCTGAAAGGCTGAAGTAGCACGTCCCTCACGTCCTATGCAATCTCGCCCGAAAGTGCAGCGCAGGTTAAGCTGTACCTCTCATCATCATCATTGATCTGGTGAAGAGCGAACTGAGTCTCAATTTGGTTGAACCAGAGCTCAACATCCGAGGCGTAGAAAGTGGCGATTTTGAACTTTGGTAAGTTCGTAGCACGTCTCTGCGACTGTCTACCGAGCGGTGAAGAACTCCTTGAGGAGTCGCTCCTAGAGTGAGAATTTATACGTCTAGCTCGAGCAATTCGAGCGAAATCAGCTTTGAGGCGTTGATATTCCTCATCCGCCTCTCGTAATCGAACCTCATTGTCCTCACTGTCGGGATGATAATCATGTTTAGGTCTAGCACCCGAACCTTCTAGGGGCGTTGACATGAAGCCTTCACTGTCGTACTGCTTTGACATTATGAAGTAGTGTTTTTAAATTATCTAACTAGTGAAGCATCTGAGATAGCTGGCCTATTGGCTCTGCGTCTATCCCAAATGTGTTTAAAATGGCATGTCGTATTAACACATGCCAACTATTTTTGACGCGCCGTGCGCGGATAGGTTGTGCATTGCCGTGAAAATCAGATAAAAAATGTCTGTAATATGTAGAAGCTTAGAAGTGTAGACTGAAGAAAATGTTCATGCTATGTCGCATGTTGCGAGAAACGGGGGTTGCAGATTAGTTGAAAAAAAAAAAAAAATGCGTCGTTGAAGTTTCACCTAAATGCTGTGCACTAATTCACAAAGGTATATATTGATTGAAGTGAAAACTGAAGGTCTATATGTGACAGAAGACGTTTTCACTTAGTCACACACATGCAAAATGGTACCGTGACAACCGTAGGTCGAAGTGGTACATAAAAATAATATGCCAGATACAACTATGATATGCTATGCTAAGCTAGGATAATAGTATTTTGTAAAACGACCTGGGTGAAAAAAAAAATTTTCACGCAAGTCGAAAAACGCATTCAAATATTTGCAATGTTTCGCAATAGCGCAACTGTCAAATCGAATATTTCTGTATTTATGAAAAATTTAAACTTCAGAAATAAACTATCGTGAGAAAATTTCGTTCTTAAACTGATAGACTAAATGTGACTGCGAAGAAAAACAGTTACATTTATGATTTAAGAATAATATTTAAAACGTGACTGACAGTAGTCTATGCTGATTAATGATATAGTATATCATTTCGCTGAAAAATGATGTCTGTGATGAACATTCCACGTTTTTTTTTTTATAATGGTACGTTCATCACCGAGTCATTCTCATAAACGTCCGAATCAATCGCTCGCATCGATTCATTGATTGACGTATAAACCGACTGTCTTCCGTGCGGTTGTGTTTATGTCGTCTGTGGTGGGTGTGTGCGTGGTGTATTGTCGGTGCTCACAGCCTGTGCGGCAGGCAGCATGTGGCTTATAGTCTGTGACGGTAAGCTTTGGGCGGTACGTACATAGTATATAGTCAGCATCCCCGTCTCGCCTCACATTAGCATATTCATTACCTACTGCGTGCCCAAATAAGGCGCTAAATAGCCTAGCACGATTACAAACACCGAAGGGCGTTTCAAAGTGAACAAAAATCTCGCACAATTAGTAGCAGAATTTGTTTTCGAAATAACTTATCTACATTTCTTCTCCCTCAATCGTTTTGAAAAAGAAGATTTATAAACAATTTAAAAAAAATTATTACAATCAGTCCGTGTAAAATTTTGAACACGTGAAAAATGATCTCCACCAAATCAAAATGGCGGCCTATTTTATGCTAATGTGATGTGGCGACACAGGTTCACTGTCCAGATGCATGCCGGTTAGGGGGGGAACACGTGTATGCCCACGGCGGGCGAAGAGCTAAGTTAGGGAAACCAGCGTCCAAAATGGCGCACACCTACCAAATACATGTACAATATTCAGCATTCTCTGAAATAACATATGATAATAGTGCAAAATATTGACCTACGGTCCTGGGAATATTTTAAACAGACCAAATAAGACCGTTTATTGACATTCATTTAGGGAAACAATTTATTTTGGCCCTAAACCTATTAAAGGTTACCCGAGTCGAAGTGATATTTAAAATTTCTGTCGATTTTGCAGAAAAAAATCGGAAAAAATGACGAGATTTCGTCTATGGACTTTAAAATCGAGTTACCCAATTATGGTAATCAACGATAAAAATTGAGTTACCGAAAATACCCACTTCCTACTCGCCTACAGTGGCATTAATAGGATGAAGGCATTAAACAAACTCTTACAATTAAAAAATGATAGACTAGGTCTATGAGAATAATTTTCTGAATTCTTCTAGAGAAACCGACAAGGTCGCCATCTTGAAAAGGCGCCAAACACGTGGGATTTCGACCAAAAGTTTAGAAATTTACGCCGTTTTCGACGTAAAGAAACGTGCTTCTCTTCTGATAACTCTCTCTGACTAATTTAAACTGGCATATGAATAATGACCTACAGCTTTCACGTACCTCATGAAAAAAATGCTATTGATTTTTTTCAAAAAATCCCTTAAAATTAATGAAAACTATCCTTGAAAACAGCGGTTTTCAACTGGCGTCTAGGTGAAAACACTGTTGCGTAGACGATCAGTCGTCAGGGGTCACCAGTATGGGATGATGGGCCTACGTCGGGGGCTCCATTATGGGGTCACAATGGCCGACGAGGGACTCCGCCCAATCTCACCATTTAAACTCAAACTTCCTCCGCCTCCGTCGAGTCGACGGTTCCAAACAAATCAGAAAACTCTCTCCTCTCTTATCATGTTTATTCGATTAACATACGGCAACAGCAAAGCACAACCTCCCGCGCACAGCACGTCTCAATCGACTTAGCGAGAGCGAGCTACGGCACGTCCGTAGTCGCCGAGTGTAACGCCTGAAGTGCGGGAAAAATACCAAGGCCGCACACATTGCAATTTGTGCACCCGTCACCAAGGTACGGAAGCGAGGCGGTCATCCCCAACCCCCCGCGTCCAGGAAGCTGGGGATAACCGCCACATTAACTGAACGACGTCAGGATCCTACAGGCTCACTGGTTCGGTGTGTAATGTGAACATGAGAAATCACATTTGTCACATTTTTAAAAATAGAGAAAACACTGATCAATCTCAAAGCCCCAGTCAACTGTAGACCCAGGCTAAGCGCCACTTGTGAATAAAGATGCATGAACAAGCCGTCACCCGCGCGGTGCATTGCGGTAGCAATTTTGGGGGAAATCGTAGCTGCGCGATTGGGAGAAATAGGTGATTGGAATGCATCTTTAAACTGAAGACTATCAATAGTCTTGGTAGTTCTTGTTTTAAACCAGGTAAATCAACGAAAACGTGCTTGTCACGGTCACACGAGGTACTGACCCAATGTTGTTTTAATGTTGGTCCGCTATCTTTGACGTCGGCCCAACATTAAGGCAACATTGGGTCAACGCCTCGTATTTGCTGGGTACCGCCTGTCACGCCAGGGAGCTCGTCCCCGCTTTCCAAAAATCATAGCCTATGATATGGGGCTAATTAATAGGATTCAATATTGCTGCTTTGTGGTGAGCCTCTGTGACCGTGAGGTAGCGTATCGAAATCGGACCGTCAGATTTCGAATCCAGCGCCAGGCCCAGTATAAATATTATGTGTGCAAAAGCGAACTAAAACCCAATTTATTCGTTCACCATTCATTTGTATCCAGAATATAAATACATGTACATGTATTTGTTATTATTTGTGTAATGGCAATACTTTTTCTCCAAATAACAACCATTATGCCTGTTAATTGTACATACATATGCATGCCTACCCTTCTGACTGAGTTTCTGTGTTAGAATTTACCTGCTAATAAATTGTCAATGTTATTTCACAAATAGGAGCGGATCTTGATTGGATCTTCCATCCACAAGTCAGGACATATGTCCGTGAAGGTAAGGCTAATCAATCTGCTAGTGGATGTGGTGTGTATGTGTGTGGGGGGGGGGGGGGGGGAGGGAGGGTTTGGTTGTAGCAGGGAAACAAATCACCAGCTTATGTAAGGGGCTGTTAACTTTTTTTACCCGAAATAACACACCCACCTCAGATTTCCTTTTTAAAATATTGATGATAAGGCTTAGTTCAGAAAAATCCACGTTTCCACGTTTCCACAAAATCCACAGCAAACCTGCAGGATCCTCAGACGGTTGATCCCAGCTAACACGAGACAATGACCCAATGCTGGGTCAATGCTGGGCCATCGTCTACGACGCTGGCCCAACATTAAACAAACATTGGGTCAATGTCTCATGGTCAAATGCTGAAGATGCACAAACCCGTCATGCCCATTTACACGATACTGCTCTGGCTGCATTGTCACTTGGCTGAAACCACACGGATCAATCTATTAACGTTTGTCGATTATTTTCGAAAAACACCAAAAAAAAATTATCGATAATTATGCGTGGCCCCTATGTTCGAGGTTTTTACACCTGCGTAAATTTGAGAAATATGTCGAGGATGGAATAGCTGATAACAGATTAAGCCTCAAATGATGAAAAATCTGGCTCTTTTAAAACTGAATTATATAAAACACAACTGTCCTTTACATTCCCTTAAATATGTTTCTGAACTGGATTTCTGTAAAACACAGGTGATATGAAGACGTGTGTATTGGGCTATAGCGATGAAGGGGTTAACTAATAATAATTGTTATAAAGAAGGGTATCGTCTCCCTGTAACTCAAGAACTCTAGGTATCTGCCACTTTAAAAATTGTGAGACAATTCCTTTCAGTTTTTCAATACCAATTGGGGCGGGGGCCCTAAGGTAGTGGTTAGCACCGCTGCCTTTCACGCCAGAGTTCGGGGTTCGTTTCCCGGTCTCGTCAATTTGAAAGAAACAAAATGTTTCTTCCCCGCTCACTCGTAAAAGATTCAATATTGTGAGGAGCCTCCGTGACCGAGAGGTAGCGTACTCGGCCTCAGACCGCCAGGGCTCGAATTTCGAATCCTGTGTCTGGAGGGCAGTGTCATCTCACTCATCTCACCATCCTCAGGAGGTTCTTCTGGCCCAATTTAGCCTATATGTGCACAAAAGTGGCCTAAAGCCGGATTCATTTAATTTCATTTCAATACCAATTAGGGTACACATTTATATATCGCAGTTATGCAGGTGTATCTTTGATGCCATTCGTTGAATAAAATGTAATTAATCCATCACAATGAAACTAAATTTTATATTAACCGTTGCGGCGCGGGGATCGATTTTAGTCGTCAGAATCTGACGTCTGTAGACTACTACAGTCGGTCCCGCACTGTAAGAATCAACATATTTCTAATCGCCATAGACCCATAACATAAGTATTCAAATGAATCAGAAATAGCTAACTAAGACATGTATGATAATTTCAAAATGAAAAAAAACACCTTTGGTTCCGATGTTTTACACAAAGTAATTTAGCGCTTTGAGGGCCAATATACTCGGGTATTTTAATAAATCAGCATTTTCATTAATCATGTGTGAATGAAAATGACAACAAATGGAAAAAATACCACACTGAGGAGGAGGCGGGGGGGGGGGGGTTATCTCTAGAGAATATGCACTTTAAACAATGTGTTGTTTAAAATGACTACTACCCTCCTACTGCCATTCATCACATGTTACCACCCAGCAAACATGAGACACTGAGCCAATGATGTTTTAATGTTGGGCCAGCGTCGCAGACGGTGGACTCATGTTTGCTGGCCACCATCCACGCTGCCACTTATATTTCTATTATTATTTAAAAATATGCGGTGTAATGCGGGTCATTTCTGTTTTTAGTGATGTCTATGTGCGCTGTTCCATGTAGGCTTTTCCTAATTATACGTATAACATTTTCCGGGAATAAAATGAAAAACAAGGGATGATTCAGGCAACAGGAAAATGAAAGTGTGGGCGGCAACATAGACTTTTTTGTTAAACCCCTGGAACACTGATATCAATCACTCACATAATTTAGAGTCTTACAGTATTTTCATGAAAGAAAATAATGTCTTCACTCTGTGACACTGGTATATGCCGGCAAACACAAAAAAATTGTATAACATTTGTACAATGTCGAGCCAGCGTCGAAGACGTTGAGCCGACGTTGTACAAATGTCATAGGCCCTATATTATGTTACTTTTATTTATGTTACTCCGTATAATGATTATATTACATTGTGGTCTAAAAAACAAAGGATGATTTAGGCAACAGAAAAATGAAAGTGTGGGCGGCCACATAAACCTATATCTTTTTGCTAAACCCCCAGAGCACTGATATTAATCACTGACATTATTTATAATCTTCCAGTATTTTCATGAAAACTGGTATAACAATTTTTTGTGAAAGTATCAAAATAATGTCTTCACTCTGTGACACTGGTTTATCCCAGTGTACAGAAAACAATATTTGTATATCAAATTTTGTACAATACTGGACCAACGTCGATAACTTTAGGCCGACGTTGTACAAATGCTAAACATTATATTTTGTGGTTACTGGTATATATTACATCGTGGTCTATGTCTTCCATCTAAGTTATAATTTTCAGGCATTTTAAAGTTGTGGATCGCGATAGAGAGACATAACGTTAGTGAAAATTGAAATTGCAATAGCTCAGGGCGCTTTAAATAAAATTATAAAAAGCGCAGAGAGGATAAGTGATTATTGTCTATAGCAAGTTGACATTTAAAAACAATAAAAATAGTATGCAAATCATAGAATACGACGACACTCGTAAAATCAGAACGGATGTTTTTCCGGGTATTTCCGTGGTGTCGTGAACACATCTTCTAATTAACCCCTTAAGCCCTCACGATGTATTAAAGCATCATTTTACATCCCTGAAAACTTACTTAATTTTCCTACATCCAAGGGTTTTAGAACGATAACTTCCATGAAACTGGCTTACCAATACATGACAATTTTCTTTAATTTTTAAACCTCATCATGGATGAAGATGACAATGGTAAATTCAGGCCTGAAAGGGTTAAAATGAAAATGCTGCTGCAAAATGGTGAGGACCTGACTGCTCTGCAAAGCCAAAAGGCAGTAACTGCTTACTTGCTTTTATTTCTGATGGTTGTATTTTTTGTTCTAATGGAGCATATCATTATCCTTCCGTATATAATGTACGTGTAATGTGTAATTAGTAATGTGATAGCTACGTGTATACGTCGCTATGCAAATATAATTACAGTAACTGGAACTCAACCATACAAGTACTGACTTTATTACCATAGTAAAACGTACCCTTTTAAAAGCGCATTCACACTGCTTTTCTTTTACAACAAAAAAACTGACTGAATGTTATCAAATGCTTAGGCCTGAAATAATGCGAAAATTTACACGAGCCATTCTATCGAAACAGTGAATTTGCACATTGCACCATTTGATAAACCTCACGTTTTGCGTCTGCATGTTATCCAGTTTGCCCATTTCTATAAAGAGGAGCTTTGAAAATTATGTTTGGTCCCATGGTCTGGAACATATAAAAGAAGACGTAACATGTAGTGGTCATCACCGTAAAGTATTGGCGTCAGCTGTTTTAAGAATGAAAAAATATAAAGTGGATGAATAAAGCATTCAAACACAATCTGTCAACACCATAACAGAAAAATGTTATTGTGATGACTGTTACGGTGATGACAAATTGTATGTTTATTGAAGATTTTTACCTGAAAAATATCAACCTATTATCACATAAACTATATCATATATTGGGTCACTCAAATCGAACTAACAACATTGACATTTGATTTTTACTTTCAACTTGGGCTATATGTGGGCCGTTACGGTGATGACTTACAATAAAGATACCTTTTCAAATTCTTCCTTAGAGTGGTATTTTTGAAAGACAAAATATGAAACTTTCACCAACCTTGTGTGTCCCATGCTAGACCAGCAAAAGGTCAGTCGTATGCAATGATCATCACAAGATACCAGTTGCAACGAACACAGCTAGCTACAAGAACATGCTGTGTTATGGTGTTGACATTACTTTGATGTGTTAGTGTAACTTGTAGCAACATGCACCATACGGCATAAGGCTGAAGGATCTGGTTGGTATTCCCTGAGGTTACAAACTAGGAAATACATTTACAGATACCTGGCACTTATGTACGTTGCAAAATGTTATTAAACACAGAAAATCACCTTTCGGACACGTTACGGTGTTGACAATTGTCATACTCTGATACCAAAAAATGATATAATGGGTGCACTTAGGATAGTGTTTTTTTGCCAACACTGTTCACATTGATAGTGAGCTGCTGGCAAGGCCAGCTACATTTAACAGCTGTTAATTTAGGTGCTGGATATACAGGCCACTAAAATTCACAGTTTGCATAGAATGGCTCACACACAGTGCTGATTTTGCATTCATTAGAACTTCCTATAAAAAATCGCTGTGCGAAAACACGAATTACTTTTCGTAAGAAATTGAATACATGTTTCTTTCGTCAGACTTTTCCGACTTGAATCCTCGGTGGTCCAGTTTGGCCCAGACGACAAGCGCAAATAGTTCTGGGACTATGAGTCTGATTACGATTGTGTTTCTGTCGCCCTTGATCTCGGATCACGGAGGATTTAAGCGCTATAAAAGTATCTATTTTTCTATTATTATTGCAACTGGCAAGTGCGTTAGTTACTCTAGCTTGATACTCCTGCCATCATCTGCAGCAAAATTTAATATGTACACCACGACTAACATATTGATACTTAGTAAAGTGGGTCTTGCGTCAACTGCTTCGTTCCTTAACAAGTTTTCATTATATTGAGGCTGGAAAAGCTGATGAAAATATTCATCCCCAAACGATAAAAAATTATATCTTGCTCTCCTAAAACTGAAATTATATAAAACACAATTTCTCTTTTACAATAATTATAAAGAAGGATATGCAATTAGTGCTTCACACTAAGGGTGTGATGAAATTCAATTTGATATTATATCTGGGCATCAAAAAGACAATCTAAGCCTATAGGTATTCAAGTGAAGAAGGGAAAGCTAACTAAGACATTTATGAGGATTTCAAATTAAAATTGAAAAAAACAACCTATGATCTACATGGTTTATACAAAGATATTTCAGCGGTGTAATGCCAACACAATGCCGGTGTAACACCCCAGATTATACCCCCTTGAAACCACTGGGGGACAGAAGCGTGGATACAGACACATTTCCTAGGCAGTGCCATTGTCAATTGGTCAAGGGTAGGCCGCCATACATGGTCGACGCGTCGATCCGATCGGAGCGTAGCAGGCAGAAATGTCAACTCACCATTTCATCACCGCATAACCGAGATCTATTTACCTCGAATCTCACCTTACACGCCGCGGTCCAATGTTTCGTCGGTAATTATAGGGGCTGTAATTTATTTACGATAATTACAGTCATGTTCTATCGTCTTTATTTTCCAAATTATCGACAACACTGATGATTAAACTGTGGTCTGGAATGATTATATAATTCATCAACTGTTGTGAAACATTCAACCTATTAGGCACGCGTCAACGCCACTCCAATGTGGACAAGTATAACAACATAAATACATTATAAGTTTGTCATACTAGAGGGTTCACACCGTGAACCCACTAGTATGAAAAAAACTTAATATAACTTATATTGGCTAACCACTGTGAACTTCACAGTGGTTAGACATTAACCCTTTCAGCACGAGCCCAGGACCAATTTTAGACGTCAGAATCTGACGTCTATAGACGATCCCCGGACTGAAAAAAGGTGTACAAAAGTATACAAACGCTATACCAGATATTCATACTGATGGTATTTCAGAATACAGTGATATAGCTGCTAATGCTGATTTATTTAACACATATTTTCAATCTGTTTTTAATAGGGATATAATTTTCTCATACCCACCTCAACGTTGAAAACCCGATAACCGAAAACATAAATTTATCATCTATTGAATTTGATCATTTACAGATTCAAAAATATTATCTGGGTTAGATGCCAATAAAGCATCTGGCCCAGATAATCTCTCATCGCGTATTCATAGGGAATGTGCAACCGTTCTAGCTCCATCCTTAACATTACTTTTTGAAATCATTTTTGCCTCTGGTCACATATTATAATACCAGTATAGCCGTGTCGGCGGTGACCGAGAGCGATCTCTACCTCAAGGTCAGAAAAATGTCCATAACTTTTTAATGATGGTGCGACCTCTGAGCTGAGCATGCGGGCATGAAACTGAAATGTTACTGATTCTAAAAAAACTATTTTCGACCTGATAATTCCGCGATATATTTAGATATGACTGTCCAAAGAAATGTCCCAAGATTTTGTACGCGGTCAATCTGTGGCTGAAACTTGTTTCAGCCACTGGGGCTATAGTATATTTACAATAATGTATTTACAGTTGTTGATGAAATTGGGAAACCCCTTGATGAATGTAAACAAGCCGATATTATATTTTTAGATTTTTTGAAAGACATGTTTCAGCGCGTGGTACTGGATGGTGTCTCATCTGAGACATTTTTGATGATTTAGAAATGATTAAAACACTTTGGTCTCCACGATTTATACAAAATAAATTTAGCGTTATAATGGTTAGCGCTCATTATTCCTTCAAATCAAATAAAAACACCAAAAGGCCTATAGACGAGACTAACACATTAACCCTCAAAGCGCTGAATCTGAGTTTGTGCCAGTTACATCTAGTGTGCCACAAGGATCTAATGTTGGTCCCTTATTATTTCTACTTTTTACAAATGACAGGCCAGACTACGCTGAACATTGATGATTCAATACTTCTTCACCGATGATGCGAAATGCTCCCAGAAAATTAATAATGTAGATGATTGTTAGCGACTGCAGCACGATTTAAATAGTCTTTATGAACGGAGTCAGTTCTGAAAATTAAATTTTAAATGTAATTGAATGTAAGGTAGTTTTATTCACAATAAACATGAAAGCTATTGTATTTAACTACCATCTAAATGGAACAATATTAGAAAATGTATCATTTTATAACGACCTGGCCCGGGGGGGGGGGGGGGCAGAGTTGATAATTGTCTTGTTTTTAATAACCATATGTCTAGAAGAAAGTGGTTAAATTTTACACACTTTGGAACTTGGGGTGAAACGATTGCGACGTTTCGATCTGCCTTTAGCAGATCTTGATCACGCAATGATCAGGGTGAGTAATTCGGCTCAGGTGGTGGTGGTCGCGGAATGATCAGACCATAGATGGGTGGCAGCTGGTAGCCCTGGTCTCTGTTCATGGGAACGTCGCAATCGTTTCACCCCAAGTTCCAAAGTGAGTAAAATTTAACCACTTTATATATGAATCTTGGAACCATGAATAACATATTCTCTACCATATCTCTAGTGTTATCAACAAATGTAACAAAGTCAATTGTATGATTAGACGCTCGCCATGCTATAGAGCTCCAGCCTCTGTATCCATCAACCTTTATAAAGCCCTAATACAGCCTCTTATAGAATATTCTGCCCCAGTATGGTCAGTCACCCTTCACCAAAATTCAAATAGAGTCCATTGAACGAATTTAACGAAATTTTACTAGATATGCACTTCATTATCCAACAATTAATTACAAGGAGCGCTGTGAATATTTAAATATCTTACCATTGTCTTTACGCAGGGAAATGATAGACATCAAACTGCTTTTCAAATCATTATTTGTGTCAGATTTTTCTGATATTGTCGCATCTATTGAGTGACTACAAACCTGAGAGTAGACTTCGGTCAAGGCAGAACGGATCACTCTTTTATCCGAGGCAAGTCAGAACTAAGACGTTTAAAAGTTTTTATTCAAATCGAGTAGTCAGTATTTGGAATAGATTACCAACGGATCTGCGTAAAGAACAATCATTGGACGGCTTTGTACGTAGACTGGAATAGCTTTTATTATTTAAAGTTTCAAAACAGTTTTAACTGTGATAATGTTTGCTAATTGGACAAATACTTGTGGATGTCAGGCGTGTGCCTGATATTTGTATTATCATATAATAATCAACATGTATTAACCCAATAATACCAACATTCAATATACATGGCATATCATCGATACTACTACAACCTTTACTACTGAGTTGATGAGAGAAAGCTTTTCGCTATGCTTCCTAAGAATGACGGAGGCTTCTCATGTGTCGATACTCATGTGTTGGCAGGCGAGAGCCCCCAGTCCAACTCAGACTAGTATAGCATAGATGACTTTTTTCGGCTGAGCGACGGCTAGGCGAGCTGATGCAATTTAGACTAATCAAAGTACTTTTAGTCTAACGGGACTAACATAATGTACGTGTCGAGGGCCCTATTTAATACCACATAATTGCATTATTGTTTTTATAAATACTCTTAATATAGTATTGTTTTATTGTATTATTATGATATTATATGGTATTTGGCCCTATTATCAGTGGAGTGTATAATGAACTAAACTTGTGTGATGGCTCAGGGGACCCTTGTCACTTTCTATTTGCTCCGCAGTCAAGCAAATATCTACAACATTGAAATTGTAAAGACTTTATAAAACTAAAATAATGATACACTACATGTATTACAAAGTTGCATGCCTTAAAAATTGCAACTTGTAGTTGTTTTATAAGTCTCTACGCTTTCCAAAGGTTTTTTGCTATTTTATTCTAAATGTAGTTACTTTATCTCTGGTTTTAGCGCGGGAGACAAAAATTATGCATAGTGTATTTTTATTAAATTTTACTTTTAAGTGTAATTACCATGTATATCACTTTTATCCTGGATGTCTAACTCAGTTAGGGTGCTGGTCACCTGTATTCGACATCCCGATGTAGGCCTACACAATTTTACTTACAATTGCATATTTGTACAATTATTGCATATATTTGTGTATATAAAGCCTAATAAATAAATAAAATAAATAAATAAAAGTGAAAAATTCAAGATGTCCGACGGCAACCATTTTGGTATTAACCTCTAGAAGATCTTGAATCGTACACAAATAATCACAATGAAGTGTATTCAAATAAGTCAAAAACGAGGTATTAACATCATTTTATTATCAAGAAAAAAATAAAAAACAGTACTTCCATATATCGACAAAACTACACCATGTGTCGCAACATAACCACCGGATCCCTCTCTAATTATCCTGAAAATAATAGGCATTTTAAGGGGAAATCGGCCTAAAACATCTTTCATCAATTTGACCATGTTCCACTAATATGATTTTAATTGATTTTTATTATGGGATGACTACTGGTACTAAACTCAGCTTCATTACTATTGCAATTTGTGGGAGCTACATCTCCAGATTGACTGGACTATTGTCACGACGACACTAAACACAGAAATGTTTTATTTTGACCTTTACATATATTTTCATACAATGTGCTTTGTTTTACAGGTGGCCAGAGAGACTCTCCTTAAGGTCAGAAAATGTCCGCTAACAGGAGGGCCACCCTCTGGCAGACTATGATATGATATACAATTTATTTTTTTCTTTCCATTCACAAAAAATAATGCGATTTTTAAAATAATGTGCCCTGTCATACAATTAATAATACAATACATGTCTAAACGATCTGATATTGTATATGGCACATAATACAGAATAAAATATCCATAATCTAATCATAGCTACACTTAAAATCAATTTAATAATTAACAATGTCATATGAAGCTTTTAAAAAGCACATGTTATTATGTGGATATCTGATAATACGTAAGATCAATTTGATGTTAAAAGTGACAATGCCACGATAGTTTCCCGCACCAACAACCAGAGATAAAAGCACATTATGGTAAGTGGTAAAACAAATCACTCTGGAAAAGCGTAGACACTTAAGTAACATTAGAACATCTTGACATTTACACAGGATGATAATATATATAGAGTTCTCGTAAAATAAAAGCTCTTTTTATCGGACACAAAGTAGATTATTAATCTTAAGGCGACTCCCAAGCCATGTAATTCGTGGTTTGTTCGGATCTCGATTTGTTTGTAACAGTCTCTTTCAGCAATGAAATCTGAGAGGCTGGTCCAATACGAAAGAAATATAAATTTATATACCAGATTCTATGTCTATCAAGAAAATCCCACCTCCTCCCGCTTCCATCCGCTGCAAGTTTTTTGTTCATTTTTCTTCTGACCGTTTTCATACCCTCCTCAACAACAGATAATCTTGTTTAATAATTTTATTGATAGATTTTGTCAATATTATGTAATTTGTATGTAATGATACAAGAGTCAAAGTTCATTAATATATTAATGTGAACAATTAGTAGATTGTTATTGATAGGTTTGGTTTTGTGTGAACAATTACTAGATTGTTATTGATAGTTTGGTTGATATTATGTAATTTTTTGTAATGATACAAGAGTCAAAGTTCACATTTAAATAGTAGATTAGATCAATCAGAGACATGCATAAATATTCATAGTAGATTAGATCAATCAGAGACATGTATAAATAGTCATAGTAGATTTGATCAATTAGAGCCATGTATAAAAATCCATAGTAGTTTAGATCAATTAGAGACATGTATAAATATTCAATGGTTAATCCTGTTAACTGACTGTCAAGTAAATTTATACCTATTTTGGTATTAGGGTTTACTCTGTTACAACCACGTTTACATTAACAGCATTTGAAGTAAAGCTCTTTTTATTTGTAGTCGTTTAATTTGATGTTTATTTTTAATAAACAAATTTTCCCCATTTTATGTGTCTGTTTTTTGTACGATAAATTTTAGTCTGGGAGCCAAGTTTCAAAAACTGCTAGTTTTTGAGTTCGCTTGACCCAAAAAGTGGCATAATCCGGGGCAAAATCCCTGCATGGAACATTAATGGGGTGGGTGTAGAAGTTGATCGTGGCAGCATAGTTTTTTTAAATTAGGGATGTTTAATGGTACCCTCGAGCCCCAAAGACTGTAAATTTATAACCCCTGGTTATAAAAAACCCCAAACAACAATTAATTGTTATAAACAATTTTTAAATCACTGTCGACCATATTTCTCTTTTATTAAAGATAAGATGACAAATTATTAAAGTTTCAATTTTTTTCACAAAACATAAATCCAGACTAGAGCGCTAAAAGTCAATATTAAAAAAAATTAACACAGTTCGTAGAATTTATTTTGCCGTTTCCTGTACATTTTTGTGACCATGATTATGATAATATATATATATATAAACACAAGCTTTTTATAAACAAAATATAAGTTATGAAAAGATGTCACAGAATGAAGAGTACATTAAAGTGCACAATATTTGTAAGACGTCATCATATAGGCAAAATAATATACTAGTAGGATATAAAATATAGATTAATCTATAGTGCCATAAAAATATGAATGTAATAATATTTGTTAAAACAATACAATCGTACATAAAACATAATACATACATTGATAGGTGCATAAAATATTCCAATTTACGTATTTGGATCACACTTTTTCAATTACGATCGAGGACAAAAAAGTACCACATACGCAATAAGAGACTGAAAGGAAAACAATCCCGAACTCAGGGGGAAAATCAGTTGATAAAAGATCATTGAAATTCAGCGTAAGGACCGACCTCCTCTGAAAACGAAGGAAAAAACTGGGTATGAAAGTGAGCGTGACAGTGACAAGGAATTCTCAGTGTGGTACTAAATATCCTTTTTTTCACACAAGTCTGTTTTCTGAATCTGTTCTCTACTACAGAAGACGTCACTGAACATGTGGAGATGCCCCGGCTGATAGCTGCATCATTGAACTTTTGGTGAGATAGCCGCTATTTGCAAGGTTTTGGGACCAACCTCTGTACTTCCTTTAATATCGCTCACCTGGGGGCCGCATCTTGGATAGGTGTCGGTGGACTGCTTAGACCTCATCACGCTGGTGTAGTTGGAGAGGTGTAATCAGCAACGACACCCATGGCGGTCAAAGGCGTCTCAGGCATGTTCGCTCCTGCCAAAAAACTTGCCTTTCAAGAACTTTGACAGTCAAATGAAGTTGAGGACAAGAATAAGTCAAGCCATCTCTGATGACTCACTGGCAATGCTTCACATTAGTCAATTAGTGAAAGAGGACGAGCAGAGGGCTAATCTGAAGGAGGTTGGAGCGCATGACCAGCAGGACGATTCAATTCTTCTGTTTGACACCACAGAACTCAACCCTGTTGTGGAGGAACAGCCTGGCACGCCCCAACCTAACAGAGAGAAGGGGGTGTCGATCAACAGGTAGCAGACCAAGACCCATCAGCTGAGGAGTCGACTGAGCATGAAGCCAACGACCCCAAAACGACAACAACCCATGACGAGCTGGTTAACAAAACCACCTCCAGGAAAGTCAGCCGTCAAAAGACAAAAAAGGGGAGAAGTGTAAAAAACAGCAACACTCAGACCTGCACAACTGGTGCATGTCCTGGCCGCAAACTGTCTGCTCCCTACCTCAGATGCTGTATGCAAGATACACAACTCTCTCGATGCAGCATATAAGAACAATCAGCAACTTGTGAGTCAAGTAGCATCTAAAACTGCTGACTGTCAACAACTTCTGGCGCAGGCTGCTGAACTTGAAGTTAAAATAGTTATCACACGAATCATCTGACACACGTCTGCCTGTATCTACTGCTTCGTCAACTACAACATCATCGTCATCATCATCTTACACGTCATCATCCTCTACGCCATCAACTCCACCATCACCTGCTGTATGACCACGTTGTGACCACGTCATCCAATCACAACCCGGTAGTGGTGGGCCTACTCTTGTAATAGGAGATTCGTTGTTGAGAGACAATGATGGGAAGAAGATTCGTGGCGTGAGGGTCATATGTAAGCGTGGTGGTTATATTGCTCACGTCGAAGACTTACTGTTAGCTCAGAATATGCAGTACCACCATTGATTCTACACGTTGGCACACACGATGCAGACATCAGTCTCGAAGCATCTGATGTACTGGACGTGTTTCGACCTCTGTTGGAAGCTGCCGTCGCCCGAGCCGATGTGGTGTCTGTGAGTGCGCTGTGCCCTCGTCTAGATGGTACTCGTTTACAGACCATGGTTGAAGCTGTTAATGTTGGACTTGAGCAATTGGCAGAGGGTCTGGATTGCCAATTTATTAGTCATGATTGCAACTTTCGTCACCAGGACAACACCATTAGTGAGATGATGTTCGACAAGGATGGTCTCCACATGAGTCGCTATGGCACTATCAAACTCATGCACAACGTCGGCATCTTAGACGCCATCTTCAATAACTAAAAATACAAATTAATTGACCAATAAGCGTGACTTTAATATAGCTATGTTACTGACACCAATACATCACCTTTAATGCTTAATTAATTGATTATAAATAATAAATTTGTCCCAATAGAGCTTACAGAAGTGTTCGCTAAAAAACCTCTTGAGATAAAAGGGTAAAGGATTTTTTTTAAATGGCGGCGGGTAGTCCATGTAGTTTTACTGACGACGAAACTACTTGACATGGTGTATTACTAAAGATAATCGAGCTAATATCGACCAATTTGAGCAATTTATCAAACCTGACGACACACTGGCGGCCATTTTGATAGTGCGGGCGCCATGTTGAATGTATTTCACATTCCTGGGAACACCAAAAACATTTAAGCGGAGGTAAAAACGCTCATCTTTATGGCGGCGTTTATCGCTGACGCTAGCGGAAGGATAACGTCACGCCAACATGGAAAACCGGTTTTAGGCTTATATTTTACATCTCCCCTTACAAGTTATCTTAACCACGAGCCCATAGGGCGATTCCTTGCTGTGGCGATCCTAGCGTTCAACTATTTTAAATAGCGAGATACCTTGAATGTCGCGCGCGCTGCGTCTCAAGACTGGCTAATCAGACAGCGCTTGACAGCTGTCTGAGAGTAAAGCTTGCTTGTTTCCGTTGATATGTCAGATATCGAAAAGCTCAGAATCTCATGCTGATGTCATTGTGTACCGAACTCCCTGATGGCGGCCACTATATATATATATTTTTTTTTCTTAAAATATAATTAAAAATTTTATTCATACGAAAACATTCAAAATTACAATTTTCATGCACACAATAACATTCATACTGAGAAAAATTAAGTATTTTACATGTATTCCTTGAGGCTATATTTCTTGATATGTATAGTTCTGTTATTTATTATTGCATTATATAACAATGGCTTGAAAATTATGTGATGAAACTTTTTTTTTTAAATGAGAAGCGATTAAGGTATCTTGTAACGTTTTTGTGTCTTCGTGGTTATTTGCCGTGGCGCTCTGCTTAGGCTAAAAAACACGAGGACACGCCCAGTTATCTCTCATCACTTCCCTTGTCGAAAAAAAAAATAAGAAGTGATGAGGTCGGAAAGCGTTCTAGATACTAGAGCGGTTTTTATTCTTGTGTTATAGATATCTTTTAAAAAAGGTGATGTGACCCACAGGGTCAGAAAGAAAGATATCTATTTCAAGAAAACAATAATTAAAAGCCTAATCACTTTGTGCAATAGTAATAAGTTTGGTCATTAATAAACATGGTCGGATCTGAATTCGTTCTGATATGTCATTAAATACAATTTTTAAAACATTTACATTTTTTGTCAAGTTTTCAGATATACAGTACGCCCTGAAAATACTGTAAGAAATTACGGACAGAAACTCATTATATTCATTAAATATCATTTTATAACCAAAAATTAGGTATTTGTAAATGTATTTTAATTGCAGTTTATAGCCAATCGTTAAAAGCCAGTTAAAATATGTTTCCATACATTCATTATAGGATTACATTCGACAAACAAGTGTTTATAAGTTTCTTGTATATGACACACATTGCATAGCGGATTATCGCTTAATTTCCAGCGATATAACAATATTTTGTTTGGGATAATTTTATGCAATAGTTTATATCTGAATTGTACTAATTTAGTGTCAGGTAAATGTCTCCGAAAAGACCATATGTGATTCCATTGAGTGTCACTATATATTATTCCAAAATCATTGGTTCATGCTTTTTCGACGTGACTTCTGGCAGATTAGTTGCGCATTAAAAACGTATATAGTGTTTTGACACTTTCGTCATGCTTTTCTATTTTTTTATTTTTAAAATCATCCAGCCTCCACAATGAGGAATTAGTGGTGTTTACAAAAGTCTGTGTGGATGGATAATTTCTTAGCATTTTTTTCCATGGATCGGGCAGCGCATTAATTAAAATGTAAGTTTGCGACATCCAATCGGATTTACGACCCATTTTTGAACGCAGGAATTTTTCTGACAAAATATTTTGATGGTCTAACAGATCGTTTACATATCTGACGCCTGCGTTACTTAAGTTACTGTTGAATATTGTTTTTTTGTTAAGTGTAATAAAATTGTTTCCCCAGATAAATTCTTCCCGAACATCTCTAAAATTTAGAGGCGTTTTTACATTAACACCTCCAATCAAAAACCAGGATTTTACAACCACTTGATAAAATGACGGTACTTATGAAAAGAAATGTAAATGTTTCACACATTTTAAATACATTTTAGAAACTTCTAATTTTCTCCATATGATTCTAAAAAATAGGTAATATGGTCCATTTTTCAAGGCTGAGATTGGTTAATCTGTAAGCCCATTTTGATAGAAGGGCTGTTCTGAGTGATTAATTATCTGGCATTTTTAAACCCCCCTGATTGTAGTCACATATCTTTTAATTTTGTCAGGCTTATTATCCCACACAAATTTATATAACATAGATTCTACTTTTGATATGATCTCGTCCGGAATGGATAAAGCTGATGCAGTATATACGATTTTTGGTAGTACTAAGCTCTTTAAAATTAGAATTTTTCCTATTAATGTCATTTTTCTTCTTTTCCATATTTCTAGTATTTTTTTAATATTACCGATCTTATGTTCCCAGCTTAAGTATTCGCATATCGTAGAGTCATTACCAAAATATATTCCGAGTGCTTTTATTGGATTAGATGGCCAAGACATGCCAGATGACATTTCTTTGCTTTCCCTATATTTGCCTATCCACATTCATTCTGTTTTTGTCAAGTTTAAGACTGGTCCTGCTACCGTGCTAAAATGGCTTATTGTTAAAAGTGTAGCTTCTATGGATGCTGTATTCTTAACAAAAACGGGTGTATCGTCTGCTAGTTGGCATAATTTTATTTCTCTTATCTTCTTGTTTTGGTTGACTTTAATACCACAAATATCCTCATTATTACTATTTGTGTGGCTAAAATTTCTACAACTATTATAAATAGTAGAGCTGACAATGGACATCATTGTCTTACACCACGGCCAAGGGATATTTTCTCTGAAACCCAGCATCCGTTACATACAGAGCTATTTATGTTTGTATACAGAGTCTTTACCCATCGTAAAAACGTAGGTCCAAATCCAAATTTCTCAAGAGCTTTCAACATAAACGGCCATTCTACAGTGTCGGAAGCTTTTTTTAAAATCGAGAAAGAGAATGGCTCCTCTAAAATTTTTAATCTTAGAAAAGTTGAGATTATCTGTAATTAATCTTATGTTATGACCAATAATCTTCCTTCAATGTAGCCTGCTTGATCAGTATTGATTATGTTGGGAAGTTCATCCTCAGTCACTTTCAATACTGTTCAGCCGTCTGGTATCACTGTACTGCTCCAAATGCTCGATGTATGGAAAAGATTCAGGAGAGGGCTCTAAAGTGTGTTTATTCCAACCATACCGCCTCATATGAGTCCCTCCTGAATAAAGCTCGCCTGCCATCTCTGGAAGTTGGGAGACAAATGAACATCGCAATTCAGACTTTTAAAATTCTTAATGATTTATCACCGACATACCTCCTGGAACTGATTGAAAAACGCTGTCGCACCCGTAATTTAAGAAATTCTAAAAATATCCTGAAAATTCCTCTCATGAAGAGGGTGCGACATGGAACAAATTCCTTTTGCTTTTTGGCCCCCAAAATCTGGAACTCTTTGCCAGAGGCATTGAGAATTACCAGAGACCTGAAAACTTTCAGAGATGGCCTGCGAGCTTATTTTTCTCTTTAATTGAGAGTACAATAGAGGTAGGTCCCTTGACAAAGTCATGTGATATATTTAATTATCGATAAATGCGAAATGTTTTACACAACTTTTATTAATATAATTTTCTCATATACAGCACAAGTTTTTCTTATATAATCTTTTATCTACTTTTATGTGCCAAAATGTATTATGTAATTTTTACCAGCTAATTTATATTCTCATATACATTATAAGTATTATTCTAAATAATTCTTACTCACGTTTTTACATTTCATGTTAACTTCCTGCCAGCCAACCTGCTTGTTTTAATTGTTATCCTTTATTGTTCATTTTACATGTCGCTTGACTAGCTAATGTTATATGTTTTTTTTTACTTTGCGACTGGAAATAAAACTTATCTTATCTTATCTTATCTTAGCTTAAGTACTTTTTGTAATTTGTGCGCAAGCGCACATGTAGCTTTTTAGAAATCGGTATTAAGTCAACTTATTGGTCTTCAATTATTGAGCAATAATTTGTCTCCTTTTTTTATATATGAACTTAATCAAGCCGTTTCTTTGTAGTGATGACAATTCACCACTATCATATCCCTCGTTTAGCGAGTCTACTACTAAGCGTTTAATATTTGGCCAAAAGGTTTTATAAAACTCTACTGGGAGTCCGTCTGAACCTGGAGACTTGTTGAGTTTCATGTTAATCATGGCGTCATAACAGTAATTCACTGTTAATTTACCTTCACAAGTTTTCGAATCGTTTGGGCTTAATTTATTTTCTAAGTGCACATTGCCAAAATAATTGTTTAGGGCATTCATTAGTTGAAGTTCGCTGGCTAATATATAGTTTGTCGTAGTATAACATCTCTTCATGTAAAATATCTTCTGGAGTACTGACTAGTTGTCCCTCAGAGTTTATCAATTTAATTATGGACATCTGTTTTTGTTGACTACTTTCTTGCGCAAGAAAATATTGAGTATTACGTTCACCTTTTTCTATAAATTTGGCTTTAGATCTTATTTGAGCTCCCTTGGCCTTCTCATCATATTCAATTTCTAATTTATTTTTCAGCGAATCTAATGTTTTAATATCGTTCTTAGTAGGAGTAATGTCAAACTTTGTTTGTATAAACTACAATTTTTTTCTTCAGGTCATCTATTACATTTTTCCTCTTTTTGGATTTATTTTTTGTGACTTTTATCAAAATAATTATGTTTAATTTTCTGTTTGCAAAAATCCCATGTCTGTCTGGCATTAAAACCGATTGTTCGAGATTCCTGAATGGATTTCGTGATCGTTTCAGTGATATTATGTTTCACATCGGTGGCCACTATATGATTACTAGCTGCCATGAGGGAGTGCGGTACACCTCACTGTCCAAAATGTGAGATTCCCAACTTTTCTATATAATCTAGCAACATATAGCAACGGAAACAGGTAACTGTGCTAAGAGCTGAACAAGAGGTCAATTCTTTGTGACTCTTGAATAAATCTGAAACATCTAATGAAGTTTGGATCTCAGACACACACCCAAAATGCCCACATAGACAGATATTATAGTACTCGATACGGCTAGCACTTGCGTGAGACTGGCCAAGGGAAGATGATATTTCAAAAACAAAAATTATTATTATATGTTTATTCCCATAAATAAATACCAAGATTTGTCTGTTTGAAATATCCACTTCCTTGATGCACTAAAAGGTTTATTGCACCTCTCATAGCCAGTAATATTGGCATCGATCCTCTTGCTTGCGTCCATGTACACCGCGGATACCCTGGACATTGACCCAATGCCGGGTCAGTGTTGGTCCATCGTTCACAACGCTGGACAAACACCGACCCAGTATTGGGTCAATGTCTTGCTCTGACTTTGCACAACCAATTAGTTACAGGACATGGGTGGGGGCCCTAGGGTGGATGTTAGCGCCGCTGCCTTTCACGCCAGAGTTCGGGGTTCGGTTCCCGGTCTCGGCAGTTTGAAAGAAACAAAAATGTTTCTTACCCATCCACGTGTGAAAGTCAGTATTGTGAGGAGCCTCCGTGACCGAGAGGTAGCGTGCTCGGCCTCAGACCACCAGGGCTCGAATTTCGAATTCTGTGTCTGGAAGACAGTGTCATCTCAATCATCTCATCATCCTCAGGAGGTTCTCCTGGCCCTATATGTGCATAAAGGTGGCCTAAAGTCCGATTCATTTTATTTACAGCAAGGACATTAATTTTGTTACAGGCTATAACTGAGGGTGTCTCTGTGGTTTAGAGACAACATGCGGGACTGCGGACAATGTGTCACGGTTTCGAACCCCACACTGGGCAATCCAAGATGGAGGTTTAAAAACAAACAGCAGTACTGCTCTTCAAAGCCAAAAGGCAGTATCTGCTTAAATTGCAAGTAAACAGATATTGCCTTTTGGCTTCGCATGGCAGAATAGCTGTTTATTTGAAAAACAAGCAGCTGTCTGCGTTTGAACAACGGTATTGCAGGAACATTTAGTTATAAAATACAGCGAAAAAAGGTGGCATTAAGCAAAATGTATTCATTATTCATTATTGTTGTATAGATGCACCGCTAAATTTTCCTTCGGCGATTCTTTATTGAGATGCGTTGATATTCTAACATGAATCACGAAATTATTTTATAGACCAAAAAGTTTTAATTCTTTGTAATACAAAATTATTATTACAAAATATATACTGTAGATCAGGTAATTTTCGCGTGTTTAGATTTTCGCGAATTTGTATTTTTTGGACATTTCGTGGGGTGTAGAATTCGCGAATTATCAAATTCGATAACAGTAGCGCTATAATAATAATAATTTTCGCGAGATTCTTAAATTCGCGAATTTGTCCTGCTCGCGAAAGTCGCGAAAATTAAAACCTCACGAATATTACCAGATCTATAGTATATATGTTAGAATTTTGCGCAATGATTTTGGGCGTATGGCAATCGAATGTACGGATTATTTCCTCCCCGAAATAAATTACGCATTAATTTAATTCGATGCTTCCATTAGGCATTCCGACCTGCCAATGATGAAAACTCTGTAAGGCAGGATTTGAACCCAGGGTGAGATCCATGTTCAGTTTTTAACAGTAAGGTATAAAAAGCAAATCTACCATCCGATGTAGGTCAACTTCCAAGAAGCCGATCCAGGGGGGTGATCAAATAGGATACAATAAATCTGAAGAGAAAATGTGGTTCCCTCGGCGGGGTGGCGGGGTCCCGCGCGTTCTCAGGATCTGCCTGGAGACGGAGGTATGCGGCGATCCCGGTGACAGTCACTCAGTCCCGTATCCAGACGTGTACGCCCGTGTGACAGCCCAACAAACACAACACATTTCTATACCATTTATACAATGTTGAACCAACGTCAAAGACGTTGGGCCGGCGTTGTGTAAATGTTATAAAATATTTTGTGCTTACTGGGAGACCACACTGACGCACAAAGGCAAAAAGCGGTAACTGCTCACTTTTCAAGTGAGCAGTTAACGCCGTTTGCCTTTGCATTGAAGCGTATAGCAACACCACGGATATTTTGATACCTCCAACGTTTTTTGAATGTGCACTCGTTCACTTAACACTGTAACAACGTTGGGCCAACGACATCGCGTACACATAAAAGCAACCACGACACATCGACCCAATGTTGGACCAATGTTTGCCCTCCGTCCACGACGTCAGCCCAATATCGGTCCAGCATTGGGTCGATGTGTCGTGTATGCTGGGATATGCATGGCATATATTTTCTATGGCTTTAAACTATGTCTTCCCATAGGTCTATAAACATCATAATAATGATAAACGCTCTAAATCCCATGTTTTTTTATTCACATTCACGGGAAATTTGAGCCACAGCCTAATTGCAATCCTAATCTTTAATTGTTTAACGCGCTAAACACGACTGTAACATTTAGTCGTTTTATTCTGTTTTATCATCGCAGTTATTGGGAACAAAAAGTGTGTTTAATTATCAAAGTTACAAATATCTGGTTACAAATTATACACAATATGAGTAGTTTTCACCCACTTGAAGTTGTGGGTCGCGGTGGGTGAAAATATAAATTATTTAATTAACGGTTTAATGGTTAAAGTGAATGAAAACGACATAATTTTAACCAAACTTGTCTGCTAATTATATCAGGTGGAAACTAAGAACGTCCTATCATGGTGAGTTGTAGCCTACTATTTTTAATAAATGTATTTTATTGCGACGTCTTCTATAAATGCGACACTCTAGCTGGTGCTTCAAGGGTCATTTTTAAGGCATACTATTATTATTCATATCCCATGAGTGAGACGCTACTTATGACAAGGAATCAGGTACTTGATTCATTATGTACACACTGGCGAGATGAATCAG